>JAACYQ010023562.1:0-26326 GCA_011075105.1 Heteronetta atricapilla
GAGCACTGGGGGGGACTGGGAGAGCACTGGGGGGGACTGGGAGAGCACTGGGGGGGACTGGGGGGCCACCAGTGGACTGGGAGAGCACTGGGGAGGGACCGTGGGACACTGGGAGGGGGCCACAAAAGCACCAGGAGGGCTCCGGGGGGGGGGCATCGAGAGTGCATTGGGGACCAGGAGGGCACCAAGGAGCAGCTGGGGGTGCTGGGGGAACACCGGGGGGATTATGGGGGGACACTGGGGGGTACTGGGAGACACAGGGGGTTGCTGGGGGGGGCTCCTCCTGCTTCTGCTTTCCTTAACGGGGCCGCCAGCACCGAGGACTCCATCCGCGACCTGAAGAAGCTCATCGCGGCGCAGACGGGGACCCGCTGGGACAAGATCGTGCTCAAGAAGTGGTGAGGGGCCGGGGAGGGGCCGTTGGGGCACCCACCGCGTCCCCGGGGAGCTTCGGGACGGGGTCGCCACGACTGGCCCCGCGCCTCACTGTCGATTTTCCAACAGGTACACCATCTTCAAGGACCACGTCACGCTCGGGGACTGTATCCTGCCCCCGCGGGGCGTCTCGGCGGCCTCCCTCCGGGGCCACGTTCCCGTTAAATATTGGGGGGCGAGGGTGGGTGGGTGCCCGGTTCCGTGCCATTAGCAGGCGGGGTGGGGGGAATGGGGGCGTTGTCACCCCCGTCGTGGCCACCTCGTAGAGTTATTAAGGTTGGGAAACCCCCCGAGGTCCATCTGTCCCCTTAGCACCAACGTCACCCACCCAACCGTGTCCCCAAGCGCCGCGTCCGACCTCTCCTCGAACACCCCCCCTGGGGCACGGGGGCTCCGCGCCCGTCCCAACGCCTGGCAGCTCTTTCTGAGCAGAAACTTCTCCGAATTTCCAACCTGAACCTCTCCTGACACAGTTTGAGGCCGTTCCCTCCGGTCCTTTCACAGTTACCTGTGAGGAGAAGCCCACCCCCACCTCTCCCCCTCCCCCTTCTTTTTGTGCCCCATGCCCTTCCCCTCCCCTGTAGCCCTTCCCTGGACATTCTCCAGCACCTCCGTGTCCTTCTGGTAATGAGGGGCCCAAAACCGAACCCAGCACTTGAGGTGCGGCCTCACCAGAGCAGGGGACAGGGGGACGATCACCTCCCTGCTCCTGGTGGCCACGATGTCCCCGGCACAAGCCACGGTGCCGTTGGCCACCGGGACCCGCGGCCGCCTCGCGTTCAGTTCCTTCCACCCCCTTCTCCTTAACTCCATCCTGCAGATGAGATCCACGACGGCATGAACCTGGAGCTGTACTACCAGTAGCCGGGCCACCGGCGGCCGCCTCGTCCCTTCCCAGTGCTCCCAGTTCCCCCCCACCAGTGGAACCAGTGTCTCCCCATGCGATCCCCCTTTCCTTTTCCCCCCCGGCATGGCTGGGCTCCGGCCCCGCTGAGGCTCTAAAAGGCCCCGTGGGTGTTTTTTTTTTCTAGTTTCTAATAAACTCCTCCCTCCACTCGCTGCTCTCTGCGTGGTTTTGGGAGCGGGGGTCGCGATCGGTGCCCCCCCCGGGACCGCGATCGGTGCCCCCCCGGGAAGCGCCTGGGGACGGGGACAGAATGAACGCTTTTACCCTTTTTGACCCTCGGCAGTCACCGTCCTTTCCCTGGTCACGTGCCGGGGTACTGTCCCGCCTCACCGCACCCCCCCTTCCCGTAGCCGCCGGAGCGACGCGCGTTTCCGCCAATGGCGCGGCGGGTGGGCGTCGCCCTGTGGCTGAGCGAACCAATGGGAAGAGCCAGAGGGGGACGAAAGGGACCAATGAGGGCCGGGAGGCGCAGGCGAGGGAAGATGGCGGAGGAGGAGAAGCTGCCCGCGGGCTGGGAGAAGCGGATGAGCCGCAGCTCCGGTACGGAGGGACCGGGGGGGGTCGGCGGTGACCAGCGGGGACCGGACGAGGCTTGGGGAGGTCTTGAGGGACCGGGAAAGGCCTTGAAGGACTGGGGGAGGCCTCGAGGTACCGGTAGAGGCCCTGAGGCTCGCGGCCGGGCGGCTTCTCCCCTCAGCCTCCAGCGGCCGAGCCCCGCGGAGGGCCCCGGAGCTGAACACCGGAGGCCGCCGATCCCGGAGCGGCCGCTGCCGTGCTCCAGGCCCCCACGTGGGGGCGGTACCGGTGGCTGCAGGGCCCGGGGGTGGTGGTGGGGGGGGGCCCTTCGTCCGGGGCCTGGTAACTTGGGGGGGAGTGGCGGCGTTTTGGTCCCGGAGCGGGTCCCGCAGCGGCCGAGGTCGGAAAGGATCCGTGGGGATCACCGGCAGGATCGCCGCGAGCACCTCGCACAGGATCCAGGCGGGGGGGTTGGGGGTCTCCGGGGGTGGAGACTCCAAAAACCTCTCAGAGCAACCGATTCCCGTGCTCTGTCACCCTTAGAGGAAAGTAAATAATAGCAAAAAATCGCACCCGGTCAAGCAAAAAATGCTCCCAGTAAATAACGCTGTGAGGCAGAGCATGGCTGGGAGAATTTGGGGGCCAGGGCGACGTTTCCAGCACGGTTTTGCAGCGAGAACTTTAGATTTAGAATTTAGGGGCTCGAAAATGGGCTCCAAGCAGCTCACGCTGGGTTTTATCCTTCCTTTGGCTGCTGGGGGGAGATGAGGGAGGAAAAAAAGGATGCGCCTGGCCCCGCTTTGCCACAAGCTTTGTGGTTGCTGCGTCCTGAAGAGGGGCAGAGTCGCGGCTGCGTGGAATTAACAGCTCGTTAGCCGGGGGTTCATTAGGAAATTGTGCTCCTTGGTTAGATCCTGGCTTTCTTCCCCCCTGTGAGGTGCAGTTGCTGGTGTGATCCCTCGCCGTGCTTCCCTCCGCTCTTTTTTTTTTTGACCCCTGGCATCGGAGGAGGGATTTGGGGTGAGCCCCGGGGCAGAGGGGAGCGGAAACGGTCTCGGCGCTGAGTTGCTGCAGGTGGATTTTCAGGCAGGATCCCGGCCTCAACGCCGACCGTGTCGCTTTGAGGAGCTCCAAAAACCTCGCGTTTCCTGGTAGAAAACCGACTTCAAATGAAAAACCAACAGCACGTGCGCTCCTGGCTGTGTCCGTGGGCGTTTTGTCACCGCTCTGGGGCACCCAACGGGGAAAGGCAGCCGGTGGGCGAAAGGAGCTGTATTTTTGGGAGGTTTTTGTGCTAACCCCAGCCCTCTCTCCTCCCTCAGGTCGCGTTTATTACTTCAACCACATCACCAACGCCAGCCAGTGGGAGCGCCCCAGCGGCGGCGGGAAGAACGGCCAAGGGGAGCCCAGCAAGGTGCGGTGTTCGCACCTCTTGGTGAAGCACAACCAGTCCAGAAGGCCCTCGTCGTGGAGGCAGGAAAAGATCACGCGGACCAAAGATGAGGCACTGGAGCTTATAAATGGCAAGTAAATTCAGGAGAGAGAGAGAAAAAACGGTACCGTTGGCGGGGGAAAAGTCCTTTTAAGGTTAGACTTGACCCCGAGCTAGTTGGCTCAGTGTGTCGTGGACTCACTGAGGCGGTGTTGAAGCCAAGAGGCTTGAACGTGGACGTTTTCACGTGGCGCAGCCGCTTGGAGAAACCCTTTTTGCCCTGCGGTTTGCTCAGCACGATGAAATGTTGTAAAGATAGGTCCCAGCCCATCTATTTTTCCCCCCCTTCGCTTTTTTTTTTGTGATGTTACCTCAGGTTTGTTTGTATTTCCTTTGTAAACGTGTACTTTTTCCATTTAAAAAGAAAATAAAATGATTCAAAGCTAAAACCAAACGTTCCTTAAACGTTTTTTGTTTCATCTCGCTCGACTCCTTGCCCTGAGAGCAGCCGAGTTCCCGTTAACCTGAAACCGAGTTGCTTGGAGGTTCGGTCAGCCCTGCCGAGGCCGTGCAGCTGATTTTTGTCAGCCCGGGCTTTTCCCCGATGCTTTCCGGCTCGCGGCGTGGTCTGGGAGCAAGGGTCCCGAGCATCTTCCCCGGTCGGTGGCGTTGATCCTCGCAGCCTGGCTCTTCCCTCGCGGCTCTGGCAGCGGAATTGAGTTGGTGACGTGTTGCTTCGGTGCTGAGGTTTTGCTTCCTCTGGAAGCTGCTCTTCCTGCCGGCTTTTTCCTCTCAGGGTGAGAAATTTAGGGCTCGAGGTGAGGCTTAAATCACCCCCGCTGATTAATTTTAACTAATGAGCCCTTGCTCTCTATCAGGCAGTGCTGTCTTCAAAGTCTGGGGGCTGTCCAGACCCTAGGAGCCCGCAGACACGTTCTGTGGTCCTGGAGCCTCCTTATTTATCTTCTATTTCAGCTTCAGCAGTGAGGGGAAGGAGATAGGGAGCTTTATTCATTGCCTTGACCCTGACCAGCAAGAAAACAGAAGGGCTGTCTCGTTGGAAAGCCCTGGGTGGGGAAAAATCCCCCTCTGCTGCACAATGGGAAGCAGGGGAGGCAGCGACCAGCAGGTGGTGCGCGGGCCCTTTTGGAAGGGGAGCTGCAATAGCTTTTTGGAGCTGAAATAGCCGCCAGGGATGAGAATTTTCTCAGGGGATCGGCTCCTGTCAGGTCAGGGTGGCTGAGGAAACGTGGCCGGAGATGGGGCGAGGGAGCAGGATGCGCGCCTGGCGTGGGGATCTGTGCCGAGGGCTCGGAGAGTGGCGTAAACAGATGGCAAGACGTCAGCCCAGCCGCGAGCCTGCGGTTCTTTGCTCTCTTCTTTATTTTTTTGTGTGTGTTTGAAGAACAAAACCGCTTTAATCCCCCTCTCTTTTTGCCGTGGGTGAACTCGGTTCGACAGCAGAGGGAACCGGGGGTGTTTTAGAAGGGAAGGTTCTCAGGCAGGGCTACCGGGAGGTGTTTCAGGAGCTCGTGACCGGGTAGGAGGCTTTTTGATAGCCTTCTGTAAACTGCCTGCCTTTAGGAGCCTGGATGGCTTTATTTGGGCTCAACACTCGCCGTCGCTTTTATTCCCTTTAGGTCCTTTTTGCTCTGAGGTGCCGCGATTCTTTGCCATAAAAACCAGGAAAAAAAAAAAACCCAAACAGCTCGATCATCCCTCGGTGCCCGAGGACGCGACGAAGCTCGACAGCCCCCGAGCCCCCCTTGCTGGCAGATCTTTACGCTTCCCATCCTCTCCGTGGCGCCTGGAAAAGGGAAAAGCCGCGCTTAAAACCGCCTCAACGCCCCGTTTGCCTCCTCGCTAGAAGCCGCTGAGGGAATTCATCCCTAAATCCGGCATCAAAAGGAGGTTTTTTTGTGTGTTTGTCCCCTGGAAATGTTTATTTGTGGGAAAGTGGCGGGGGAAAAAGCTCCGTGGCTTCCTGCAGGCGTTCAGAGCTTCTAGAACGGCTTCGAGGAGGCACAGCTTAGCTCTGCTGCTGCTTTTGGCGGTCGGACGGCGCTGAATTTCCCCCGAGCAGCCACGTTGTGCCTTGCTGGATGTAATCACGGCCTGGAATTACCGAAGCAGAGCTCCGGGGAGGAATCGCTTTGACGGGCGCGGTACCGCGCCGTTGCCGTGTTTGGGTTGGAGGTGGCTCGCCTCTGGGATACCCGGCTCTGGCGTTAAGGCTTTACTCAATAAAAACCCGTGGAGATAATTTGATCGGGGGAGCCCCTCGTTGCTCCCGCAGGAGAGGGGACGGTGCCGAAGATAAATGGTTCGGGTAGGGGAGCTCAATTAACGTCAAATTCTCCGTTTGACAGCTTTCCTCCGGTAAAAACGGAGCAGAGCCGAGAGAGCTGGAGGGCCGCGAATAACTTCTCATCCATTAAGCAAGGTGCAGCGGAGGATTAAATGTATGTTAGCCCTCACGTTGCCGGAGCTGCTGGGCCCTGCCTCTTGCCAGGTGCTTTCTGGTAGGCGCTGGCAGAAAGAAATCGGTGACTTGAGGCTGGGCCTTCCCGAGGAAACCTTTTGGTCCTTCTTGCAAGCTTGATCAGGCACCGTTTAAGCAGCACTCGGGATTTTTTTTGCTTCTCCTCCCATGTTTGCTCTCAAGGTTATTCCAAAACGCCTCCGCTCCGATGCGTGGAAGCCCCGTTTCCACCTAAACGCTGCCTAGAATCACTTTCCCTCCGTTGTTTCTTGCGTTAAAGCCATTTTATTACTTAATTAAATCTCGTTCCTTCCTGATGTTGACCTCCCGGTGGATTTCACAGCGTCCTGCTCTTTTTTTCTTTTTACCAGCCTCTTCCCGCCCGCGAAGCCAGCCGGGCTTTTAGCCGCTGCTGATGTAGGTCATCCACTTCTGCTGCTTCTACTCTTTAGCCCTTTTTTTTTTCCTTCACGCTTCGCTTTCAATTAATCTCCAGCGCGGGTTCGTCGCGGGATGCGGCGCACGGCGTTAGCTCTCGGCGGTGCCTTCTCCCGCGGCGTATGCTGCTAATTACCCTCCTCTCACCGAGATGGCCGCGACGTTCATCTCCGTTAAAAAAATCTGCCTGATTTCTGTTGGGTTGTGACCCCCCTGCTTGACGTCCTCCTCCTGGCTGAGCCCTCGACCCCCAGCAGAAATTGTCGCCGCGCTTCGCTTGGTGCCGTCGAATCTTGCTTGGTCATTCAGGGCACGTTTAGTATTCCTCTCCTCCTTGCTGCCGACGGCGTTTCCTCACCCTCCGGCTCGTTCTTTGCGCTTTCCTTTCGCCTGGCCCTGCCTCGTGCCGCGGAATCGGCTCGCGAAACGCCGGCGTTCACCCCCAAAATCTCAGCCCCCAAATTTTCTCCGCGTTTCTTCTCAGCACCATCCGCCGCCGTCCTTCATCTCGCTTTTCTTGTGCCGGTCTTCGATTTCACCGACGCCCGAGGGATTTTTAGGGGGGGGATTTATTCAAAGCCGGGCAGTACCTTTTATTTATATATTTTTTTTTTTTACTGGGTGATTTTCTTTTTAAACAGCTGAGATCTCCCGGGGAGAGGAGAGAGGAGGCTCGCAGAGCCCAAGTTCGGACACGATGCGAGCGTCTCGTCCTCGTAGAGGGGGCGTGAAGCAGCACCGTCAGCTTCAGGTTTTAACCCTCATCCTCTTGAGAGGCAGGTTTTGCTCTCAGGCTGGCGTAAAATTGGGAAGTTTTAACGACCAAATTCCCTTTCAGTGCTTTATCGACCGTTTCCTCTACGAGCCTGGGAAAGGACCCAAGCTGATGCGACCAGCTTAAGAGATAAACGCATAAATGCAGACTCTCGGATCCTTAATTTGGGTGCTTTGTGGCTTTAAAGCCTAATTCCCGACTCTTCGGGGCGTGATGTGTACCGGTACGACGGGTGATGTGTATTTATGGTGGTGCAAATATGTATTTTAGGATAAACTCTGTTTTATCAGCACGTAGACCGTTCGTGCTCAGGCAGCTTGGTTTAATGGGGTGAGCGGCGTCGGGTTTCCTTCCTCGAGCATCCCCGTGGGACTGCTGTGAGCTGCCTGCCACCCAGATAAATAATCCTCCTCCTTTTCCTAGCGCGGGCTCTGTAGCTGTTGTCTGAAGTCTTGGAGAGTTTCGGGTTTTTGGGGTGTCTCCTGTTTTCTCTGCCTGTACGCGTGGGATAATCTTTTGGTAACAAATCCGATGATTTCCGTTAAAGCAGGTTGGGTGCTTCGGGAACGAAGGTAACTTGCTTTGCTATTCCAGCTGCTAAGAGGCAACCTCTGCTCCCGTTTTCTGGCTGCCCTCCCACGTATCCCCTCAGCTATACGGCATCAAATCGAGCTGGGAAATAACTGATTTCTTCATCCTTCGCAGCAAAAACTCCTGAGAGCATCCCTCCAGGTCCCTCCTTAATAGCTTCAGCGCTTGGAGTTGCTCTCCTTTTCTCTTGACTTCTCGTCAAGGAACACGAGCTGCTGTTGCTGCCCCGTTCCAGCCTCACTTCGGTTTTAATTCAGCCAAAATTGTAGCCAAGTGGTGCTGCTGTTGCTCCCGGTTTCGTGTTTCTTTCTGAAGGTGGAAGACTGCCTTGGTCTGACGTGGAAGGTGGCTTTGCCGCTTCCTTTGGAAGCTGAGGGGAGGTTTCTGCAAGGAGGGATTTCAAATTTAAGCAAAGCTCTCGGGAGAAATCAGTTCAGCCAGGTTTTACCAGCCCTGGTTTGCGGCCGTTCCTCTGGGGTAGGGACCCGTGGCTCCATTTCTCGCTGGCTTCCTCTTGGAGCTATTCCCCTGCTTAAAACATGGACCAATTAATTTTTTTTTCACTGTGACTTAGTCTTAATTCCTCACCTCTGGTCCGAGGCACGGAAAGCGAGCCCTGCTGGCAGGAGCAGGCTGTCGTGGGAAGGCAAAAGGCTTCCCAAAATCCCACCTTATGCCGACTGTCCTCGTGCAGAAACGTTTCCCGTGGCCGCTCCTAAACCGCGTTTCGGCAGGGGGTGGCTGCAAGGCAGCTGCACCCGCGCTGGCTTGGGCTTGGGCCGAACGCTTACGCTCGTGATGGAGCCGAAGCCAGGCGAGTCACAGGAATCTGCACAGGGTTTTTTCCTCATCTCAGCCATCCGTGAAAGGCTGAGGGATGCGACGGCGGCATCGGAGCTTCTCTCATGGCTGCACACGCTCAGGCTCTGTAATTACCGGCTCCCCAGTCCCGCTGGTAACTGGAAAATGTGTTCTGCCAGGTGAAGCAGCTCCTGGATTGTCTCGTGACCTAGCACGGGGGTTTCCATGGGTCCGGTTAAGGCTACGGATATTTCTTTACCGACCTTTTAAAAAGCTGCCTTCGCAAATAACTCGCTCTTTGGGGATCTTTCGTGCTTGGTCTTCCACCGAGGCGAGCCCTTCTGAAGTCGAAAGCTCATCTATTTTGCAGCCCAATAATAAATTCCCGTGCTTGAGGGGTAGCGGTAGGTGGAATTAATTTTTTTTTTTATCCTTTTAACAGAAGCTTAAATAGAAATGGACCCTGGGGCAAAGGTGGAATCGTGCTCGGCAAAATAAAAACCTGGGACAATTGCTTTTGGGGTGGCAGGGAAGTTTGGCTTTGTCTTTGGGCTTGAAAGGCTTTGTGGGGGGGATATCAAGCACCGGGCACTGTTCTTGATCAGGTTTGGGGGCGGAGGTGTTGATTTTTGTCTTTTTTCCCCATTTTCCCTCTCCTGACCGAATTATTCCCTGCGTCTACAGGCTACATCCAGAAGATAAAATCGGGAGAAGAAGATTTTGAATCCCTTGCTTCCCAGTTCAGCGACTGCAGCTCGGCGAAAGCGGGCGGCGACCTGGGCGCCTTCGGACGAGGTGAGTCGAGCTCAGCCCAGCGCCGGGTTCCCGAGTGGGTGCCGATCTCCCCGGCAGGGAGCAAGGTTGGGTAACGCACCCTGCTGCAGGGGGAACAGCCTTAAAAATGGAGCTGAGTGCTCGGCAGCCTGCTGTGCAGGAAATGCAGCTTGCTGCCTGGAAGTTAAAGCAATTAGCAGTGCAACCCTAATGCTATTCCAGGCGGAGAGGGGATGTTGGAATTGGCTTTTCCCTCTAGGAAAGGATTTCTCTGGTTACGCTGAGGGAAAATCCAGTTGCCTGATCTAACAGGCCATGGGTAAGGAAGAAATTGTTAAGCCTCACGAAGGACGTGGCAGATAAATGATTTGGCATTCCGGTCTTAAACGAGAAAGCTATTAAGAAATTGTGGAAATGGGAACGATTCGCAGCCCACCAACGTAATGTTAGTTATCGATCGGCGCAGTCAGGGAGCGATAACAAAAAGCTCGTGGGTGCGTCCTCGTTAATGAGATTTGCGAGGGGAGGAGGAATGATCTTTGGGCTGGGAAAGAGGAGCGCTGAAACCTGTCTTGCTTGATCTCACCAGTGCTTTTTGCAGTCGTTTCCACTAGGAGCAAAAATATAAAAGCGATGATCTCATGAGTACGGCTACGGTATTTAAAGAACAAACCCAAATCTTTGCAGCGAGGGTGTCCGTGCATATTTTATCTGAAGAAGGTCAAGGAAGGTACCTGTCAGTGAAGAGAAAATGCTATATTTGTCATTATAATCCGTGCCCCGGAGTCGCAGGAACTCGCAGCAAGCCCAGAGGAGGATCCGTAGTAAGAGCTGCCCACGTCCAAAACAGCAAAGGGCGCGGTGATGCCCTTCGTGTTGGTGGAAGCGTTTTTCCCCAGCTCACGCTCGGGGTGGGTGGGAAGCAAGGAGCACTCAGAAGCTCGTCCCAGGCTCTTACCCCGTGGTGACCACAGGAACCCGGCGGGAGGAGCCTGCCCAGCTGCCCCAGGGCTGTCACCCACGCGGGCAGGGTGCCGCAGAGTATTTCAGGCACCGGTGGGTGTGCTGCTACAGGGGGGGTGATGCTGGAAGGGGCTCCAGAGCTGCTGTTTCAACCCCTGCTGCCCGAAGCCCACCTGGCTTTGGCAGGTGAAACTCTATTCAAGAATGCAGGTTCTGGTTTCTTCCTCCATTATATTTTTGCCAATATATTTAATTAATCACTGCTCCTTTTTAAGTGCTGCAGTTCGGCAGCGCTTGCTTCTGCAGTCATGGGGCAAAACAATGATATTTTCTGGGTTCTTACACAACAAAAATCCACCCTAGGAGGCTGGGTTCAGTAGAAACTCTCAGCTCACTCTGCTTTTAGGTGGAGTGCAGGAAAAAAAATCATGTATTTTTTTTTTCCTGGCTGCAGCAAAAAACCTAAAGGAATGTTGCAAGAGGCAGCCTCCACTAGATGACACTAGAGCTATGAGCGGTGGCCGAGCTCCTCAGCTGTCACGCTGTCCCCAGCTCTGCCGCTTTTCTTACTGGGCTGCAAATGTAATTTGTTAGAACTTGGAACAGTGGTTTCTTCAGAGGGGAAGTTATTAAAACATTTCCATTTATCTTCCTGAAACCCTTCAAATAAGTCTCGCTTCTGCTCGAATAAGCGCCGCGGGGTAGCGGAGAGGCTGCTACTTCAGCTGAAGTAAAGATTTCAGGTCCTGGGAGGAAAGAACGGAAAACCTGAGGTGCCGAGGTGGTTTTTATCTGATGGTGATTGACGCTGGCTTTGTAACTGGAGCCTGGCAGCCTGGCGAGCTGTTTGCCTCCCCTAGCAATTTAAATGCTGAAGAGAGAGAAGTGCAACTGGAAAGTCAGAGGCGTCGGATCGCTTCGGTAATCAAATGTTTTCTCGGATGGGGAAAACACCAAGCCGAAGCCGTTAGGGCTGATCCTGAAAGGGAGGAGTTGAGCTTTTGTGGCATCTTTGCCGCCTCGTTAGAAAACTGGAGATATGGCTGGGTGTAGGACCTGAAATGAAACCTAAATTCTGGCGATGCTGCTTGGCCACGCACGGCGCCCCTCGGATGCGTGGCCACCGAGCGGGCTGGGAAGCTTTAATTTCCAAAAAAGCCCGGTATTTTGGTGAAACTGCTGGCGCGATCCAGCCTGTCAGCTTTCCACAGCCCTCTCGTCGCTCGTAGCAGAACCCAAAGCCACGGCGCTGCCTGGAAGCTTGGAGACGGGGGTCGTAAACCTCCAGGAGATTCACCTCGCAGCCATCTCCTTTTGCTGCTTCAGCTTTTGCCATGAGTCCCCCCCCAACGAGATTTTGGCCTTTTGGTAGCGAGTTTCCTCGCTTTTAACTTCTCTTACAGGAAACCAGGCGCAATTACTATCCCCGTGCCGCTTATTCTCTCAGCTCCCCGCAGAGCCGCGCTGGTTCTGCTCGTTATTCCCTTCGTGGGGAACTTCCTCTGGCTTTCCTGAGCCCGGGTTACTGAACCTCCTGAAAGCCGGTGACTCTCGGAGCCCTCCCAGCGGCTCTTTATCTAGGTCATGACATGACATTAGCCACGTGGGCCTTGTAAATTATTTAGCACAGCTTGTAACGCGCCCCGCATCCGCTCTCCCTGTGCGCCTCGAGGGCGCGCGAGGCTGGAAGGCAACCGTCCCCTCGTGCCGGTGAGTCCGCAGAACAGATTTCCTCTGCCTTCCGATCCTGCAGCTCTCTGAACATCTCCCCTTGCTGCAGTGATGTCTGCAGGATCTGAACAAAATCTCCGTTGAAGGAGGGGGAAAAAAAAGTACGTACACGCATGTGTGAATGAGTTGTTTGGGATCATCTTCTGGGAGCGCACAAAAACAAACACCCCCTGCGAGTTATTAATTGGTGACTTTGTTGTTTGCCTGGAAGCTGTCTTCATTTGAAGCTTGCTTGCTCAGAAAGATCTTCCAGTCTTTGCCGGGCTTAATTGAACTTTCTCGTTGCTGCTCTCTGCAGGTCAGATGCAGAAACCTTTTGAAGATGCCTCATTTGCGCTGAGGGCGGGCGAGATGAGCGGACCAGTTTTCACAGAATCAGGGATCCACATCATCCTACGCACAGAGTGAAGTGCCTTGGTGACACGTAGAAAGGAAAGGGCGAGGGGAAGAAAGGAAAAAAAAAAAAAACCCTACTCCAACCCTGCACTCTCCCAGACGAACTTCATATCCAGTTTAAAAACAAAACAAAACAAAAAAAGCTCATTTCATATCTCAATATCTCCCCGTGGCACCTGACACAATGTTTTTCACCTGCAGAGATGCATGGTTAGCCAAGGGTGAGAACGCAATCAAAATGAGACAGTAGCATCATTTCATGAGCAGAGAGAATGTTTAAAAACAACCGTTCTGGCATGCCACAGCTGCTTGAGTTCTATTGACATGTCTCCTAAGCCGAGGATCTGTCAATGCTAAAGGTCACACTTCAGTGCTTCCCACCTCCTCCCCGGTAGAGACGCAGAGTATTTATTGCAGCGCTGACGATGGTGAAGCTGACTTGTGAACTCTGGTGCTATGACGGAATGAACTCCCCGCCCCTCTGCATGTTTGTTCAGACGCATTTTAACCAGAATTATATAAAAAATGAAACGTGTTTGCTCCGCAGTCCGGCCCCCGGCGCTTTGTAGGAGCCATTTCCTCAAGCCGGTTGTAAAATCGATAGCGAAGCGATGAGCCGCTTGGCGGGGGGCACCCGCGCCTCTCCCCGCGAGGATCGTCCCTTTGTCCCGTCCCGCGGTGGCACCCGGAGCTTTCCCCCTACCCTGGGCTCCTGCCACCGCTTTTGACTAAAACTTGAAGCTGCCTTTTTGGTCCTGAAAGCGACTGAGAGAGAGGTTCACGGCCAGTAGTACCCGCGGTAGGCAGCCCGAGCTGCCTGGCGGTCCCCGGGGTGCTGCCCCTTCCAGCCCGAGGTCGCTCCGCGCGTGAGGCAGTGCCATCCCGTAGGGCGGACTGTTTTGTGGATTTTTCGGTTTTTAGCTAGAAAGCTGGTTGTTTTTTTTTATTTTTTGTCATTTTTTTTTTCTTCCCGAGTTCCTCTCGATCCGCTCGTGGTTTAGACACTGTTGAGTCATTGTTTTCCGGTTTCCGCTGCATTGCTTACGTTTAGCAAAAATAAAAACAGAGAAAAAATAAAATAAAATCAAATAAATCCCAGCTTTGGTCCGATGCAAACCAGCTGTAAAAGTTCCAGTTCTCCTAAGCAGAAAATAAAGCCCTCTCCAATTAAACGTTTCAGGAGTTCTGGTATTGATTATTTCTCCTCCTCTGTCTGTGGAGATCTCGCTGCTCCCGTGGTAAATGCAAACCTCTGCGATATCTGCTGAGCTGGCTGATGCTGAGTGTTTGAATCCTTTGGCTGGAAACGTGGCGTGCGTGGTATTAAGAAAAACTTAACGTTTCTGTCTCGAGCCGTAAGCTAATATCCTTTATTCCCTCTTGGCCTCGGGTTCACGTGCTTTGTGGCGAGTCGATGTCTCGTTCTCTAAGAGCTGATCAAATCCTGCTGTAAGCTGCTAATTCGGGTTAAAAAAAAAAGTACTAAAAGTGCAATTTGATAACTGATCCCTCCCGAGTTCTGCAGACGTAGGTGTCCCGTTCGCAGCACAAAACCAGCCGCGACGGCTCCTCGGTGTGCTTGTTTTTTTCCCTCAGAGCTCCCATTTTAGAGCTGGGGAAAGGCAACGTCTCCTCCCTCCCCTCTCCAATCGTGCTCACCTAAAACAAACACCCGAATATCGCTGGCGTTTCCGCTTTTGCTTTTACCCTCGCTGGTTACACCGGGGAAATGGAAGGGGTTTTGTGCATCAAAGTTGGTTTCCGTAGCAACACATCGATTATTTTTTTTATAGAAAAGGAAAAAAAAAAACCACATCCAGCACAGGGTGAGAAGCAGGTGAGGACTTAAAAAGGGAAATTACCTCAAATAACCGCACGGTATCGTGAAAGCAGGATCAAAGGTAAACGAACGAGAGCAGAGGTGGCGGATCTGTCTGGAGACGCAGAAGGCGAGTGCCTTGCTGCTGCTGCACGGGGTTTTGCCTCCCAGTTGGTGCTGGTGGCTGTGCCGGTCCCAGTACGGGCTTCGTACTGGGACCAGTGGCCATGGGAGAATGGGTGGGAGCTTTTTGGGGTGGGGTTGGAGTGGGGCAGGACTTCTGTGAGGCTGCGTGAGAGGGAGCCGGCCTCTAAAAAGTGCTTGGTGCTGGGGTTTGCTCACGCGGGCAGCGGATGCGGGGTTTTTCCTGCTGCTGGGGCTCAGCTGGACGAAGGTGGCCAAGCAGCAAGAGACGTCCTCAGGATTTATGCCACCAGGGCTAAATCCTTTAAAAAAAAAGGTTTATACCGCCATATAAATGCCCTTCTAAAGCAAGGTGAGTGGCTGGGCTGGGGAAGGACCTGCCCGCGAGTGTCCCTGCTGGAAATCCTGCCCCTCGGCGTGGAGGGAACGACTTCTTCGCTGCTGCTTCTCCTCAGCCTGGTGGCTCTCCCATTGCAGCCTCGGCTTGTGATCTTCAGCCCTTTGAAAGGGGGGAAACCTCTTTCAAACCTCTTTCCATCAGCGGTGCTTGCTGAAGCCCCCGTGGAGCCCTTCCAGCGCTGGGGTGGCTGCGGAGCAGCTTGGAGGGGCTGGGACAGGCTCGGGATGACCAGAGGGACGTGCCTGGAGCATCAGCGATGTTTCCCAAAGCCCCGTGGCAAAGCCCCCGGCTCCTCCATCCCGGCACGGCCGCATCCTTGCCTCGTTTGCGCCCGCTCTCTTCGCAGGGGTGACAAACCACGAGCTGCCTTGGTCTCCTGCCCTTTCCCCGGGGGACCCGCGCTCGTTGCTGCGCTCGGCGAGCATCTGTGATAGAGTAACCCGATTTGGCACGCCGTCATGGCCTGGATTCGGGGCCCTTCCCTTCCCAGCACCATTCCTGGGTGAGTCACGGGTGAGCAGAGCAGCTCCTGGTCCTGCAGGGGCTCTGGCTCCGTCCTCCGAGCACGTGGCAGCCCTTGGACGCCGGCACCGTGGCGGTGACGCTGACGGTAACCGCTTGTGACGGGGCCGCGTTTGAAGCCTTCACTTCTCCGGAAGGATCATTTAAGGGATTTCTTCTGGTTGCTCTCCAGGATGAGGCTGTCACATCCCAAGAGATCGGGAGCTGGGTTGGAAGCAGAGCGGGTTCCTTGCCGTGCCGTACCCGGTATTAAAGCGGGGCTGCCCAGCTCGGGGATCCCCGCTTCCAACCCTGGAGAGGGGCTTGGGGAAGGAATCGGGCTCGGGTGATCCCAAAATTCGCCCAGGGAATGCAGTGAGCACACTGTGGAGCCCTGTCCGTGCTTGTGGCTATGAGTCTTGAGGGGATAAAGGCCACATTGGGGTTCCGGTGGTGGTCGTGTTGAAACGGCACTCATTTCTTGTGCTGCCGAGTGGTTTGGTCCCAATGTGCTCGGTTTTTACGGAGGCTTGACAGAAATCGCCTTTTCTGGATAAAAGCAGGAGAGCTGCGTGCTCGGGGGCTCCATTCGGTGCCTCTGCTCCCAGGGCTTTGCTGAATACCTTGATCCTTCAGATCCTTTTCCCAGGGAGTGTCACAACTGCAGCGAAATCCTCTTCTTCGCATCCGCGGAAGCCTGCTCCTCCCTTTCCTCAGCTGCCCTGACGCTGCTCTGCATTCACTTAACACTTCTGCTAAGTTTCCTGCCCCATCCCTTACATTCAGGTTGTTCCTTCCCCTCCTGGCACCGCACGTTTTTCCTTCAACCCAGACGAAGGCACCGGTGCAAGGACTTTTGGGGAAGGCCAAGTTTGGCCCGGAGAGGACCTGCGTGCGCTTGGGCTCGTTTGCCTGCTGCTTGCGCTCGTGTTTTGCTTACGTGAGCTATTATATACCTGGCACAGACGAGGAAATGCGCTGCTCGGACTGCAAATATTCCAGCCAGGAGCCATCTCCCTCATTAGCCGCTCGTGATTTTCGGCTCGGAGGGTGCCCGGACATCTGGGTGCAAGGAATAAGAAGCGAGAGGCCTCTCCCTGCAGGGCCATTTTGTGAAAGCTGCCTCTCAGCGTGGCGTCCGCCCGGGGAGCATCTTTTGCTTCCAATCGTTCTGCAAACATACCCTTAATTGGATCATCAACTGGATCTAATTTGCCGAGCGTGCCTCCCCCCCCCCGTGCTTCATTACGGGTCTGGGCAGCCGAGCGGCGTGCGAGCCCGCTGCCAGCTGCGGGAGAGCTGCTGGCAGCTTCCAAGGACGCCGCCGGAGCATTTAGCCCTGCTGTAATGAACTTTCCTGCTAATTATTTTTAGGTAGCTTAAAGGACAGCCAGATCTTGCCGCTGCAGCCCGGCTGGAGGGCGCTGGAAGGGGAGCGTGCCCGGGTGCAGCCTGGAGGGACGCGATGTTCTGCACCGGGCTCTTCCTCCAAAAGGGGCTGGAGAGAACCAAGGGTTTTTTTTTTGTTTGTTTGTTTTTTTTCCTATATTTTAGCCCAAAACACATCGACTGCAGCCCGGCCTGGCTCGCAGGGCGTTCCCAGGCTTGCAAACTCATGGTGGAAGGGCAGGAGCCGTGCCTGCAGTGGTGAATTATTAGAGAGCAGCAAGTCGGGGGGGGGGGGTTGCTGCGTGCTTGGAGAGCAGGGGAGGGAAATCTTGCCTTTGAAACGCAGCTGAGGCCAAATTCCTTGGGGCATTCGCCACCTCTGGTCTCTGCCCACGTGAGCGGCAGGGAAGGATCCGAGTGAGTGGGGAGCCGGCGGTGCCGCGTGCCGCCCGGCTGCTCTATAATGGATGGGGAGCATGCTTTATTCATGTTCAGCAGCACGGGCGAGAGGATTCAGGTCGCTGTTTCCACGAAAGGGCTTGGAGAACGTTTTAATGTGACGGCGACTCCGGCGGCTTCAACGGAGTGAGGTCTCCTTGTCCCCATCCTCCTGCCTCCCCGTGGGCACCCAGCCGCGAGCGCAGGGAGCCTTTTACCCTTGGACGGTGCCAGACTTCCCCTTTTGCTTTTAAAGGTGTTGTTTTGTTTGCTTTAATTATTGTTATATTTAAAAGCAAGCGTTTTTCCATCCCAAATGCTGCCTTCCTTCCCGCAGTTCTCCTTTCCTATAGGATTTGGGCAGGGAACTGAGGACAGGTGAGCGTCACCAGTGTTACTTGGATCCAGCTCAACGTGCTTCAAAGGCGTGCGTGGCCTTGATGCTGGTAAATCCCGTGGCAGTGCCGAGGGTTTTCTTTCCTGATGGCTGGAAATCGGGCACGTGGGGCCGGCAGGACCCGGTGCTTGCGTGCTGGGATGGCAGGAGCCTGGGCAAGCTGCTCGTCTTTGGAATTTACAAAGGGATGCTTCGGGGTGGGGTAGCGCTGCCTGGCTCCCCTGCATGGTTCCGGGCTCAGCCACCTGAATTAAACCTTGAATTAAAAACCTTGAATAAAACAGCCTGAATTAAAAGGTTTGGGCACGGATAACAGCCGGGCTCTGCTCCTGCACGCTGCTGCCTCCTCGCCCTGCCGGGAGCTGCTGTGGGGAAGCCACAAGCCAGGGAAACGGCCCCTGGAGGTGGGAGCAGCTTTGCACAAACCTGTCCCACCGCAGCAGGCAGCGCCCGCCGTTCCTCATCATTCCAGATGAGTCAGAAACTTCCCCGGCTTCCAGCAGGTTTTGCCCTGTGGGCTGTTTGTTTGGTTTTCCTCCTTCTCGCAGCCCCCCCCCCGGCTGTAAATGAGGATGAATCACGCTGCACCTCGTCAGCCCCGGCGAGTGACAGGAGCGATGGGAAGCTGCAGAAGGGCCGGAGCTCGGCTTTGCGCTGAGCTAATTAGTGCCTGGTTTGATGCTTGTCAGTTGGCCCATTAAACACGGTCCCTTCAAACAAAATATTTGGAAACCTGCAGCTCTGGGAGGGATCGTTTTATTGGGGGGTGGGGAAAAGGAGATTTCTCCAGCCCCTGGGCAAGCATCCCCACGGCTCTGAGGCCAGCAGAGAAAAGCCAGGGCGAGATGCAAGGGCTGGAAGCTGGAGAAAAGCAAAGCAGAGACGGTTTGCACGCCTGCTGTTCGCTGCAGTAACACACCCTGGGACGCATCCAGCCCTGGACGTGCCCCAGTCTGCTGTTTCTC
Source organism: Heteronetta atricapilla (assembly GCA_011075105.1). NCBI lineage: Eukaryota > Metazoa > Chordata > Aves > Anseriformes > Anatidae > Heteronetta > Heteronetta atricapilla. Next base: position 18,295 of record JAACYQ010023562.1, read on the forward strand.
ACCCTTCATGACCTCGTTACGCACCGCTCACGATTTATTTCCCCGCCTTTGGTGTTTGGGTGCGTTAAACCAAGCACGACGGCGATAACCTGCTGCAGCTCAATCCCCTGAAATGAAAAGCCAGCAGCTGAGGCTGAAGATGGACAAACGGACCCCAAATAAGCGGCCGTCCCAGCACGTCGTGCTGCCTCAGCACCTTTCCCGTGGGCCCGGCGCCGGGGCCGTCTTGCCATAATTCACTTAACGGGCTTTAATCGCTGAGCCCTTGTTTGCCTCCACTGAGCCAGCAGAGCTGGAAAATCCTATTACACCTTCCTGAGCCGCGGGTTTCTGCCCTGCTGGGACCTGTCTCCCAGCCTGATCCCATCGGCTGTTTCGGGGTGTCCAGGAGCAATGCCCCAAGGCTGCGAGCCTTGCCTAATTAGCTCATTTTGGCCCTGTTAATGAGCAGGGAGTAAAGCCCGGTGAGCAAGGCAGGGAATGGCTTCCCCCCCCCGTGTGCAGGGAGCACCGGTGCCCGAATCCCTGTTGAGTTTTGGGGCTGCAGCCCTCTGCACCCCACTGCAGGGTGCCGCCTGCACCGTCCCACCCCGTAAGGATGCTCAGCTGCATCCCAAAGCTCCAGGGTTTCCATGGCAACTCCCCGAGCATCCGGGCTGCTGCTGCGCTGCTGGGAGAGGGGCTCAGCATCGCCTCCACCGCCTGCACTGGGGAGGGCTCAGCGGCTTGGCATCACCCCTAAGACCTTTTGGCATTAATTCCCTACCCCGTACAATTTGGGGCAGCCTTTTGGGGGGGAACGGCTTTGCCCGGAGCGGGTTCAGCATCTGGGCACGGCGTGGTGCCCGTGGGTCTGTCTGTGGCTCGGGGTGTCTTACGGTTTGCGTGCCTTCCGTTCGCTTTATTCAAGCGTGCGAGGACGCACATGTGGCTCCGGCAAGCCAATTAAAAAAATTACTTTTTACCCCCCCCCCCATCTCCATCCCCTTTGCAGCTCGGTTCTCCAAAGCTTCCCCTTTCCTTAGGCTGCCCGGTCCCTTCTGCTTCCCACCGGCCCTGGAAGCGGGGAGGAGAAATAAGAGCAAAGAGTGGAAAAAGAGCTGCAATTAGCTCGCAGGCAGCCTGCGGCGAGGCACCCGAGCCTTTTGTTGGGAGCTGGGTGTCTGGCGCAAAAACTCGCCAGCAGCCACCTGGCTTCCCCGGCAGAGCCGAGCCCTCTCCCGCTGAACACGGCTCTCAAAGGCAGATGATGACCATTATCCCAATCCGCAGAGGCAAATGATGCATTTTCCAGCCCTCCAAGTGCAGCCGCAATTAATCAGAGTCTATTTATGGCGGGCTATTCATCAAAAGGGAAGAAATCATCAACATTGTAATGGTGGGGGGGGTGGAGGGGGGGGAAGCTTTAATGTCCACGCATTCAGAAGCGAATCTCAGCAAGCTGCTTCCAATCTGCACAAACATCTCGCTGCCGTGGAGCGGGGAATACATTTCCATATTAATGACCTGAGGGGCTGCTATGGCTTCCAGGGAATGCGCTGCTAATGCAGAATGAGCCCGCTTGCACTGGCAGGATGAGGCCCCGGTGGGCAGAAGCAGCTTTGCCTCTGGCCAGGTGCCTCTCCCCTTGTCCCCTTCCAATTTTAGGGCGATTTAAGGCTTTTTATTTAATTATTTATTTGTTTTCGGAAGGCCACGAAGCGTGGCTTTAATTCGGGGCTTCGCGGCGTGATCGTATCCCCCCCACCACGAACGGGGAGAGGTGGAAAAAAAAAGTCACGACCTTCCTTCTCCACTCAGCCCTGGCGGATTCGGTTGACGGATTTCCCCCTTTTTGCCAGATTCAGGCGGGGGCAATTCAGGTTGTTTGTGATTTCTCCTTTCTCCCCACATCGGAGGGAGCGCGCAGCGGGGTTTTATCGGTTTTTGGTGGAGTTTTGCCTGCCCCCTTTGCCTGCAGATATCCGGGAGGCGACGGCGGAGAGCGGGCGAGCTCCGCTCGCGGCCGTCCAGCTGTTCCCAAGATCTGTTCCTCCCACCTGGCATCCCTGCGGGGGGCTGTTTGGTGGGGAATCCCCTTCCCTCCCTGCTCGGTAAGAAGGTAAAAGTCCTCCGCTGCTCTCTGCGAATTTATTATGCAAAGTGCTGGAAGAGCCAGAGCAGAAGGAAGGGGGCCCCTCGTGCCCGGGTAACGAAATTACCCAGACATCAAGGCGTCCTACCGGGAGCACTTGCCATCAAAAAAAAAAAAAAAGAAAACACATTTTTTTTTATCCCTTTCCAGCAGCTGTAAATCTGCAAAGCAGGAGCCAGGTTGCGGTCCTGGGGGAAATCTTTAATTTGAACAAAGCGGCGCTGCCGGTTTTCGGGGGACGGGGCGGAGAAAGCGGTGAATTATTGGAAGCTTCGGGGCCAGGCGGGGTTTCCGTCTTCACGCACGAGGCTGTGATGGGGCTCGCGGTGGAGCTGAGCACATCTGAGGCAGCGTGGTCCTTGGGAAGAGCCCCCTCTTCCTCTCCAGCTCCAGCTGAGCATCCTTGCAGAGCCTGGGGGCACCCCCCAATCTTTTTCTCTCCCTTTTCTCCCTTGGTCTTTTCTCGGGTGCTCTTTGGGATGGATCGGGGGCAGCCCCCAGGTGCTCCTCGGGGTGGGTGCTGGTGGTTGGGTGTCCTCACGGCCCCTCTCCGGCCTCTGCTCCATCACTGGGCACCAAGGGGGCCTCTGCTGATGGGGAGAATTCAGGCAAAGCCGGGATCCTGGAGCAAAACAGCGATTTTTCTATTTATTTCTATTTTTTTTGGCCGCTCTTGCACGGAACAGCAGGAACGCAATTAGCAGCGGTGTTAAGGGAGCTGCTCCCCTCCTCCCCCCCCCTCTGCCCTCCTGCGCCTCCTTTCTCACCTCTGCCTCTCGTTTTGCAAAGAAAACAACCCAAAAAAGGGTGCACACACACCCCCAGGCACATCCAAGCCTTTATTTTGAGAAGCAGCTTGCCGATCAGTGCTAATAAAGCAGCCAGAGACCAGGCTGGGTTCCTAGAAGGTTTCTCTTCATAACGAGCATCAATTAGAGAAGTTTGTCACGTTAACGCTGCTGAGATGCCTTCGGAGGAGCCCGATGCCTTCAGCATCCCCCCCTCACACATCCCCCTGATCCTAAAATCCTGCTCGGGCTGGGAAGTGTGGGATTTTTGAGGGATCCCCCCACCCCCGCACGCCTGGAGCATCCTTCTTTTGGGGGTGGCGCTGGGGTCCTGCAGCCCCTTCCTCTCGCAGCCCTCCCGTAACTGCCCCAAATCCCCCGTGCTGCGCTGGGAGGGCAGCGCCGCCTTTCCCATTTCTCTCTTTCATTTCTTCCTCCTGCCCGGAGCGAGCCAGGACAGCTCATTAGCTGCAGACCTGGTGCTAATTGCCTGATAGGGAAGGTGAATCATTGCCCTTCCTCATCCCGCTGGGGAGCCAGCGCCGGCCAAAACCCAGCTCGGTGATGGCCGAGGGCAAGCAAAATCCTGCGATCCCCTAAAGGATCGGTGCCTTCGGATGCCGAGGGTGCAGGCGAGGAGCCAGGCTGGGTGCAGCCAGCTCTGGTCTGAAATATTCCCTCCCGCGGGTTATAAATAGCTCGGGATGTGACTGCGGCGAAACCGCTTTTAATATAAAGTAATGAGGAGGGGAGGAATGCAGGCAGGAAATATCACCGCTGCCGGCTCAACCTGGATTTAGTGCTGAAATTAAAGAGCCTTGGGGGATCCCAGGATAAATAAAGGGGAATAAACGGCTCCCGAGAAGCGAAAACGTCGAGGCCGGGCTCGCTGAGCCCTTCAAAGCCGTTCAAGCCCTGCCAAAAACACGGAGGTGCCGCGTCCCACCGGGCAGCAAACCTTCTTTTCTGGGGGTTTGGGGTTTAAACCTTCTTTTCTGGGGGTTTGGGGTTTCATTTTTTTTTCCTATCTGGGGCTATTTTGATGCATGAAGCGGCCTCACCCCCCAGCCCCATTACAGCAGCAAGGCGCAGGAAAAATGGGGTTGGGGGGCAGTGGATGGTGCAGGAGCCTTTGAGCCTTCTCCGTCACTTCGTGGCCACAGGATTGAAACCCAAGGCAGATGCTTCACGTAAGGAGCCCCCCAGATTTGGGGTGGGGGCTTAAAGCAGGCAGAGGAAGCGAGGGTTTAATCACCTCGACGTGGAGATGGGTTCATTATCCCGGCTCGGATGGAAAACATCTATTCAAGGGTGAGACAAAAGGAACTGAGTATAATCAGGAGCCAGTGTGCTGAGCAGCAGTTTCCCACACAAACAGCATCTTTGGGAGATGAAAGACCAATTTACGAAACAAAGGCACGTCGCCTCTCCCACCCGACAGAGCCCGAGCAGGGACACGGGGACGTTTCCCTGCCGATGAAGCCACGCACCAGCTGCGAAGGGAGTTTGATGAGGAGCAAGGGGCACAATCCTGCCCAGCTGGTGCAGGTGGGCACCTGGGGGACCCCGGTGCTTGGACTCAGGACACGGCCCCTGGCTTGTTCTCACTTTTTTTTTTCTTTTTTTTTTTTTTTTGAGGGATTTGTGCCCAAAAAGGGCACTGGTGGCTCACGTTTTGTCTCGCTCTGTTTTAGGAACCTGAGCAACTCGGGTTGTATGTAAGGAACGGGGAGGAGAGGCGCTCGGCGTTACAGCTGGCTCCTTCCCACCCAAACATCGCAAGGCCCTGCTGAGAAAATTAGTTGCCTTATAATTAACTCGGAATTGTCTTGGCAATAAATACGGGATTGTATTTGTACGAGGAGGGACGGCCCACCATCACAAATGACATTCAGCAAAACAAACGAAGCCGGTTGCTTTATTCTTATTTTCCCAGTGGACCAAGTGGGAGGTGGGTGACATCTTTTAGCATCACCACGTCTGCATGGGGCAGAGCTGCTCCCCATCTGTCACCCCCCCTGGGGACAAGCTGCCCTCTCTTTGCAGGATGGGATGGAGATGGACCTGAGTTCCCCCACCACCTGCACCCACGCTCCTCAGGTGCCCTTTGAGGCCACCCAGAGCAGCCAAAATGCCTTCAAGTTGCTCATTTTGCAGCTCCTCATCCCACGGGGCACATCAGCCGCCTTCCGCTGGCCCTAATAATACCTTTTTTTCCCCCAAGATAACCCATCCTGGGGAGTGGGGTCCCCGGGGAACCCCATCTCCCAGCTGCTCCCTTTCAGGGATTTATAATGGGAAGAAGTCAAGCGCTTACATGCTGCGTTCCCTGAGCTGCTCTATCCCTCCGAGGAGCCTTTTTGTAGGATAAACAGACACTTTTGGGTAATCCTCGCCGGGCTCCTCAGCGCTTTATGGCTGTGCTTGGATCTGGAGCGAGCAGAGAGCCCAAAGCCCCCTGGTCCTCCCCATCCCCTTCGGAGCATGGATAACACCGGTGCATATCCAGAGGCATCTCCTCCACGTGTGGTTTGTTCCCTGGAGGGATTTCCCCACTTACGGGGCTGGCAGCAGCTTTGCACCGAGCACGCCAGGACCAAAAAAGGTCCAAACACACGGGGAAAGGCGATTCAGCCACGGGGGAGTTTTTGTAACAGGGAGGTTGGCACAGCTCGGGGCCAGAGCGAGGGATTCCCACCTCTTCCTTTCCTGGTGATGGTGGGGATGATGGAGCTGGAGCCTGGGATGACTCTGGGAAGGGAAACGGGATTCCAGGCAGCTTCTGCCCTTAGAACACCCTTTCATTTTGAGATGAACTGCCCATCTCCCCCAGCCCCATCCTTTTCCTGAAGGGGTTAAAGGGGCTGGGGGCTCCTCTCAGCGAGCATCAGGTTCTGGGACAAGCAGCTGCCATGCTCTGAGACCCCTTCCCAAATCAGATCAGGGATGCTGGGGGTAGCACCACCTCCCTCCAGGTGGGAAGGGGCTGGTGGCCAGCAGTGAGACCCTCCTAGGGTCTCCACCCTGTAATTGCAAGCAGCAATTAGTGCAAAAGTGCACGCAGCAATTACTGTGGAAGGAGGCAAGCAGCTTGCATCTGCAAGAGGCCACGCGCTGCAAATCAAGCAGCGAAGCCCAGTTCCCCACCCAGGGCATCGTGCAGCCCTGCAGGAGGCTTTGGAGGCCTCCCCAGGGTGCTGGGTTTAACCGAGCACCGGCTCCAGCTGGTAACCGAGAGTTTTTCCTGGCAGGGAAGGGCTCTCCGTCCCTCTGCAACCAACACACAGCCCAGTGAGGAGGGGATGGATGCGTTGCGGGGGGCGATTTGCAGGGGGGCACAGCCGCAAGGCAGCTCAGGTCCTCCCTGCTTTCAGCCTCTCCTGGCTGCTGACGTTTCCTGGGAAGCAATTCTCCCCCCCACTAGCGGTGAAGAATGCGCTTTCATCTGCCAAATGCCAGCTCCATCCATCCTGCTCTCTGATGAGGGTAGGGGAGGATGGACGGAAAGGGGAGGGGGGTCTCTCCCCAGCCCCCTCGTACCACACATGGTGCTTTTTTGCTTTGCTCGTAGCCTGAAGGCTTGCAGGCAGGTCTTGGGTGTTGGAGGGATGCTGCTGGAAAAAATAAAAAAATAAAAATAAATAAATAAAAAATAAATAAACAAGTGTGCTCGCACGAGGTGGTTCAGCATGGAGCTACCGGGGGGCTCCGAGCCAGCCCCGGGGAGTTACGCACGTGGGTGAAGCGGAGCCCTCGCCCTGACGAGCTGGCGGTCTTAATTACGAGATGCCAAGAGATAAGCGGGAGTGTGCAAACACGGCGAGGTGTTTGCCAGCCCCTTCGCTATTCAGCAGGGTTCGGGGTAGAGCTGGCTCAGCTGCGGGCTGACAGATTAAATACACGTTTGGAAGGAAAACACCTCGTGCCGGCTTCCTGAAGCATTCGAGAGACAGAAAGCGCCCCAAAATGCTTCCCCGGCTGCTGGCACCCATGGAAATGCCTCGGCCCATCCCAAAACCTCTGGTGCTGGGGGGCCGAGATGGCTCGGAGGGACCTGGGTGGCACCAAGGGGCAGCCCCCAGCCCCTTCTCTCCATCCAGGAGAGGGGGGGACAGGGACACTTGACTCAACCCCCCCATCACACCAGGGACCCGGCCCCTGCTGCTGGCGGCAGCTAATTTTAGAGCTTATTTATTAGCGTTTTAACCATAAAACGTGGACGAAATACTGGCCCGGGGTGACGAGGCACTTTCTCGCAAGGGAAAGCCTTAAATATTTAAGCAGCGCTTTGCAGCAGCGGCCGTGCCTGACTCACAGCACGACGCGAAAACCCGAGCGCCTTTTTCAGATCTGCTGCAGCTTTTTGCTCCGTGCCCTGTCAGGGGGGCAACGGGGGGCTCACCCCCAGGCTCTGAGCAGGGAAAGGTATGTGGGGAGCTGCTTTTGCCCTACATCTGATGGGGGGGGGGGGGTTGCAAAATCTTTGCCCCTCTCCGTGTTTTCTCCCCAGTAAAGGCAGGGATGAAGCCGGGTTGATGATCAGGGGGACCAGGCCGCTCTCATTCTCTTTATTCCAGCAGCAGCTTCGAGCAAAACCTCCCCAACCCAACCAGCTCCTCAGCCCCGAGCCTATTAGGAGACCAAAGCGGCTTCGAGAAGCCCAAGGTTTCCATGCAGCCAGCCACTGTTGGGCTGCAACCCCCCCCCCAAAAAAGAACAACCTCTGAGCGAGCCAGCACCAACCCCTGCTGCACCAGGGGAGCGATATGGGCCTAAATCCCAAGGATTAAGGAGCAGCCAGCAGCAGGGTTGGGACCGGGACAGAGCCATCAGACCACGGCCGGGGAGACTGCGAGGTCGGGGCTGGATGGGGTCCGCCGGGGAAGGAGCCCCCCAAACATCTCCTGGGAGGCGTAGGTGAGGTAGAGGAAGCCGTCCTCGTCCTTGTTGTCGCGATAGAGCTCCTGCATCGTGACGGTCATGTTGGGCAGGCCCCTGTTGTTCACCAGCAGGTAGAGGGTCTGCGAGGAGGCCAGGCAGAGACGCGTCCTGGCAAAAGGGGAGGGGGGGGGCACAAGGTGAGTTTTTGGGGCAGATTGGCAGCGACAGG
>MU014593.1:0-15677 GCA_011075105.1 Heteronetta atricapilla
TTTGTTTCCTTTTATCAAATGCTGCAAACGAAGGGGAAAAAAAAAAAGTAAAGATAAAACATGTTTTATCTCCTGAGAGAAAAACGTGACGGTGGCTTTGCTTCAGAGTGAATTTAGAGGAGGCAAGTGCTACCAGAAAAGGAGGAGGAATCTTTTGAAATTTATTTGTTCTGGGCAGGACCCTATTAGTCAGAAATGTCTGTGGCGTGAATAGCTTTATTAAGGGTGCCGTTAGACGGGGAGCGAAGGTGCTTTACATGTTGTTGACATTGTATTGAAATGTCAGCCTGTCAGCAGAAAAGCCATTTTTCATTATGTTTAAGGTGCAGTGGGCCCCCTCTTAAGCCCGGTTATGTCTCCTCCTTCTCAGGAGCCTGAGCCGCTCTATTATTACTTGCTCAGGCGCGTTAACCACTGAGCTGCCATTGCTATCGACGAGCCAAACGCTCGCAGGATTCAGTAAACTCGTTCCTAGGCAGAGGAAAATGCTGCTCCGTCCCGCTTCTGCGTGCAGTCGAGGAGATAAAGGCTTTCTGAGAACACACCGGTGAGGCAGCTGCAGGTTTTACTCTGAATAAAGTCCTCGTACAGCTTTCACTGCCCAAATGTCACGTAACAGAGAGCTGGGACAGAACCTCCCCGTGTGGGGAAGTCTTGGGGTGGTGGCTGCTCTTTGAAATCGGCGCTTTCTTCAGTTTACCGGCGCCCTCGGAAGAGTTTCTAGGCGAAATCAATTGGTGGCCTTGTCAAATTTGGCAAACGTCGTGAAAAGTGAAGGGAATATCGGCAGTTTTCTGCAAATGGCTGTGCCAGAAAATGGCTGGAAGAAGCCGAGGAGCGTTTTTGCTTCGTAGCCTGAAGGGAATCTGTAGCTGCGTGCTGGAGCAGGCTAAGTCTAGGCCCTCTTCTAAGCACGGAGCAGGACTTTTGCAGCTCCTTTTCCTCTTCTTTCTAACTGCATGGCCTACCTGCTCTGGAATAAAAACGGAGCGGCAATTACCACAGATGTTTTAATTGGCAAATGTGAGGGAGGGGCTGCGGGTGCGTGATAGAGGCTGGAAACAGGGCAAAGCCACATGCAGAGGGCAAGTCCCTGGAATTGTAGGAATAAGGTCTTACTTCCAAATCCAATTTTCTAGCCCAGCCATACAAACGCTTCCTAAAAGGAGCATCGGTCGCTCTGTTACCTTTCCCAAAGTCCAAATTGCCAAGGGAGAGGTCTGAAAAACCTGAGAGTGAAAGAAGAATTAGGGGCCCAGGAAATGTTTTCTTTGTTCCTGTACCGCAGGGAGATGACGGCACCTCACACCGCCGGGTTTGGTTAGGCCAGGTCTGTGGGAACGAGCACGGGAAGCAGTTACAGGTATGACAGATGCTGACATAAAGCCGAGCGAGGGGAAGAAGACCTCAGGCAGTCAATCAAACTGGTAGGTTCAGCTTTACCTCCAAAGGCTGCAAAGACTCGGCTAAATTAATGCCAAGTGGCTGAAATCAGTAAGGGAATAAGCCTGTATTTCCCAGAGTGGGAGGCTTAGGGAAAATATTTAGACCAGGACTTGGCTAGTTTGAACCTCTCACATCCTCACAAACACAAAATAGCTGAAATAAACACTAAACCCAGCCGAAATAAACACTAAACCCCTGCAGCAGCAAGAAGAAGAACCCAAAGGACCAAGCTCTGGGATGCCTGAGGACCAGGAAAGCAGTGTCAGACTTTTGAGGGCAAATGATCCGGATCCGTCGTTCACCAAGTCTTTGTGTCTGTTACTTCTGGCATGGGCTTTTCCCATTCTCACCCAGTGATCATCTCCCTGTTTTGTTCTTTTTCTGCTTTTAATTGCTCGCTTGTTTTCAGGCGGACGTGCATTTTGGCTGGTAGTTTAAGCAACCTGGGTGCATTTTGGCTGGTAGTTTAAGCAACCTGGGTGTCAGTTCTGTTTTCGCTTACCCTCTGTCTTTCTGTGGGGCCTTGGACGCTAATCGTGACATGTTCTGTGCCTCTGATTGCTCACCTCTGAAACAAATAACACCTACCTGGCTGGGAGTAATGAGGGATAATTAATTAATATATTCCAGGGGTTCTGAGGTCCTTAACTAAGAGAAAGCTGAGAATCACGAGGTTCATTCTCTCCTTTATTTTTGCTCAATTTCTTTTTGGTTTAGAACCCAGAATACGAAGTTAAGTGTGTCAGGGCATTTTTTTTTTCAGCCTGTTGCTTTAACTCCTGTTGATGTCACTTTTCCTTCCAAGTGGAACTCTAAAACCAATAAGGTAAATTACACACGATCCTAGAATGAGGAACTAACAAAAACATCTCTTTAATTTTTCATCCAGAAAATATTCTCGTTTTACACTCTGCTTCTCTTACTTAAAGGAGCCATAAATCAGCGTGTTCCTTTGGTGTTTGCAGTCACCGGGAGAGATTTAGTGCTGCTGGCAGGGCCAGGGCTGAAATGGGCAGCAGCCGAGGGCAGGGAGCTGTGCAGAGCCACATTCCATCCGCACACACGTTTGCTTTGCTTGGCTGTTGTCCAGTTGGTTTTTGAGTCCCTTGCAAGCACGAGGGGAATTGGATGGGCAGGGGGGGCGAACGTTTTTCATCCGGTGGTCACCTTGATTCGCTTTTATTCACCTTTCATCATTCTCTCTGGAGAGAAAAAAGAGGACGTCCGGGTGTTTCAGCGCGCTGAGGGCATTCCCCGACCCTCCTGCGCAGCCGAGGGCCTGTGTGAGGAGAGCAAATCTTCTGAAAATGCTGAGCAAAAAGGGGACAGCCAGAAAGCCTGGGTGCAGGTGGCTCTGTTCTTCGCTCTGCTGCCGAGTGGCCGGAGCCTTTTCCTGGAATTATTTCCAGGTCCTGCGATAGCCGTGAGACTTAGCTCCCTGACGTCCCCGGGAGCTTTGGGAGAGGCACGTTGTTGTCCCCAGGGTGCGAAGGGGTCAGATCCCTTCTGCACCAGGGTGGGTGATGGTCGCAAAGCTGCCTCTGCCTCTCCATGCCTGCCCCGGCCCCCTTGTCTCTGCAAGAACGGATTTCCAGCTGCAAGAGAGAGCAGGTTCACCTGCGATCACCGAACTCTGGCACCTGGCCATGCTGGTGATGCTAAAAGCAGCCCTGTCCTTAGGACTGATGCTGAGAGGCGTCAGGACTCGCTTGGCAAGCCCGTTAGCTCCCCAGGCACGGACAGCACCAGCCGTGGTTCTTTTGCCCACCTTTCTGCTTTCTCTCTGCTCTTTTCAGGCAGAATCCAGACCTGGAGAGCACCTGCACGCTACCAGCTGATCGTTTCTATAGGGTATAACTCTGATGTGGCTTTTGCACTCGATCTCTCGTCACCATCAGGCTCCTTTTCTCAGCAGCTCCGGGTCTAGCACAGCTCCTCACAGCAGCTCGCCGGCTTTATTCTCGTTGGGATTCGAGCTCCTCGTGCAGCTACCTGGGGCTCCCGCTGTTGAGCTGGCTGAGAGCTGCCAGCACGAGATCCTCGGCTGCTCCAGGATACCTCGCTCCTGGGGAAGGGAAGGGAAAGGCTGGGCTGTCCGAGGAGCCCAGGCCAGCCTTCCCTGGGGCTGCCTGTGCATGCAGGTTGACTGCGCTGAGGCAAGCTTCAGGTTTCCACTTACAGTTTGCTTTTTATTTTCAAATGTACATGCAAAAAAAAAAAAAAAAAAAAAAAAAAAAAAAAACCATTGGCACATCACAGCACTAGATCACAACGAAGAGAAGGGAGGGTTTCAGTGGGTGAAGCTGGCTCCAGCGTCCGGGAGAAACACCAATTTGCACAGAGTTCACTGTAACATTCTCTTAAAACTTAAGCTAAACTGAGACCGTCCTTGTGCAAAACAAGAAAGAAAGAAAGAAATGTACAGCTTCTGGAGTTTTTCAGTTTCATTTCTTACGGGTGGATGACCACACAACAAAGGTGGAAGCCGACCAAGTGCAGTAGCTGGGTCTAGAACTTGTCTTTGTGGGCAAACGTACGTCAGAAACGCCTGTTTCTGCAAAAGGCTCTCCCTTCCCTCCCAAAAAGAAATGCCAAAGCGTCTGTAAACTATGTACACAGGCTGATGGTGAGAGCAAAGGAGAGTCCAGCTACGGAATCTGGCACTGCAAACACAACGGGACGTGTCACATTCACACAGCTTTATTAAAGGTGAAGCAATGGTGGAGGGAGCTTTATAGGGCTGCGGTTCTGTTACACAGCATCTTTATGTCCTTTATGTTCTCTGTAAGTAGTCTCGAGAAGGTGAAAAATTCCTGATAAGAAGCAAAATGCATCAGGACTGCATCTCCTTTCATCCCCAAAGCCAGGATTATATAGTTCCTAGGTATCTTCCTCCATAACCACAGACAACAATAATTAGCCTTTTTTTTTGCCTTTTTTTTTTTTTTTTTTCTTATTTGAGAGGATGCACACCTTTACAATCAGACCAGCAAGCCCGTGGAGGCGTAGAAGTAAAACACCACAAACAAACAGCAGCCAGCCAGGCTCTCAGGTTGCATTTCTAGGCTCACAACCCTGGAGATGGAGATGTGAAAGTAAGTCGTCGTTTCCTTCTGGAGCTGTCTGCCAGCTCGTCGCTGTTCAAACAGACACGGGAAGGTTGGTTCTGAAGGCCCTGGTCCCTTCAGCTGGCATGCTCTTGGGGAAACCTGACCTTTCTAGGAATACTGGCTGTCCTTCACAGATACAAAGAACCAAATCCCAGGCTTGGGGCCTGGGCAGCAGACTGAAGGATTTCCCTTTGGTAATAATTCAGGCTCCCAGTCTCTGCTCTCTCTTTCTTGCCCGTTTTAGTTTTTGTGGCTGTTTGGCACCCATTGGCTTCTCGTAACTCTCACTTGCCTCACGCAGGAGGGCATCATGGTGAAAGAAATGGATTCTTTCATGAGAAAAAAATGGAAGAAAAACAGATTTCTGCTTGCTATCCACAGCAGAGACATGCTTGTCTCTTGGCTGAGTCCTGCTGTCACCGCTGGGCTGTCCTCAAAGCATAATCCAGATGTAGCCTGCTGGAGGTAAATGAGATAATGCAATGCAATTTCTTTCTCCCATCACTTGCCGGAAGGAAGCGGGGTGTTAGGATGCCTGAAAGAGGAGCCAGAGTGGGAAATCCTGCTATAGAGAAGGGGCTTTCTAGCAGGAATATTTTTAGAGCAAAACCATCTCACTTTGCTGTTTTAAAAAGGAAACAAGCAGAAGATAGTCTTTGTTCTGCCCATAAAGGGAGTAGAAGTGCCCCGTTAGGGAAAGAAAGACAGACGTAAAGGCAATAGAAAGCTCGCTGTGGTTGTGTTGCACTTCTCTTGGCATCCTTGAGCATGACGGAGCACGAATACTGCTGCTTCTTGAAGCAGATACCCGAGCACAGCCGTTTCATTCCGGGGCCAGGCTGTCGTGCATTTCTGAAATGTCAACCATTAAAAAAACATACCGTGCCAACCGATTGACAGCCACAAAGAGAATCTCCGAAGCAGCAGTGGCATCCCTTAGAGATGCCTCAGGACCTTGTCTTTTGCTGTTGAAAATTAACCTCGTCCCACAGGCTGGGAAATGAGGCAAAACAGCCTGGCGGGCAGCTCAGCTGCAACCAGGACTTAAATAAACAGAGTTTGTGTGGGAAGGGCACCTGCTACTTCGGGGGGCCACCCTGGTTAGCTTGGCCAGTCTTTGTTTAAAGGACATAATGCTCAAAAGCTTAAACACTGGACAAACTGCTAAAGGTACAGCTAAACAACATCATACCATCGATCTACTCGTGGCTAGGGAAAAAAAAAAAAAAAAAGGAGAGAGGCGATCCAAAGTCCTTCAGGCTGTGAAAGGTCCCTGTGGGTTAGTGCTCGTGTGTGTGGCGGACCCAGCTGCCTCCTCCGCTGTGCAGTGCTCGAGGAATGTCTCTGACGGTCTCAGTCTGGTTTCTCCTCCCTCACCCCCACTTCTGAATTTGGAGCAGCATCCACCCGAGATCCTCGCGAAGAGCCAGGAGCTTTTCTATGGTCAGGAGGTGAAGTAGGAGCTCTGCATGGAGTAGAGTCGGTCGATGGGATTGCCCACGCGGGCCTGGAGGAGGTTGGCCTCAGCCGTGGACAGCAGGCAGTCTCCCAGGTGGCTGATGCTGTCGCTGTCCATGTCGTGGAAAACTCCTTCTGAGTCTGGAAGAGGAAGGAGAGGGAAAAAAGTGGGGACGTGGCACGGGCACATTCCACGGGGGGAGCTGGTGTGTGGCTGCATCACACAAAGACAGACCACCGTGAGCACGAGGGGACCCCACACCGGGACCAGCACTGGGCACGGCTCTTCCCTCCCTCACCCAAACATCTCTCGTTGGAGAGAAGACCCCAGGCTCCCTCCCCAGCCTCCAGCAGAGCTCAGCCCGAGGCTGTGGCCTCGCCAAACTTCCTCTGAGAAAGGCTCTGAGCTATGTCCAAGTCCTGTGGACCGTTGACAGGGTTGGATTCATGGCTTGGGCAGCTTTTGGTGCAGGGACGTGGCTTCGGTGCAAGCTCCCCGGCGCTCTCGTACCGTAGGGGTGCAGATGGTCTCCTGGCAGCTGGGGCGGTGTGAGCCCTTGTCTGTACAAGTCTGTGCTGTAGCCGTTCTGATCCAGGGGCAGCAGCTGCTGCTGAGGGATGCGAGGATAGGGAACCATCAGCCCGTCCAGGCCGTGAACACTTGCACCGTCTAAAGACACAAGCAGTGGGATGGGTTGGAGAAAGGGCACGCAGCACGGGTGCAAGAACCTTATTCACGTCGCTGCGTGGCGGTCCCAATTGGGGTCAGCACTGCACGAGGCCCGGGGCATCCATGCAACATGGACACAAGGTTATAAACATCCGTGCAAGGCTCTAAAAAGGATCCTCTTCCCAGGAAGAGGACAGGCATGCTGCATCCTGAGTCCCCCTGAGTCCCGCCAAGCGTTACCCAGCATCATTCCACCTTTGGGGTCACCAACAACTTGCACACCAACTCAGCGACAACCTGCCTGCTCCCTACTAATCCCCGTGTGCATTCCCTCTCTGATCTGTTCGAGCTGATCCCCCCGCCCCAGCCTGCAGTCCCCGGCTCAGGGGGGCTCAGGGGGGCTCAGGGGGACTCGGCGTGCCCCCCAGCTCCTCACCTTCGCTGTCGTCGTTGCTCTGCCTGCTGTTGCGGCCGGTCCCCCTCCCGCTCCCCAGGCGAGGGTTGCCCAGCTGGTCTTGCTCCTGCTGTTGCTGCTGCTGCTGTTGCTGCCTGCGAGCGATCTTCTTCATCTGCAAGGAGACCGAGACCCCAGATTTGAGGCTCTGAGCGGGGGGAGAGGCAACAGATGACTGCCACCTGCCTTTCGTCGCCACTGAGCATTGTCATGGAGTATCCCTGCCAGGCTGCTCGGGGTGACTCCTCTGCGGTCACCATCCCCTGCACCCGGCCGAGACAAGCCCTGTGAGCAGCGGGGCTGGCAGGAAAAGCTGTGGGATCTTTGCGGGAGATGCCACACACAATTTAAAAGGCAAAGGACTTTGGTTTACTGCAAAGGCAGGCTCTGCTTTCACCCTGTACATTCTGCACCGCTGGAAACCTTTCCCCTGCAACTTCTAGAGGGAAGAAGTGGGGAATCCTTCCAGTCTCCCCAGTCTCACAGTGAGGGGGAAAAAGCAGCAAGTAGCAAATTTATAATAATAATAATAATAATAATAATAATAATAGGAGAGCATTTAAGCTCTGCAAACATCTATAGGTTTCTTACATTCCTCTCCAGGCTTTTGCTGTTATTAGATCCCTGTTGCACAACGAGGTGGACCCGTGGTTTGGTCCCGCGTAACTGTTCTGTTCTGACCATTTTCTCTTTTCCTGAGCTACTCTGCGTTTCCTTTGAATTGGATGAGTGTGTGATATCCCAGCCGTGTCGGGAACACAGCTGTGGGGCGGGGACCGTTGCTCACCTTGGCTCTTTGGTTCTGGAACCAGACCTGCACCACCCGCACCGTCAGGCCCGTCTCAGCTGCCAGGGTCTCCCTCACCTGTCCGCAAAACAAAGGGGCGGAGAGCTGAGTCAGAAATTAATTACGCTTAGAAGGGTCCAAGCCTGCAACCGTGTAGCGGCCCCGCCATACCTTCCTGCAAGGCTTTGAGGAAACCTCGAAGGAAGCCTTGAAGGCCCGCCGCTGCTGCGTGGTGAGGATGGTGCGCGGGCGCTTGGAGCGCTTGTGGTCTTTGCTCTCCTCGCCGCCCTTGCCGTGCGAGTGGCTGCCATCTTCGTCCTCGCTTTTCACTGCAATGGAAGGTCGGGAGCCGTGGCTCAGCAGACAGCAGCCTTTCCAGGCCGTCTCCCAGGGCAAGGATTCAGAGACAATGGTCAGTTTTGCTCCTCACGAGGAGAGATTTGGACCAGAAGCGCAGAACGAAGCCAGGAGAGCTCACGGGCTGAGCTGTGGCTCAGGGAACACGGTCAATACCAGCCTGGCCCTGCACCTTCCATCCCATAATGTCTCAAATCAGCCCAACCAACCCTCTCCAGACACACCAAATAGATCGAGGTCCCCGCTGGGCTGCCCATCTGCCCTCACCAAGGGGACAAGGCGCTACAACCTTCCCCCACCTGCTCCTCCTCTGGAGCCTTCCTCGGAGTTAATTAGGGACTGGCAGCAGGACGAAGAGGCTCAGGGGGATGAGCTCACCCCTTCCAAATACCACCATACCCTACAAGCCCACGCTGCCCGTCCCCGCTCCCCATCCTCAGCGCTGCTCCAGCCCCTCACCAGACTCGGTGGGTGCGGGGCTGATAGCGCTCAGCATCTCCTTCTCTTTCTCGTAGTCGCTGCGGCACAGCAGCTGCCCCTCCTTGAGCACAAACTCGTCCCCCCGCTGCAGGCGCCGCTCGCACTCGCAGCAGTAGAAGCAGTGGACGTGGTAGACGTTCTCCAGGACCCGCATGATGAGCTCGGACGGGGCGATCGCCTTCAGGCAGCTGCTGCACTTGGTCTGGAACAGCCTGCAAGGAAGGTCCTGGGGTTAGGCACTTGTACGGGGCTGCTGGGGGCAGAATCACATAACCACAAAATAGCCCAGGTTGTAAGGGACCCCCAAAAGCTCACCAGGTCCAAGCTTTTGGTGGGAAAAGGGAACCTGGATGAGATTACCCAGCATCCTGCCCCACTGCACCTTGAAATCCCCCAGTGATGGGGACTCCACCACACCCCTGGGGAGGTTCCTCCAGGGGCTGTTCTCACTGTAAACCATTTCCTTCCTGCGTTAAGATGAAGCCTGCCCTGGTGCAGCTTGTACCCATGGCCCTGTGTCTTCTCCATGTGGCTCCTCATGAAAAGAGAGCTGCCATCCACTTTGTATCCGCCTTTAAGTGCCGGAACACTGCGATGAGGTCCCCCTGAGCCTGCTCTTCTCCAGGGTGACAACACCCAGCTCCTTCCACCCCTGAGGGGCTCAGGAAGCCAAGGAAGGAAGCGGGTGGATGTGTGGAGCCGCACATCCAGCAAAAAACGTCCTTCTCGGGGGCTTCCTGACCACCTCTAACCCCAGGGAGGAACGCAAACGCGGCCTGGCCCATTGGGACAGAGCTGGGTGTCCCCTCGTCCTCTTTAGGGCTGTTGGCTGCCTGGCTTCACCAGGTTCGTGGCAGATTTCCTCCGGGACAGTCCCCAGGGCTTGGCAGAGCCTGGTGAGGGGAGTCCCACCGGGAGGTGTTTGTGCCCCACTCCGTGTCCAGAGAGAGGAATAAACAACTGCGAGCGCCCCGCGCACCGAGCAGATGGTTCTGATGAAGTAATTTGGGATCTAAACAAATGTGAGCGGCGGTGGCTGCCGGCTGACAGCTTCTATTTAGCCACTTGACAAGAGAAAGTAATAAAATAGGGATTAATTAGGCTGTTGTTTAAACACACAGGATCTTCCCCACCAGCAGGGAACTCATAAACTGGGATTGAGAACAAGACTAGGTTAATCCTCCTGGCAAACTCTGTGGAGCAGGATGAAGAGGCTTACAGGGGTGGGCTCATCCCTTCCAAATACCACCATGGATTTGTGCTGTGCGGTGGCTTTCGGCTGCGGTGTCTGGGACATTCCAACTGGAATGGTGTGGGATTTCTCTCTCCTTTGTGTGAGTGCGTTTGCATGCATGTTCCTCGCCCTGCCTCTCCCTCTCTCCCTTTCCTCTTTGTCTTTCTGTAATTCACACTTGAAAAATAATAACTGAATTTGAGACGAATTGCGGGGAGCAAAGAGCAGCCTTTTAGCCATAACCTCAGTGCCTTACGGAAGGAGCAAGCTGGGAGCGTGTTCCAGGCACAAGCCCAGCCCAAATCTGGGCTGAGTCCAAACCTGTCCCTTTCCTAACACCGACATCCTTCTGTTACGACAGAAGTGAAATAGTAAAAAGAAAAAAAAAGAAAAAAAAAGAAAGAAAAAAAAAGAAAGAAAAAAAAGGAAAGGAAAAAAAAGCACAACCCAACAAAAAACCAACCCAACCCATCAAGAGAGCCAATCCACAGTCATGGCTTTCTGGGACCGGTCAGGAGCAAGTGACATGCGACCAACCATTTGGTTATTAATGTTCCTGGACTTCAAGCCCGGCTGGAGCGTAACGATCGTGTAGCCGGAGCCCTTGCCTGCTGTGTTCTCACCCAGGGGTTCCCACCTCGATCCTGCTCGCTGGCCGTGGCACCCAGCCAGCCGCAGGTGGAGGGCTCCAGGTGGAGGAGGATCTGCCCACGTCGCTGGCAGAGGCTCCAGAGGCTGACCACGTCCTCAGCCCCCATTTCCAACTCGAATCTGCCTTTATTCCATGCCCAGCGGCTAGACTTCGTCATGTCTTTATTTTCTTGAGAGCCACTTAAGATTTGTTATGCCGGTTGTGGGAAATCACACCGTTCTCTCAAAGTTCCTGTCCCTTATCCCGCAAACAACCAGTTTAGGAGTGAGTGCTGAGTTTCAGAACTTCTGTCCCCAAAGAAAGCTCTGCCTTGCCTCTTTATATGCTGCTGTGTAGCTGAATCTGCTGCCAAAAATACCACTTGACTTTGAGACAAGCCGGCCCCATGCTCCCACCCGGTTCTGCTGAATTTTTTAGAGGTTTTCTCCTGCAGGGAGCCCATGTTCAGCCCAAGAGCCCCAAATCCAGAGAGGGAAGCGGTAAGACCACAGACCCATCAAACCAAAGCTTTACTTCAACATCTTGGCCTGCCTCCAAGCAAGGAAGGGGAGAGTTTGGGAAGACGCTGATGGAAAACTCTCTGTATGGATCCATATTTGTTTCCTCAATTATTTGTACCCAGTTATGTGCCTAGCACCCCTGGGGCCTTTCATGTCTCCACCCTCGGTAACATTGCTGGTTGCTTGGGCAAAATGTCCAGAAAATTGCCCAGAAACAGCAAATAAAGGAAAGCTTTGACCCTGGGCGCAGTGAGACGTGTGGAGCAGAGCAAGGAGATGGAGGTTCAGAAGTTGGGGCTGGGAAAGGAGACCCATTCCCCTGCAAGGCAACAAACCCATTCCCCCCACCGCTGACGGGACCAGGCAGTTAGCAAGCCTCATGTGAAGATCTTGTCATGTGCCAGATTTCCCCAAAAAGGTTTTTTTTTTTTTTTTGTGCAGCTACCAGGTGAGGGAAGTGCCGTTACTGCAGCGTAACTCAATAATGCTTTTGGCACTGCGAGGCTCGCACACTCCATCTCCCAGCTAAGCCCCGAAAACAAATCCACTCTGCTTTGTACTAATTGAAGAAAACATTCAGCAAGCAGCTCATAAACACGGTGTCAGCTCGCATTACACAAAATTAAAATTCTCAGCCCCTCCAACACCAGGAATTCCTAAAGAGGCTGGTTTTAATATTGCCTGAATCCGTTTAAGTCAAGGTAATATTGTTTAGGTTGCCATAGGAACAAAACACATCTCTGTGGCTGGCAGTGGGTTCCGAGGAGGCTGGGGAGGCTGAGCGGCAAAAGCGGCTGCCCGGCGTCTGGGAGCAGCTGCCTGGAGAAACCACGTTGAGGGATGGTCCAAAACCGAAGCGGGTTCTTGGGTTGGTAATGAAAAGCACGTTGAGGAGCAGCAGCGACACGAGCAGGATGTCTGCAAGCTGACGGAGAGGGAGCAGCAGCAGGAGCCCTTCCGAGGGCTCGTAGCTCGCTGCCGCCGCATCCCGTTGTCTGGGAGGACCGTAGTGCAGTGCCAGCCTCGCGGTCCGTGTCTCTCCACTTGTCCTAAAATCCCCCTGCTGACCCCACTTTTTGGCTGGGTCTCCACACTCCCATGTCCTTAACACCCGTGTTTCCTCAAGAAGCTGAGTCTGATAAGATTTCCTTACGGGAGCTGTGATAACGCTATCAATTTTTATTCCTGGGGATGTTCAGAAACCATCCAGCAAGCAGAGGCAGGTGCCTGCACACAGCATTCACAGTATGCATACAGACACGTGTCCCACATCCCTACCTGCCTGACTCAGATTAACTTTCCCTTCGCAAAAGATAGGATTGGGTTTTCCTGCTGGGGAAAGGCTCACCTTGATGAAAAAAAACATCAGGAGCTGGGAGGCGGATGGGTTTATAAGCCTGAATGTCTTTGGGGATTGCAAGCTGCATGGCTGCTCGTGGGTCACCATCGTAAGAGAGACTTGGGGCTCTGGGGATGGATTTTGGCAGCCAGTTTCTGAAGCTGGTGGATGCTGGATGCAAGAAGAGCAGTGTGGGCAGAAGAGCAGCGTGCATAGGGCAAGCACACCTGTACTGCTTTACGGCTTGGAGGCAGCGTGTCTGTCACCCGACAAGGATGGAGATACAGCACATCTTAGGAGCTTTGCTTCTGGAGGCCAAATCCACCTGCTGCCCACGCTGTTTCTGCAGGGAGCTCTCGGAGACCAGCAGCAGGGCTGCGTGGCTGGCACAGCTGCAGAAAACCCCAAACGCTGCCTGCAGGAGCACACGCAGCAGCACGCTGATTTGCAGTCTGGAAGTCCCAGCGCTGTTGCTCTACAGCTCTTTTCCTTCCTGGGCACTCCAGCGACTCCCAGCACCTTTTTGAAGCTGAATTCTTGCTCAGCATCATGTATTGAGGAGCTATGCGCTGTGGAAAACAGTTTCTTTCCACTATTCAATTCCCTTGCTCTGCTGACGCTTTCAAACGAGTGTCCTAACTCTTTACCATTAATTTGCTTTTCTTTTAATAACAAAGACCAGCAAAACAGCTGGGATAAAACACCACGTTGTTCATTTTCCCTTGGAAGTTCCGTAAAGTTTCTAAGTGTTGAGCCCAGGCAAGAGGCATCACAGCAAAGCATCCTCTGCGTCCACCCCAAAGGAGCTGCAAACTGCTCTGAGGTCTTCCCACCTCCTTTCAGACATTTCATGGACTGCGTTTATCAGATCCCAGCCCTGGTAAACCACCCCAGTGCCTGGCTGTCCGGTAATCCTCGCTGAGCATCCCCGTTGCGGTGCAGGATGAGAGCCTCTGACCTGCAGCAGCAGCGCAGGGGATGCTGACCCAGGCCTGGGAAGGGCAATTTGGAGCGCATACGATTGCAGAGATGGGATTAAAAGGTGTTAATGAAGCAAGGAATAAGCTGGGAGGCCTGTGCTTCGTGAAACTAGCTTATTTAGTTAGGGTTTAGTCAAAATGAAGCAGTCCAGGCTTAAGCAAGGTCTGTTTACTTAACACTGAGCTGCAAAATCCATTGTAGCTGGCTGAAATATTGAAGTGGAGCTTGCAAAGCTGCAGGCCAGATTTCGGGCTGGGGCTGGGGGCTAAGAGGGTGACGGGGACGGGGATACACAGGGGAAACAAGGAGGCAATGACAGCACAATATGCTCTTTCATTCCCTCCTGCACCAGCCACGTCCCCCAGCTTGGCCATACAGAGTGGCACCGGGGCACGGAGCGGAAAAAAATTTCCTCGTGCTGAATCTCTGGTTTCTTGCAGCAACGTTTGGGTCAGAGAGGAAGGAAATTGGGGGACAACAAGCTGATCTCGGCTCCCTCCAAAGCCCTTTGTGGGCTAGGTGAGTAGGTTTACCCCCAGAAGGGCACTTTGTGCGTGGAATTGTGCAAGGCACACTCAAACCTGACCCTCGCCGTCCATCGCTGGAAACACAGCTTGGAAGGATGAGGGCAACACCACGGCCACGGAGAACGGAAGGATTTGGGGATGCTGGTTGTGAAAAGCAACCAAGCCTCAGCATCTCACAAGTGTGGTCTGGCTTGTCCCGACCCCGTGAGTGCACCCAGCATCCATCCAGAAGCCAAGAGGTGTTAGGAGCCCTGCTCCCGGGGCTTGGTCCTGTTCATGTCAGAGATGGAAACCGATGCTGGAAAAAGACCCGAACCAGAAGCAAAACAAAACAAAACAACACCAAAAAAAAAAAAAAGCAAAACAACACCAAAGAGGTTCCCAAAGCCGGAGAGATTCATAAATATTAAAGTGACACGAGTGAAATGCTACTGAAAGATTTAATACTGTGCTGCTGCTCTGTCCCTCAAGGGGTTAACCCCCCCACTGCGAGGATATTACTGCCAGCACGGTGGCACCGAGCCATCACCATATAATCTGATGAACTCTTTTATTAAATTTCACAGGCCTGTCTTCTTTATTAAAATCTCCCAGAATTCATAGGGCGCCTGTCATATCACTGCTGAATGCTAACAAAAAATGCGTGTTTCTTCTTTTATTATTTCCACCCCCCCCCCTTCCCCTCCCCTACCTCCGAGGACCGCCGGGGAGGGGTTGCGTTGCGGTGGCTCTGCCAGGTGAAGGGGAGGTGGCAGGGGAAGGCGGTGGGAAAGGCGAAGGAAAAACTCCCTCCGCACCCCACGAGTGCTCCCCGTGGGCACAGCTCGATGGCAAGGAAAACTGGTCCCCAGATTGAGTTTTGCCTGCAAAACCCATCTCCGTGCTGGCACCCCTTGGTTGGAGCAGCGGGGCAGGACCGCACCTTGAAAAAGGGTCCAGAAGAGAGGGACGGCAGCGGGACGGTGCCTGGAGCTGCTGCCCCCTGCCCCTAACGCCCTGCCGGGCATCCGAGCTGCCCTGCGAGCTCCCTACCAAGCTGGGGATGCTCTGGGTGATGTGTGCAGGGAATCTGGCCACTTCTCAAACCTTCAAAAAGGTTCCTTCCCGGCTTGGTTCCCACACCAGGCCACCCCTGAGCTGTGGGAAGGTGGGACGCACACCTGGGCTGCACTGGCAGTAGGCTGCAGCTTTGCTTTTGTGTCCTCGGGAGCACAATTTAATGCTTTAATGCTTTTTTTTTTTTTAATGGGGGTCACATCTTGGGCTGACCAGGGGCAGGCAGAGAGGGCCCAGAGCTCGGGCACAGCATTTATTTTCCTGTAGCTCGTTGCAAGTTGCCGCTGCAGCTCAGAAGCTCTGGTGGGCCCTTGCGCTTGGTGCATATTTTTATCGCCCGGTGCATATTTTTATTGCCCGGTGCGTATTTTTATCGCTTGGTGATGTTCTGCCAGCTGCCTAAAGAACAGAGCAAAGCCTGATGCCGCTGCAGCACGGAAGAGGTGAGCCCAGCCCCCTGCCTGCATGCCCAAGAAGGGTGCTTTCCTCTCCCTTTGGAAATCAGTTCCTCTCCCAAGCCTAAAGCTTGACATTCACGTTCATCCTGTCTCCTGCTTCTCACCGAGCTCTCAGGAAGCTCCAAAAAAACGGGCGCTGCACCTCGGACGGATGGTGCATGGCAAGAC
>MU014594.1:0-15677 GCA_011075105.1 Heteronetta atricapilla
TTTGTTTCCTTTTATCAAATGCTGCAAACGAAGGGGAAAAAAAAAAAAGTAAAGATAAAACATGTTTTATCTCCTGAGAGAAAAACGTGACGGTGGCTTTGCTTCAGAGTGAATTTAGAGGAGGCAAGTGCTACCAGAAAAGGAGGAGGAATCTTTTGAAATTTATTTGTTCTGGGCAGGACCCTATTAGTCAGAAATGTCTGTGGCGTGAATAGCTTTATTAAGGGTGCCGTTAGACGGGGAGCGAAGGTGCTTTACATGTTGTTGACATTGTATTGAAATGTCAGCCTGTCAGCAGAAAAGCCATTTTTCATTATGTTTAAGGTGCAGTGGGCCCCCTCTTAAGCCCGGTTATGTCTCCTCCTTCTCAGGAGCCTGAGCCGCTCTATTATTACTTGCTCAGGCGCGTTAACCACTGAGCTGCCATTGCTATCGACGAGCCAAACGCTCGCAGGATTCAGTAAACTCGTTCCTAGGCAGAGGAAAATGCTGCTCCGTCCCGCTTCTGCGTGCAGTCGAGGAGATAAAGGCTTTCTGAGAACACACCGGTGAGGCAGCTGCAGGTTTTACTCTGAATAAAGTCCTCGTACAGCTTTCACTGCCCAAATGTCACGTAACAGAGAGCTGGGACAGAACCTCCCCGTGTGGGGAAGTCTTGGGGTGGTGGCTGCTCTTTGAAATCGGCGCTTTCTTCAGTTTACCGGCGCCCTCGGAAGAGTTTCTAGGCGAAATCAATTGGTGGCCTTGTCAAATTTGGCAAACGTCGTGAAAAGTGAAGGGAATATCGGCAGTTTTCTGCAAATGGCTGTGCCAGAAAATGGCTGGAAGAAGCCGAGGAGCGTTTTTGCTTCGTAGCCTGAAGGGAATCTGTAGCTGCGTGCTGGAGCAGGCTAAGTCTAGGCCCTCTTCTAAGCACGGAGCAGGACTTTTGCAGCTCCTTTTCCTCTTCTTTCTAACTGCATGGCCTACCTGCTCTGGAATAAAAACGGAGCGGCAATTACCACAGATGTTTTAATTGGCAAATGTGAGGGAGGGGCTGCGGGTGCGTGATAGAGGCTGGAAACAGGGCAAAGCCACATGCAGAGGGCAAGTCCCTGGAATTGTAGGAATAAGGTCTTACTTCCAAATCCAATTTTCTAGCCCAGCCATACAAACGCTTCCTAAAAGGAGCATCGGTCGCTCTGTTACCTTTCCCAAAGTCCAAATTGCCAAGGGAGAGGTCTGAAAAACCTGAGAGTGAAAGAAGAATTAGGGGCCCAGGAAATGTTTTCTTTGTTCCTGTACCGCAGGGAGATGACGGCACCTCACACCGCCGGGTTTGGTTAGGCCAGGTCTGTGGGAACGAGCACGGGAAGCAGTTACAGGTATGACAGATGCTGACATAAAGCCGAGCGAGGGGAAGAAGACCTCAGGCAGTCAATCAAACTGGTAGGTTCAGCTTTACCTCCAAAGGCTGCAAAGACTCGGCTAAATTAATGCCAAGTGGCTGAAATCAGTAAGGGAATAAGCCTGTATTTCCCAGAGTGGGAGGCTTAGGGAAAATATTTAGACCAGGACTTGGCTAGTTTGAACCTCTCACATCCTCACAAACACAAAATAGCTGAAATAAACACTAAACCCAGCCGAAATAAACACTAAACCCCTGCAGCAGCAAGAAGAAGAACCCAAAGGACCAAGCTCTGGGATGCCTGAGGACCAGGAAAGCAGTGTCAGACTTTTGAGGGCAAATGATCCGGATCCGTCGTTCACCAAGTCTTTGTGTCTGTTACTTCTGGCATGGGCTTTTCCCATTCTCACCCAGTGATCATCTCCCTGTTTTGTTCTTTTTCTGCTTTTAATTGCTCGCTTGTTTTCAGGCGGACGTGCATTTTGGCTGGTAGTTTAAGCAACCTGGGTGCATTTTGGCTGGTAGTTTAAGCAACCTGGGTGTCAGTTCTGTTTTCGCTTACCCTCTGTCTTTCTGTGGGGCCTTGGACGCTAATCGTGACATGTTCTGTGCCTCTGATTGCTCACCTCTGAAACAAATAACACCTACCTGGCTGGGAGTAATGAGGGATAATTAATTAATATATTCCAGGGGTTCTGAGGTCCTTAACTAAGAGAAAGCTGAGAATCACGAGGTTCATTCTCTCCTTTATTTTTGCTCAATTTCTTTTTGGTTTAGAACCCAGAATACGAAGTTAAGTGTGTCAGGGCATTTTTTTTTTCAGCCTGTTGCTTTAACTCCTGTTGATGTCACTTTTCCTTCCAAGTGGAACTCTAAAACCAATAAGGTAAATTACACACGATCCTAGAATGAGGAACTAACAAAAACATCTCTTTAATTTTTCATCCAGAAAATATTCTCGTTTTACACTCTGCTTCTCTTACTTAAAGGAGCCATAAATCAGCGTGTTCCTTTGGTGTTTGCAGTCACCGGGAGAGATTTAGTGCTGCTGGCAGGGCCAGGGCTGAAATGGGCAGCAGCCGAGGGCAGGGAGCTGTGCAGAGCCACATTCCATCCGCACACACGTTTGCTTTGCTTGGCTGTTGTCCAGTTGGTTTTTGAGTCCCTTGCAAGCACGAGGGGAATTGGATGGGCAGGGGGGGCGAACGTTTTTCATCCGGTGGTCACCTTGATTCGCTTTTATTCACCTTTCATCATTCTCTCTGGAGAGAAAAAAGAGGACGTCCGGGTGTTTCAGCGCGCTGAGGGCATTCCCCGACCCTCCTGCGCAGCCGAGGGCCTGTGTGAGGAGAGCAAATCTTCTGAAAATGCTGAGCAAAAAGGGGACAGCCAGAAAGCCTGGGTGCAGGTGGCTCTGTTCTTCGCTCTGCTGCCGAGTGGCCGGAGCCTTTTCCTGGAATTATTTCCAGGTCCTGCGATAGCCGTGAGACTTAGCTCCCTGACGTCCCCGGGAGCTTTGGGAGAGGCACGTTGTTGTCCCCAGGGTGCGAAGGGGTCAGATCCCTTCTGCACCAGGGTGGGTGATGGTCGCAAAGCTGCCTCTGCCTCTCCATGCCTGCCCCGGCCCCCTTGTCTCTGCAAGAACGGATTTCCAGCTGCAAGAGAGAGCAGGTTCACCTGCGATCACCGAACTCTGGCACCTGGCCATGCTGGTGATGCTAAAAGCAGCCCTGTCCTTAGGACTGATGCTGAGAGGCGTCAGGACTCGCTTGGCAAGCCCGTTAGCTCCCCAGGCACGGACAGCACCAGCCGTGGTTCTTTTGCCCACCTTTCTGCTTTCTCTCTGCTCTTTTCAGGCAGAATCCAGACCTGGAGAGCACCTGCACGCTACCAGCTGATCGTTTCTATAGGGTATAACTCTGATGTGGCTTTTGCACTCGATCTCTCGTCACCATCAGGCTCCTTTTCTCAGCAGCTCCGGGTCTAGCACAGCTCCTCACAGCAGCTCGCCGGCTTTATTCTCGTTGGGATTCGAGCTCCTCGTGCAGCTACCTGGGGCTCCCGCTGTTGAGCTGGCTGAGAGCTGCCAGCACGAGATCCTCGGCTGCTCCAGGATACCTCGCTCCTGGGGAAGGGAAGGGAAAGGCTGGGCTGTCCGAGGAGCCCAGGCCAGCCTTCCCTGGGGCTGCCTGTGCATGCAGGTTGACTGCGCTGAGGCAAGCTTCAGGTTTCCACTTACAGTTTGCTTTTTATTTTCAAATGTACATGCAAAAAAAAAAAAAAAAAAAAAAAAAAAAAAAAACCATTGGCACATCACAGCACTAGATCACAACGAAGAGAAGGGAGGGTTTCAGTGGGTGAAGCTGGCTCCAGCGTCCGGGAGAAACACCAATTTGCACAGAGTTCACTGTAACATTCTCTTAAAACTTAAGCTAAACTGAGACCGTCCTTGTGCAAAACAAGAAAGAAAGAAAGAAATGTACAGCTTCTGGAGTTTTTCAGTTTCATTTCTTACGGGTGGATGACCACACAACAAAGGTGGAAGCCGACCAAGTGCAGTAGCTGGGTCTAGAACTTGTCTTTGTGGGCAAACGTACGTCAGAAACGCCTGTTTCTGCAAAAGGCTCTCCCTTCCCTCCCAAAAAGAAATGCCAAAGCGTCTGTAAACTATGTACACAGGCTGATGGTGAGAGCAAAGGAGAGTCCAGCTACGGAATCTGGCACTGCAAACACAACGGGACGTGTCACATTCACACAGCTTTATTAAAGGTGAAGCAATGGTGGAGGGAGCTTTATAGGGCTGCGGTTCTGTTACACAGCATCTTTATGTCCTTTATGTTCTCTGTAAGTAGTCTCGAGAAGGTGAAAAATTCCTGATAAGAAGCAAAATGCATCAGGACTGCATCTCCTTTCATCCCCAAAGCCAGGATTATATAGTTCCTAGGTATCTTCCTCCATAACCACAGACAACAATAATTAGCCTTTTTTTTTGCCTTTTTTTTTTTTTTTTTTCTTATTTGAGAGGATGCACACCTTTACAATCAGACCAGCAAGCCCGTGGAGGCGTAGAAGTAAAACACCACAAACAAACAGCAGCCAGCCAGGCTCTCAGGTTGCATTTCTAGGCTCACAACCCTGGAGATGGAGATGTGAAAGTAAGTCGTCGTTTCCTTCTGGAGCTGTCTGCCAGCTCGTCGCTGTTCAAACAGACACGGGAAGGTTGGTTCTGAAGGCCCTGGTCCCTTCAGCTGGCATGCTCTTGGGGAAACCTGACCTTTCTAGGAATACTGGCTGTCCTTCACAGATACAAAGAACCAAATCCCAGGCTTGGGGCCTGGGCAGCAGACTGAAGGATTTCCCTTTGGTAATAATTCAGGCTCCCAGTCTCTGCTCTCTCTTTCTTGCCCGTTTTAGTTTTTGTGGCTGTTTGGCACCCATTGGCTTCTCGTAACTCTCACTTGCCTCACGCAGGAGGGCATCATGGTGAAAGAAATGGATTCTTTCATGAGAAAAAAATGGAAGAAAAACAGATTTCTGCTTGCTATCCACAGCAGAGACATGCTTGTCTCTTGGCTGAGTCCTGCTGTCACCGCTGGGCTGTCCTCAAAGCATAATCCAGATGTAGCCTGCTGGAGGTAAATGAGATAATGCAATGCAATTTCTTTCTCCCATCACTTGCCGGAAGGAAGCGGGGTGTTAGGATGCCTGAAAGAGGAGCCAGAGTGGGAAATCCTGCTATAGAGAAGGGGCTTTCTAGCAGGAATATTTTTAGAGCAAAACCATCTCACTTTGCTGTTTTAAAAAGGAAACAAGCAGAAGATAGTCTTTGTTCTGCCCATAAAGGGAGTAGAAGTGCCCCGTTAGGGAAAGAAAGACAGACGTAAAGGCAATAGAAAGCTCGCTGTGGTTGTGTTGCACTTCTCTTGGCATCCTTGAGCATGACGGAGCACGAATACTGCTGCTTCTTGAAGCAGATACCCGAGCACAGCCGTTTCATTCCGGGGCCAGGCTGTCGTGCATTTCTGAAATGTCAACCATTAAAAAAACATACCGTGCCAACCGATTGACAGCCACAAAGAGAATCTCCGAAGCAGCAGTGGCATCCCTTAGAGATGCCTCAGGACCTTGTCTTTTGCTGTTGAAAATTAACCTCGTCCCACAGGCTGGGAAATGAGGCAAAACAGCCTGGCGGGCAGCTCAGCTGCAACCAGGACTTAAATAAACAGAGTTTGTGTGGGAAGGGCACCTGCTACTTCGGGGGGCCACCCTGGTTAGCTTGGCCAGTCTTTGTTTAAAGGACATAATGCTCAAAAGCTTAAACACTGGACAAACTGCTAAAGGTACAGCTAAACAACATCATACCATCGATCTACTCGTGGCTAGGGAAAAAAAAAAAAAAAAAGGAGAGAGGCGATCCAAAGTCCTTCAGGCTGTGAAAGGTCCCTGTGGGTTAGTGCTCGTGTGTGTGGCGGACCCAGCTGCCTCCTCCGCTGTGCAGTGCTCGAGGAATGTCTCTGACGGTCTCAGTCTGGTTTCTCCTCCCTCACCCCCACTTCTGAATTTGGAGCAGCATCCACCCGAGATCCTCGCGAAGAGCCAGGAGCTTTTCTATGGTCAGGAGGTGAAGTAGGAGCTCTGCATGGAGTAGAGTCGGTCGATGGGATTGCCCACGCGGGCCTGGAGGAGGTTGGCCTCAGCCGTGGACAGCAGGCAGTCTCCCAGGTGGCTGATGCTGTCGCTGTCCATGTCGTGGAAAACTCCTTCTGAGTCTGGAAGAGGAAGGAGAGGGAAAAAAGTGGGGACGTGGCACGGGCACATTCCACGGGGGGAGCTGGTGTGTGGCTGCATCACACAAAGACAGACCACCGTGAGCACGAGGGGACCCCACACCGGGACCAGCACTGGGCACGGCTCTTCCCTCCCTCACCCAAACATCTCTCGTTGGAGAGAAGACCCCAGGCTCCCTCCCCAGCCTCCAGCAGAGCTCAGCCCGAGGCTGTGGCCTCGCCAAACTTCCTCTGAGAAAGGCTCTGAGCTATGTCCAAGTCCTGTGGACCGTTGACAGGGTTGGATTCATGGCTTGGGCAGCTTTTGGTGCAGGGACGTGGCTTCGGTGCAAGCTCCCCGGCGCTCTCGTACCGTAGGGGTGCAGATGGTCTCCTGGCAGCTGGGGCGGTGTGAGCCCTTGTCTGTACAAGTCTGTGCTGTAGCCGTTCTGATCCAGGGGCAGCAGCTGCTGCTGAGGGATGCGAGGATAGGGAACCATCAGCCCGTCCAGGCCGTGAACACTTGCACCGTCTAAAGACACAAGCAGTGGGATGGGTTGGAGAAAGGGCACGCAGCACGGGTGCAAGAACCTTATTCACGTCGCTGCGTGGCGGTCCCAATTGGGGTCAGCACTGCACGAGGCCCGGGGCATCCATGCAACATGGACACAAGGTTATAAACATCCGTGCAAGGCTCTAAAAAGGATCCTCTTCCCAGGAAGAGGACAGGCATGCTGCATCCTGAGTCCCCCTGAGTCCCGCCAAGCGTTACCCAGCATCATTCCACCTTTGGGGTCACCAACAACTTGCACACCAACTCAGCGACAACCTGCCTGCTCCCTACTAATCCCCGTGTGCATTCCCTCTCTGATCTGTTCGAGCTGATCCCCCCGCCCCAGCCTGCAGTCCCCGGCTCAGGGGGGCTCAGGGGGGCTCAGGGGGACTCGGCGTGCCCCCCAGCTCCTCACCTTCGCTGTCGTCGTTGCTCTGCCTGCTGTTGCGGCCGGTCCCCCTCCCGCTCCCCAGGCGAGGGTTGCCCAGCTGGTCTTGCTCCTGCTGTTGCTGCTGCTGCTGTTGCTGCCTGCGAGCGATCTTCTTCATCTGCAAGGAGACCGAGACCCCAGATTTGAGGCTCTGAGCGGGGGGAGAGGCAACAGATGACTGCCACCTGCCTTTCGTCGCCACTGAGCATTGTCATGGAGTATCCCTGCCAGGCTGCTCGGGGTGACTCCTCTGCGGTCACCATCCCCTGCACCCGGCCGAGACAAGCCCTGTGAGCAGCGGGGCTGGCAGGAAAAGCTGTGGGATCTTTGCGGGAGATGCCACACACAATTTAAAAGGCAAAGGACTTTGGTTTACTGCAAAGGCAGGCTCTGCTTTCACCCTGTACATTCTGCACCGCTGGAAACCTTTCCCCTGCAACTTCTAGAGGGAAGAAGTGGGGAATCCTTCCAGTCTCCCCAGTCTCACAGTGAGGGGGAAAAAGCAGCAAGTAGCAAATTTATAATAATAATAATAATAATAATAATAATAATAGGAGAGCATTTAAGCTCTGCAAACATCTATAGGTTTCTTACATTCCTCTCCAGGCTTTTGCTGTTATTAGATCCCTGTTGCACAACGAGGTGGACCCGTGGTTTGGTCCCGCGTAACTGTTCTGTTCTGACCATTTTCTCTTTTCCTGAGCTACTCTGCGTTTCCTTTGAATTGGATGAGTGTGTGATATCCCAGCCGTGTCGGGAACACAGCTGTGGGGCGGGGACCGTTGCTCACCTTGGCTCTTTGGTTCTGGAACCAGACCTGCACCACCCGCACCGTCAGGCCCGTCTCAGCTGCCAGGGTCTCCCTCACCTGTCCGCAAAACAAAGGGGCGGAGAGCTGAGTCAGAAATTAATTACGCTTAGAAGGGTCCAAGCCTGCAACCGTGTAGCGGCCCCGCCATACCTTCCTGCAAGGCTTTGAGGAAACCTCGAAGGAAGCCTTGAAGGCCCGCCGCTGCTGCGTGGTGAGGATGGTGCGCGGGCGCTTGGAGCGCTTGTGGTCTTTGCTCTCCTCGCCGCCCTTGCCGTGCGAGTGGCTGCCATCTTCGTCCTCGCTTTTCACTGCAATGGAAGGTCGGGAGCCGTGGCTCAGCAGACAGCAGCCTTTCCAGGCCGTCTCCCAGGGCAAGGATTCAGAGACAATGGTCAGTTTTGCTCCTCACGAGGAGAGATTTGGACCAGAAGCGCAGAACGAAGCCAGGAGAGCTCACGGGCTGAGCTGTGGCTCAGGGAACACGGTCAATACCAGCCTGGCCCTGCACCTTCCATCCCATAATGTCTCAAATCAGCCCAACCAACCCTCTCCAGACACACCAAATAGATCGAGGTCCCCGCTGGGCTGCCCATCTGCCCTCACCAAGGGGACAAGGCGCTACAACCTTCCCCCACCTGCTCCTCCTCTGGAGCCTTCCTCGGAGTTAATTAGGGACTGGCAGCAGGACGAAGAGGCTCAGGGGGATGAGCTCACCCCTTCCAAATACCACCATACCCTACAAGCCCACGCTGCCCGTCCCCGCTCCCCATCCTCAGCGCTGCTCCAGCCCCTCACCAGACTCGGTGGGTGCGGGGCTGATAGCGCTCAGCATCTCCTTCTCTTTCTCGTAGTCGCTGCGGCACAGCAGCTGCCCCTCCTTGAGCACAAACTCGTCCCCCCGCTGCAGGCGCCGCTCGCACTCGCAGCAGTAGAAGCAGTGGACGTGGTAGACGTTCTCCAGGACCCGCATGATGAGCTCGGACGGGGCGATCGCCTTCAGGCAGCTGCTGCACTTGGTCTGGAACAGCCTGCAAGGAAGGTCCTGGGGTTAGGCACTTGTACGGGGCTGCTGGGGGCAGAATCACATAACCACAAAATAGCCCAGGTTGTAAGGGACCCCCAAAAGCTCACCAGGTCCAAGCTTTTGGTGGGAAAAGGGAACCTGGATGAGATTACCCAGCATCCTGCCCCACTGCACCTTGAAATCCCCCAGTGATGGGGACTCCACCACACCCCTGGGGAGGTTCCTCCAGGGGCTGTTCTCACTGTAAACCATTTCCTTCCTGCGTTAAGATGAAGCCTGCCCTGGTGCAGCTTGTACCCATGGCCCTGTGTCTTCTCCATGTGGCTCCTCATGAAAAGAGAGCTGCCATCCACTTTGTATCCGCCTTTAAGTGCCGGAACACTGCGATGAGGTCCCCCTGAGCCTGCTCTTCTCCAGGGTGACAACACCCAGCTCCT
Source organism: Heteronetta atricapilla (assembly GCA_011075105.1). Lineage (NCBI taxonomy): Eukaryota > Metazoa > Chordata > Aves > Anseriformes > Anatidae > Heteronetta > Heteronetta atricapilla. The sequence goes on from MU014594.1 coordinate 9,409, forward strand.
TCCACCCCTGAGGGGCTCAGGAAGCCAAGGAAGGAAGCGGGTGGATGTGTGGAGCCGCACATCCAGCAAAAAACGTCCTTCTCGGGGGCTTCCTGACCACCTCTAACCCCAGGGAGGAACGCAAACGCGGCCTGGCCCATTGGGACAGAGCTGGGTGTCCCCTCGTCCTCTTTAGGGCTGTTGGCTGCCTGGCTTCACCAGGTTCGTGGCAGATTTCCTCCGGGACAGTCCCCAGGGCTTGGCAGAGCCTGGTGAGGGGAGTCCCACCGGGAGGTGTTTGTGCCCCACTCCGTGTCCAGAGAGAGGAATAAACAACTGCGAGCGCCCCGCGCACCGAGCAGATGGTTCTGATGAAGTAATTTGGGATCTAAACAAATGTGAGCGGCGGTGGCTGCCGGCTGACAGCTTCTATTTAGCCACTTGACAAGAGAAAGTAATAAAATAGGGATTAATTAGGCTGTTGTTTAAACACACAGGATCTTCCCCACCAGCAGGGAACTCATAAACTGGGATTGAGAACAAGACTAGGTTAATCCTCCTGGCAAACTCTGTGGAGCAGGATGAAGAGGCTTACAGGGGTGGGCTCATCCCTTCCAAATACCACCATGGATTTGTGCTGTGCGGTGGCTTTCGGCTGCGGTGTCTGGGACATTCCAACTGGAATGGTGTGGGATTTCTCTCTCCTTTGTGTGAGTGCGTTTGCATGCATGTTCCTCGCCCTGCCTCTCCCTCTCTCCCTTTCCTCTTTGTCTTTCTGTAATTCACACTTGAAAAATAATAACTGAATTTGAGACGAATTGCGGGGAGCAAAGAGCAGCCTTTTAGCCATAACCTCAGTGCCTTACGGAAGGAGCAAGCTGGGAGCGTGTTCCAGGCACAAGCCCAGCCCAAATCTGGGCTGAGTCCAAACCTGTCCCTTTCCTAACACCGACATCCTTCTGTTACGACAGAAGTGAAATAGTAAAAAGAAAAAAAAAGAAAAAAAAAGAAAGAAAAAAAAAGAAAGAAAAAAAAGGAAAGGAAAAAAAAGCACAACCCAACAAAAAACCAACCCAACCCATCAAGAGAGCCAATCCACAGTCATGGCTTTCTGGGACCGGTCAGGAGCAAGTGACATGCGACCAACCATTTGGTTATTAATGTTCCTGGACTTCAAGCCCGGCTGGAGCGTAACGATCGTGTAGCCGGAGCCCTTGCCTGCTGTGTTCTCACCCAGGGGTTCCCACCTCGATCCTGCTCGCTGGCCGTGGCACCCAGCCAGCCGCAGGTGGAGGGCTCCAGGTGGAGGAGGATCTGCCCACGTCGCTGGCAGAGGCTCCAGAGGCTGACCACGTCCTCAGCCCCCATTTCCAACTCGAATCTGCCTTTATTCCATGCCCAGCGGCTAGACTTCGTCATGTCTTTATTTTCTTGAGAGCCACTTAAGATTTGTTATGCCGGTTGTGGGAAATCACACCGTTCTCTCAAAGTTCCTGTCCCTTATCCCGCAAACAACCAGTTTAGGAGTGAGTGCTGAGTTTCAGAACTTCTGTCCCCAAAGAAAGCTCTGCCTTGCCTCTTTATATGCTGCTGTGTAGCTGAATCTGCTGCCAAAAATACCACTTGACTTTGAGACAAGCCGGCCCCATGCTCCCACCCGGTTCTGCTGAATTTTTTAGAGGTTTTCTCCTGCAGGGAGCCCATGTTCAGCCCAAGAGCCCCAAATCCAGAGAGGGAAGCGGTAAGACCACAGACCCATCAAACCAAAGCTTTACTTCAACATCTTGGCCTGCCTCCAAGCAAGGAAGGGGAGAGTTTGGGAAGACGCTGATGGAAAACTCTCTGTATGGATCCATATTTGTTTCCTCAATTATTTGTACCCAGTTATGTGCCTAGCACCCCTGGGGCCTTTCATGTCTCCACCCTCGGTAACATTGCTGGTTGCTTGGGCAAAATGTCCAGAAAATTGCCCAGAAACAGCAAATAAAGGAAAGCTTTGACCCTGGGCGCAGTGAGACGTGTGGAGCAGAGCAAGGAGATGGAGGTTCAGAAGTTGGGGCTGGGAAAGGAGACCCATTCCCCTGCAAGGCAACAAACCCATTCCCCCCACCGCTGACGGGACCAGGCAGTTAGCAAGCCTCATGTGAAGATCTTGTCATGTGCCAGATTTCCCCAAAAAGGTTTTTTTTTTTTTTTTGTGCAGCTACCAGGTGAGGGAAGTGCCGTTACTGCAGCGTAACTCAATAATGCTTTTGGCACTGCGAGGCTCGCACACTCCATCTCCCAGCTAAGCCCCGAAAACAAATCCACTCTGCTTTGTACTAATTGAAGAAAACATTCAGCAAGCAGCTCATAAACACGGTGTCAGCTCGCATTACACAAAATTAAAATTCTCAGCCCCTCCAACACCAGGAATTCCTAAAGAGGCTGGTTTTAATATTGCCTGAATCCGTTTAAGTCAAGGTAATATTGTTTAGGTTGCCATAGGAACAAAACACATCTCTGTGGCTGGCAGTGGGTTCCGAGGAGGCTGGGGAGGCTGAGCGGCAAAAGCGGCTGCCCGGCGTCTGGGAGCAGCTGCCTGGAGAAACCACGTTGAGGGATGGTCCAAAACCGAAGCGGGTTCTTGGGTTGGTAATGAAAAGCACGTTGAGGAGCAGCAGCGACACGAGCAGGATGTCTGCAAGCTGACGGAGAGGGAGCAGCAGCAGGAGCCCTTCCGAGGGCTCGTAGCTCGCTGCCGCCGCATCCCGTTGTCTGGGAGGACCGTAGTGCAGTGCCAGCCTCGCGGTCCGTGTCTCTCCACTTGTCCTAAAATCCCCCTGCTGACCCCACTTTTTGGCTGGGTCTCCACACTCCCATGTCCTTAACACCCGTGTTTCCTCAAGAAGCTGAGTCTGATAAGATTTCCTTACGGGAGCTGTGATAACGCTATCAATTTTTATTCCTGGGGATGTTCAGAAACCATCCAGCAAGCAGAGGCAGGTGCCTGCACACAGCATTCACAGTATGCATACAGACACGTGTCCCACATCCCTACCTGCCTGACTCAGATTAACTTTCCCTTCGCAAAAGATAGGATTGGGTTTTCCTGCTGGGGAAAGGCTCACCTTGATGAAAAAAAACATCAGGAGCTGGGAGGCGGATGGGTTTATAAGCCTGAATGTCTTTGGGGATTGCAAGCTGCATGGCTGCTCGTGGGTCACCATCGTAAGAGAGACTTGGGGCTCTGGGGATGGATTTTGGCAGCCAGTTTCTGAAGCTGGTGGATGCTGGATGCAAGAAGAGCAGTGTGGGCAGAAGAGCAGCGTGCATAGGGCAAGCACACCTGTACTGCTTTACGGCTTGGAGGCAGCGTGTCTGTCACCCGACAAGGATGGAGATACAGCACATCTTAGGAGCTTTGCTTCTGGAGGCCAAATCCACCTGCTGCCCACGCTGTTTCTGCAGGGAGCTCTCGGAGACCAGCAGCAGGGCTGCGTGGCTGGCACAGCTGCAGAAAACCCCAAACGCTGCCTGCAGGAGCACACGCAGCAGCACGCTGATTTGCAGTCTGGAAGTCCCAGCGCTGTTGCTCTACAGCTCTTTTCCTTCCTGGGCACTCCAGCGACTCCCAGCACCTTTTTGAAGCTGAATTCTTGCTCAGCATCATGTATTGAGGAGCTATGCGCTGTGGAAAACAGTTTCTTTCCACTATTCAATTCCCTTGCTCTGCTGACGCTTTCAAACGAGTGTCCTAACTCTTTACCATTAATTTGCTTTTCTTTTAATAACAAAGACCAGCAAAACAGCTGGGATAAAACACCACGTTGTTCATTTTCCCTTGGAAGTTCCGTAAAGTTTCTAAGTGTTGAGCCCAGGCAAGAGGCATCACAGCAAAGCATCCTCTGCGTCCACCCCAAAGGAGCTGCAAACTGCTCTGAGGTCTTCCCACCTCCTTTCAGACATTTCATGGACTGCGTTTATCAGATCCCAGCCCTGGTAAACCACCCCAGTGCCTGGCTGTCCGGTAATCCTCGCTGAGCATCCCCGTTGCGGTGCAGGATGAGAGCCTCTGACCTGCAGCAGCAGCGCAGGGGATGCTGACCCAGGCCTGGGAAGGGCAATTTGGAGCGCATACGATTGCAGAGATGGGATTAAAAGGTGTTAATGAAGCAAGGAATAAGCTGGGAGGCCTGTGCTTCGTGAAACTAGCTTATTTAGTTAGGGTTTAGTCAAAATGAAGCAGTCCAGGCTTAAGCAAGGTCTGTTTACTTAACACTGAGCTGCAAAATCCATTGTAGCTGGCTGAAATATTGAAGTGGAGCTTGCAAAGCTGCAGGCCAGATTTCGGGCTGGGGCTGGGGGCTAAGAGGGTGACGGGGACGGGGATACACAGGGGAAACAAGGAGGCAATGACAGCACAATATGCTCTTTCATTCCCTCCTGCACCAGCCACGTCCCCCAGCTTGGCCATACAGAGTGGCACCGGGGCACGGAGCGGAAAAAAATTTCCTCGTGCTGAATCTCTGGTTTCTTGCAGCAACGTTTGGGTCAGAGAGGAAGGAAATTGGGGGACAACAAGCTGATCTCGGCTCCCTCCAAAGCCCTTTGTGGGCTAGGTGAGTAGGTTTACCCCCAGAAGGGCACTTTGTGCGTGGAATTGTGCAAGGCACACTCAAACCTGACCCTCGCCGTCCATCGCTGGAAACACAGCTTGGAAGGATGAGGGCAACACCACGGCCACGGAGAACGGAAGGATTTGGGGATGCTGGTTGTGAAAAGCAACCAAGCCTCAGCATCTCACAAGTGTGGTCTGGCTTGTCCCGACCCCGTGAGTGCACCCAGCATCCATCCAGAAGCCAAGAGGTGTTAGGAGCCCTGCTCCCGGGGCTTGGTCCTGTTCATGTCAGAGATGGAAACCGATGCTGGAAAAAGACCCGAACCAGAAGCAAAACAAAACAAAACAACACCAAAAAAAAAAAAAAGCAAAACAACACCAAAGAGGTTCCCAAAGCCGGAGAGATTCATAAATATTAAAGTGACACGAGTGAAATGCTACTGAAAGATTTAATACTGTGCTGCTGCTCTGTCCCTCAAGGGGTTAACCCCCCCACTGCGAGGATATTACTGCCAGCACGGTGGCACCGAGCCATCACCATATAATCTGATGAACTCTTTTATTAAATTTCACAGGCCTGTCTTCTTTATTAAAATCTCCCAGAATTCATAGGGCGCCTGTCATATCACTGCTGAATGCTAACAAAAAATGCGTGTTTCTTCTTTTATTATTTCCACCCCCCCCCTTCCCCTCCCCTACCTCCGAGGACCGCCGGGGAGGGGTTGCGTTGCGGTGGCTCTGCCAGGTGAAGGGGAGGTGGCAGGGGAAGGCGGTGGGAAAGGCGAAGGAAAAACTCCCTCCGCACCCCACGAGTGCTCCCCGTGGGCACAGCTCGATGGCAAGGAAAACTGGTCCCCAGATTGAGTTTTGCCTGCAAAACCCATCTCCGTGCTGGCACCCCTTGGTTGGAGCAGCGGGGCAGGACCGCACCTTGAAAAAGGGTCCAGAAGAGAGGGACGGCAGCGGGACGGTGCCTGGAGCTGCTGCCCCCTGCCCCTAACGCCCTGCCGGGCATCCGAGCTGCCCTGCGAGCTCCCTACCAAGCTGGGGATGCTCTGGGTGATGTGTGCAGGGAATCTGGCCACTTCTCAAACCTTCAAAAAGGTTCCTTCCCGGCTTGGTTCCCACACCAGGCCACCCCTGAGCTGTGGGAAGGTGGGACGCACACCTGGGCTGCACTGGCAGTAGGCTGCAGCTTTGCTTTTGTGTCCTCGGGAGCACAATTTAATGCTTTAATGCTTTTTTTTTTTTTAATGGGGGTCACATCTTGGGCTGACCAGGGGCAGGCAGAGAGGGCCCAGAGCTCGGGCACAGCATTTATTTTCCTGTAGCTCGTTGCAAGTTGCCGCTGCAGCTCAGAAGCTCTGGTGGGCCCTTGCGCTTGGTGCATATTTTTATCGCCCGGTGCATATTTTTATTGCCCGGTGCGTATTTTTATCGCTTGGTGATGTTCTGCCAGCTGCCTAAAGAACAGAGCAAAGCCTGATGCCGCTGCAGCACGGAAGAGGTGAGCCCAGCCCCCTGCCTGCATGCCCAAGAAGGGTGCTTTCCTCTCCCTTTGGAAATCAGTTCCTCTCCCAAGCCTAAAGCTTGACATTCACGTTCATCCTGTCTCCTGCTTCTCACCGAGCTCTCAGGAAGCTCCAAAAAAACGGGCGCTGCACCTCGGACGGATGGTGCATGGCAAGAC
>JAACYQ010023567.1:0-16707 GCA_011075105.1 Heteronetta atricapilla
TCCATCCCAGCTCCATCCCAGCTCCATCCCAGCTCCATCCCAGCTCCATCCCAGCTCCACGCTTGCTGCAGACCCCAAGCACCAACACAACGAGGACAGTGGCAACCATCTGTGACCAGCGCGGGCTGCTTGCGAGCAGAAAGGGGAGGCTTGAACCATCAGGTGCACCTCGCACCGTCCTCGATCCCTGCCCAGGGGGGCTGGAAGGAGCTGCGGGACGTCCCCTTTCCTCCTCCTTCGTCTCCCGTTGTCCTCGCGGAGGCACCCGCAGGGTCCCCCGGCTGGGCGGGCAGGCCCCCATTCATCACTGCCTTGTCGCGGGGCTCATTATCTCATTTATTTGCTCGCTTCTCGGAGCGCTGTCACTTCTTGTTACCTGCCCCGTGGACGGCGGGGTGCCAGGAGGAGACACGGGGGGGGACCCCGATGGAGAAGCTCGATGTGGCCGAGCGGGGCTGGAGTCCCTGCCCGCAGCCTTTTGGGGGAAAATCAGCACCTTTGGGAGCTTCAACGCTCCGCAAAGCAGAGCTGGGCCAAGCAGGGGGCAGCCAGAAGCCCTTTCCCGAGAGCAGCGCCTGTCAGCAGCTCTTGCAATCCATCACGTTTTGTCCTTGAGTCCCCGCTCGTCAGGTTCTGGCATTTCAGGCGCATCTCAAGCATCATTTTTGAAATTCCTCGGGCCTAGGAAGCGCGCTGATAATTTCCGAGCTGGCTGTAACCAAACGTCCCGAACACGGCAAAGATTTTTTATGCTCAAAAGCCAAAGAAAAAGATAAAAAGAAGGAAAAAGCAAAAATCCCAAATCCTTCTGCTTTCAACACCAATTTCATCATTTTTAGGGCCTGACTCCCGTGCCTGGAATGTGTGCGGTTTGCAGACAGCGCCTGGGCTCGTTCTGCTCTCAAAGCCCTGTCCCGGCCTCTCCTCCCCAGGGGATCCGTGCCCGGGGGGAGCCCTCCCGCAGGGTTTTAGGCATGACCCAGCCTGCTCAGCAGAGCTGCCACTGGCTTCCCTCTGCCCCCACTCCGCATGCCAGCCTGGATTTGCAGCCTGGATCCCCCCCCTGGATGGAACAAGGCAGCTCGCTGCCACCTTCGCCTCCCTGTCTCCCATTTCTCACCTCCCACCCTGGCTGCTGGACTTCTCCCAGCCTGCTCCGTGCAGAAAATTGGCCCAAACCATGTCGGTGCTGGATGCCAGCATCGGTGCTGGATGCCACCCAGCGCCACGGGGCACATCAGGACGATGCTGGATGTCCCTGCAGGGCACCCACATCACTATTTTGGAGGCGTGCACCCACCCACATCACTATTTTGGAGGCGTGCGCTCAGCCTGCTGCTCTCAGACTTTTTTTTGCAAGGCTCCTTGCCTCTGACCATCCCTACCCGCTGCTCAGGGGTGCCTGAGGCTTCAAAAGGCGAAGCGAGCCGCTGCTGCTCTTGGTTCAGGATCTGACCGAGCGGGGCTGCCCGTGCCCCACTCGGGTGCCCCCCTTGGGGGAAAAAAGAACCACCCCCCTTTTGGCTGTGGGTATGGTCTCCGAGCGCAGCAATAGGTGGGGAAGAGGCTGCTTCAGGTGGGCTCGAGGTCATCTTGGGCTCTGCGTGATGCCCGGCTGGGATGCTAACAACCCAAAGGCACCCGTGAGGGGGCCGAGGGACGGATTGTGCCGCTCGCCCCCTCCTCACCCCTCAGCATCCAGCCGGAGAAGCCGCAGGGATTCGCGCAAGGACGGGGAGCGCGAGGGCACGCGGAGCCCGCGCTCGATCACGTGGCAGCAGCGCGGCGATGGGGAGCCGGCGAGCCAGGTTCGAGCCGAGTTCACCCCGTATCTCCAGCGAGGACGAGCGAAATCATCTCCACATGGGCAAGAGGAGAGCGCGGAGGAGAGGGGGACGGCTGCCAGCGCGCGGCCGCGGTTCAGATCCCTCCCGACAGCTCCCCGGCAGCCCCCGCGTTGCCTGTCATTCCACAAAACAAACTTCAAAGTAAACAAGGCGCCCGGGACGGGGCCGTTGCAGCCACTCTATCATCCTTCAGGAGTTTTTTCCTTCCTCCCCCCCCCCCCCCCCCCCGTCCTGTCCCGAGCCGTTGCTGTTTGATAGCGTTTACGCGAGCTGCCCGGAGCGGGATTTACAGGGCAGGTGCCTGAGCAAAGCGCAGGAGAGCTGGCGGGGCCCCAGGCGAGAGGGGAAGAGGAAAGCTTCCCAAAAGCCTTCAGATTGTGGTTTTATATGATAGGGACTGCAGAACAACATCCATCTTCGGGCTTAACATTTCATCTCTAGATCAACAGCCCGTTCCTTCCCCCACGTTCAGCTGCAGCTGCTGGCTTATCTCGCCATTAAAGCATTTTCCTCTTATTGCGCAGCTCGCATGAAGGGGGAATAAATGCCAGATGGGTCTCCCCTCCAGGTCACCCTGCTGCAGCCACGGTCTGCGCCGCGGCCCCGGGGCGACGCTGGGTCCCGCAGCCTGGGATTAATCGCCGGCCAAACCCGGGAACTTTTGGAGAGTCAAGGCCAAGAATGCGGACTCTGGGGGGAGCGGATTTCCAAACAGCAGGACTGAGAGTTTGCCTCCCTGGAAATTCCCATGCTGGGAGCACAAAGGTGCTGAGCAGACGCCTTCGGAAGTGCCCGGAGGACCGACTTTCAGGGCTTGCAGACCCTAAAGGCGTCTTTGCAAATCGGGCTGAGGTCCCTCCGAGCGCTGCAGCGAGGTGGAGCAGGCTGGGTCCGGCACCGAGCAGCGGCAGCGTGGTCAAATTCGGCGCAGGGCGAGGGGAAATGGCCCGGCCATGCTGTCCTGAGGACACACGGCCTCCCTTTTTGGCCAAAAGCGGCGTGGAGGCTGGGGTCCCCACGACACCCCTGGGAACCCCCATCACAAATCAGGCACCCAGCTCCTCGGAGGGACGAGGGGCTCCCCGCCGACGGGTTTTGCCAACACATTTGTGTCTGATTACGCACGACCACGGCCACCAAACGCCCTCCAGCCACCGGCTCCCCCTGGCCAAAGCAGAGACCTGGCGGAGGCTCATCCCGCTCAGACCCAAGCAGCCCTTGGTGCTCACCCTTTGTGGCTGAAGGGCGAGGGAGAAGCCTCCTCGTGCCTGCCCGGCTCTCCCCAGCCACCCCGGGGAAGCGGGCAAGCCCTGGTGTTTTTATTGCCATCCCCATCACTGCCAAGCTCCTGCGTCACTGGCGGGGAGGAGGCTGCGCTCTCTGATGAAGCACGGAGGAGATAAGATCGGGCCGGTCAGAAAAAGCCTTTAGAGGACGCTGCCAAACTCCAGCAACCCTGCAATGCCCCCGGGGGTGTCTGTGCGGCCTGCCACCGCTACGTCTCCCCCCAGCTCCCCGGCCAACACCAGACACCCCCAAAATTACGCCCGCGTTCGCATCTTTGAGTTTTGCAGGCAAGGCTGAGCTGGGGATAAATATGGTTTTCTTGGAAATATGCACAAGACAGAGGCCCTGGCTCGCTAACTGCAGTGACGCCACCCTGCCCGCGGCCCCGTTTCTCTCATTTCTGCTTCCACACTCTCATGACAAAACCTCCACCATCCCGCTTTAGCTTTTGGCCCTGCCGACGAAATCAATCTAAAAACCAGATTTTTTTTCCCAAATAATCCCACTTGGCTGTGTTTTATCCAACACACAAGGCAGAGCCCAGCAGTAGAGGACAGCTGGTCCTGCCACGGGTTAATGTCGGGGTGCCTGCTTCCGTGCCGCACCTCCAGATTCGCACTTTAACACCTCGTTTGATCCACACCATTAAAAATGAAACAACAAGCAGAGAAAGGGAGCAATCCTTCTACTCTTGGAAGCCCTGGCAAGTTGTTCCAAAGGAGAACTCGGTGGCGTTCGCCCTGCTGAAGGGCCAGGGCTGCCACCACGAGCAGAGAGGAGCAACAGCCCCACGGCGCATCCTTTGGGACGGGCTCCTCCGCACCAAGGAGCGGGGTCCGGCTCCTGCCCCATCACCAGGACGCAAAGCATTCGTCCGGGACCGCGTGTCTCCGAGGCTCAGCCTCCCTCCTTCCATCCCAGCAGCCGAGGAGAGCCTTCGATCCCAGCGTCGTGGCGTTGGGATCCCAGGACCCCACTTTGCACCTGCTCCCTCCCCGCCTGGGATGGAGACGGTCAGCACCGAGCCCCCCCAAAAAAAGGAAAAATCACTTACTTCTCGTAGTCGTGCTTGCAGTAGAGCTGCCGGTTGCGGCAGTAGCAGGTGCCGGAGAGGGGCTGCAGGCAGACGGCGCATTTCACGCAGCCTTCGTGCCAGGAGCGCTCGTTGACGCGCAGGAGGAAGCGGTCGGAGATGGGGGTGTCGCAGCCGGCGCACACCTCCCGCATCTTGGGGTCGGAACCTGGGCGGCGGGGAGAAGGCGGCGTGAGAAGGAGCTGGGCTCTGCCCCGGGGCGCATGTTCCGTGTGGGGGTGTCTGTTTTTTTTGGGAGGGGGCGACGCTTAGCCTCGCACAAGTGTTTGCTTGCACGATTATCTACTGGTTTAGTTGTGTGGTTTTTTTTTCTTCATATATAAAAAAAAAGCACCACATGGTGTTGGTGTCAGCAGCTGAGCACACACGGGAGGGCAAGAAGGGAGGCTCGGCAAGGAGCTCAGCCTCGAAAATGAAGGCAGAAGTTGGCCCTGCGAAAGCAGCAGCAAAGCTGCTCCTGCGAAGGCAGGGGAAAGGGTTTCTGCGCGGTGACTTCCAGGGGAATCGTGCCCCCCCCCGGCATCGGACGAGGGGAACACACACAATGGGAACTGGGGAGCCAACGCGGAGCAGATCCATGCAGGAGGTGGTGGGGCTGCAAACCTTGACCCGGGCCAGGGCACAGCCCTGGGGGGTGAATTTTGCCCACTTTCACCCCACGCTCGGTGCTGAGCTGCTTAAAAGAGGAAAGGCTGCAGAGATTTGGGATCTCCCCCCCCCCCCCCCATCGACATTATCAACATACAAATCTATGGCTGCTCTTCAAAGGCTTCGTCATGATAGCTTCAAGGTAGAGGAGTGAGCAATAAATGCGCTATCTGCTGCGCTGGATCTGGGCTGCAGGCTGAGCCAGGCAGAGACGCCCCCTCCGATGCTCACAGCCTCCGCGGTGCCAAGCTCCTTGGCTTTTACGAGTGCTTATCGCCGTCCTCTGCCTCCCCAGCCTGGGAACACCTGCCCCAGAGGGGCTGGAGGGGGGGGACATCGGTGGCTTCACAGGGACGAAGCCGCCGAGGGGAAGCGAGGGCTCGGAGGAGCGGGGGGCTCGGAGGGCTCGAGCCCTTGGCGAGCAGCAGGACCAGCTGCAGGTCACTGCTCCGGGGTGAGGGGTGGAGAGGGGTTGTGCTGGCCTCTGCCTAAAGAGGGATTTGAACCAAAACCGGGCTGGGACACACGAAGGAGCCCTGACCCAGCTCCTCAGCAGCTGGCTTTCCAGTTTCGTGGGCATGGGCGAGCTGGAATTGCGCGCCCCGGGTGCGGAGGGGGCATGGAGCAGGCAGGGCTGCTGCAGGGGCAAAACGCGGGTGGGCAGAAAGCGTCTGCATGCAGGACGCTTTCTGAGCACTCGCTCTGCCCAAGTTTAGCTGCAGCCAGAGATGGAGAAGCCACAACGTCCTGAAATCATCCGAAACCGCAGCAAATGCGAGGGTGGCTCTGGGAAATTTGGGTAAAGGCAGGTGACCCTCCTTGCGTTTTGGGCACTGCTGCCACGACACCAAGGCAGGAGGAAATGTCAGCAGGGAGTAAATACGAGTCATTTGGGTTTGCTACACCCAGAATCGCCTCCAAAAATGGGGGGGTGTTGGGCAACGGCAGCTTCTGCCACGTTCCATGGGGTCCTGCACCACTGGCATCCCATCCCAGCTGACTTCAGTGGCTTGCCCAAGCCCCTCACGGCTCCCGGGCTCAGTACAGCTTCTTAATCGAGTGCTGAGGTTTGGAAATGGGACAGCAGCCCCTGTGGGAGGGGGACAGATCCTGAAAGCTTATGCTTCTTGCAGCCACCCTGAACGGCTGGGGCCAGAGCCGATGTCGGGGCTCTTGGTGCTGCAGCAAGCCCAAAACAAGCTCCTCAAGGGCAGAGGCACGGATCTGTCCTCGCTGCAGCCCCTGCAAGCAGCTCGGGGGGTGGAAATGGGGATTTGAGCTCAGGAAGGTGACAAATGAAGGTGTGCCGTGCCGGAGCAGCAGCACGCCGGCACCGGGGCTGTGATGGCGCAGCACCGGCACGCTGGGGCCGCGGGTGCTCATCCCAGCTCCGTCCAGCTCCCCCTTTTTTCCTCCTCTATCAACTCCTGCAGTCAAACATTTCCACCCTTCTTGCATCCCAAGGGACCAAACCTCCCATGGGTTACGGTGTGTGGCCGACAACCCCAGACTCCTCTTTAATTTGGGGGAGGGAAGCAGGGAATCGTTTCACGCCGAATTAGCCCGGGGTGGATATTTAAACAGCCGGGGACCGTTTCATAGCAAAAGGGGGATTGCTGTGAAAGGGAGAGGCAGAAAACTTGGGAGCGGAGGGGGTGGGCAAGGAGGCTGCTGGGGATGGAGGCTGGGGGGAGGAAGGGTCGGGATGCAGGCTGTGATTCCCACCTGAGCCTCGCTCGGTGCAGGGACACGAACGCCAACGATGCCCTTAGCACAACGGGAGCGGTGTCGAGCTTGGGGAGGTGGCAGAGGGGATGTGAAGGTGGCAGAGGGGATGTGAAAAGTCCCGGGAGAACACCGGCTGCCCCCGTTCCCCAGCGGGAACCGAAAGCGGAGGAGATTCTGCCCTTCACTGCCCCAAAGACCCCAGCCTTTTCCGAGCGGCCGCAGAAATGCAACAGTTTGGCCCAGCCGCTGCGCTAACGAAGGGCAATTTCCACCCACCCTGCCGCAGCTCGGCGAGAAGGGGCGAAGGCATCGGCGTGCCTTGGGAAAGGGGGGGGGGGGGGAGCAGCTTTCGGGTGCCTCGGTCTAAATTGTGCCCCCCCCTACCCCGGCCAGGCCCTGCTGGGGTGGCCGGATCCGGCCTCGCTCCGTTGGGGAGCGGCAAACCCCATGCAGGGTGCGGGTGCGCAGCTGGGTTGTGCATAAAATCAGCGAGAAAATTGGGGGGGGGGAGGGAGAGGGGCTCGGGTTTTTTTGGGGGGGGTCGGGGCAGGTAAGGAAGGGTCGGATGCTGGGGCTGTCCCCGTCCATCCCGTGTTCGGTGCCTCGCCGGAGTCACCGAGAGCCGTAAGGACAGCACCAGCCGCCCGCCCCCCCCCTCCCGGAGCTGTTTTGGGGTCGCAGGGGAAGGGGGACCGGGAGGGGGACATTTCGCAGCTTTACCGGGGCTTGGGCTGCCTCCAAAGCATCAAACAGCAAAACCGGGCTGAGCCCGGGGCCGTTCCCATTCCCGGTGCACCGGGACCGGAGCCGGTAGGGACGGAGGAGCGGGGACAGCTGGAGGGGAGGGGGGACACAGGACGGGACGGGACGGGACGGGAGGGTCGCGGCCGGGCTCTGCTCGTTCCCCGCCGCCCCCGGCACTCACCGAAGCCCAGAACCGGCGTCGCCTGCTGCAGGCAGGACGGAGCCTCCTCCGTCTTCATCCCGGCGGCTGCGGGCGGAGAGCGGCGTTAGGACCGGCCGGGGGGGGACCGAGCCCAAAGCCACCCCCCAGCCCTGCTGGGGTCCCGTCGGTCCCCGGCGTTCTCCGCGTCCCGTTAAAAGAACGGCAACGAAATCCCGGCGGCGGCGGCTCGCACCCGCCCCGGTCCTCCCGGTCCCGTTGGGGCAAGCCCCGACCTTGCCCCCGGGATCCCCGAGAGCCTCCCCGCCCGCTCCGGGTCCCGAGGATGCCGCGGCGGGGGTCGCTCCCCCCTTCCCCAGCTCCGCGTCCAGGAGAACCGACGGGAACCCCCCCCACACAGGCACGGGCCGGTTCCCGGTGTCCGGTTCCCGGTGTCCGGTTCCCGGTGCCCGGTGCTGGGCTCACCGCGCCCGGACGGGGCGCACCGGGAGCGCGTCCCCGGGGTTGCCGTCAACCGGGTACCGGCTCCCCGCTACCCCCACCACTACCACCACCCCACCGTGCTCGGCACCTACCGGGGCACCGGAGGCACCGGCACCGGTACCGGCACCGGCGCTTTTCGGGGAGCGGAGCGGGGCGCGAGTGTGCGCGGGGCAGAGCGCGCAGCCCCCGCTCGTGTCCGCGCCCGTGCCCGTGAGCGCCGCCGCCCCCCGCCTCCCCCGGGAGCGCGCCTGAGCCGGGAGCGCGTCGGGGGCCCCATCCCGCCGGGTCCCCCGAGCTGAAGCCCGCTGAGCGCAGAGCCCCGTCGGCGACTGTCGCGATAGAGGCGGCGCTCCCCGCTGGCGCCGAGGTGGGGGTTCCGTGGGAATAGGGCCGTCGTGGGGCTCCGCGCAACCGGGCGAGTTAAGCCGCCGTTTTTACCGCTCCCCGAAGGGCTGCCGGTTCTGTCGCGACAGCCGTGTCGCCGACAGGGAAGGCGGCGGCGCGTCCTCCCGCCGTCGGGGCGGTCGCGGTGCCCGGGCTCGGGCAGCTTCGATGGCTCCGGCCCTCCCCCGGCTTCCAAACGAATCCGCCGCCGGCACCGTCCCGGCAGCGGGGAGAGGGGGGGGACGGTGGGGACCCCCCCGGGGGCTGCCCGGCCCGGCCGCCCCCTGAACGCCGGAGGCTCCCCCGGGGCGAGAAGGAGGCGGGGGACCCCCGGGATGGGGTGCGGCGGGGGGGTGCCCTTGTCGGGGCGGTTCCTCGTAGGGGGGGTGTCCCTATAGGGGGGTGTCTTTATGGGGGGGCGCTACGGCAGGGGGGGCGCGATGGTAGGGGGGGCGCCCACCCTTTGGTGCCAGCAGCCCCTCCTGGCACAGCGCAAAGCTGGGCTCATCCGATACCAAGCGGGGGCCGGGCAGTTTTGCAAAGTGGAATCCAAATTTTTTTTAAAAAAGAAAAAGTTCCCAAAATGACGATTTTTTTCCCTGATAGGAAAACTGAACTGGCACCAACTCCCCAGACACAGCGCTCCACCCGTGCCCTGCATCCCATTCGTGCCCGCCGCCGCCCCAGCTCGGCCTCCCCGAAGCAGAGAGGCCACGTTAACCATTGCTCCAGAGCAATAATCCTCCTTTATTCGGCCGAGCTCCCCATGGAGAAGCTGGATTCCTGCTTAGGACCATGGAAGTCCATCCCCGTCCCCAGCAGGACAGGGCGGTCGAGAGGAACCAGCAGGAAAACGGGCAGGATAGTATAAATTAAGAAGAGAAAGGAAACATTTGGGGTGCCAGGGCACCGGCACGCCGCTTTGCTCGGCACCAGCTCAGTTGGGCACAGGTTTTTCGCAGAGGTAGTAGCACTCGAAAGTGCAGTAGACGTCGTTCCACTGCCCGGAGGTCCAGACGTGGGCGCAGTCCTCGTTGTTGCCGCTGTTGTTGGGCTCGCCCTCCTTCCAGAATCTGGGCAGAGAAATGCCAAATCGGGCGAGGGAAATGCGGGGAGCGCGGGGTGGGGGCTAGCTACACCTGTCTTGGGTGATTTGGGATGATTTGGGATGATTTTGGGCGCCTTTAGATGCTGTGGTTGGCTCTGCTACTGTGTTAGACTTGATGTGAAACAGGGGTGCGCCAGCAGGCTGCGGTTTTGGGGTGCCCAGCAGGGCAGGCTGGCACTCACGTGAACGTGCTCTTGTAGTCGGTCCCGTCGATCCATTCCCACTCCCCTTCTGAGTTCCTGTCCGTCAGCCCAATCCAGAAGCGCTCATTCCTTGTCCTGAACATGACAAAATTCTGCAGCGGGGAGAGGGATCAGGAGGGAAAGCGCCAGGAAAGGGCTCCCGGAGCGAGAGGGCTCGGGGCACAGCCGAGCCCTGCGCTTGGCTGCTCCTTGGGGTTGTGGAGGAGTGGGATGGGGACCAGAGCATCCCACAGAGCCCCGGAGCCCGGGCTGGCGGGCAGGCAGCGCGAGTTCTGCCTGCTCTCTGCTGGCTGCTGTCGAGGACAACAGCAGGCTCTGGGACGTTCCAGCATCCCAAAGTTGGGGCGTGCGGCACGGAGCAAAGGATGCAGACAGGAGCTGGGTCTAACTGGTGGCTGCTGGGGTCTTTACCTGCTTGGCGAAGCTGTTAATGATGGCCAGGCGCGAGTGCATCTCCTCGCACTGGGTCTTTGCCTTGTACCAGCTCATTCTGTCTACGGAGAAGTAGTAGCATTTGCCATCAAAGTATTCCCACTCCCTGGCTTCGGGTCCGCAGGGAAACACTGGAGGAAGAAGGATGGGGGAAAGTCAGGAAGGATTTCCCAGCAGTGCTCCAGTGCCAAACTGGTACAGGCACAATCCTGCAGCCAAATATTGGGTTCCCACAAAAGCACCTAAAAGATGCCTCTACTACAAGGTGGATTTTTATTTCCAATGGAAAAAAAAAATGTCAGAAGGCAGGAGAGCAGACCCCCACTGAACCACCCTGCCCTCCTGGGGCCCTGTCTGTGCAGGTGCCAGCTTAGGGAAAGCGTAGAGGGGGGAAAGCATAGAGGGGGGGTACAAAGCTGTGGGTCTGGGCAGCACGTGGGACTTACAGAGGGAATCCCTGTTGGAAAAGTTCTGTTTCTTCTCCGTGTGCACCTCATTGAGTTTAGAAGAGATGGCAGAAACTGCGTTGAGAGAGGGAGAGAGACATGGTGGGGTACTGGTTGTACTGGTATTGGCCAAGGATGAGGATAAGCTCTGTTCTGGTGCATTTAACCCACTCCCTGCTCCATGCCTTATCCTTTGGAGGTCTCCGTGGAGGTCCGAGCCCCCAGCATGGTGCCAGCCCCCAGCCCCACAACCTCACGCATCTCTTGGTCCTACCCGCCTAATTAATTAGTGTGAATTAACATGAAGCATCCACCCGCTTGGAGGGGCTTTGGTACCTCTGGAGAGCGACACCGCAAACAGGGTGATCATCAGCAAGAAGGAGAGAGCCAGCAGGAGATAAATCGTGAGAAAGGACCTCAGCTTCTGCTGGAAGAAGCTTCTGTCTTTAAAATAAAACACAAGAGATGTGAAAAACGGTTTCCCTCTGGCCACCGGATTAATTTGAGTTTCGTAGCTCCTCGGGCTCCATTGATAGAAGGGTTAATGAATAACCTGGAATGGTTAACTTTTTGCTACAGAAGGCAAAATTTGGGTGGTAGCTCCTGTCCCAACCCCTCTGGGGCACAGCGATGGGCACAACGGCTGTCACGCCGTTGCCTTGTGCTAGCATTGCCTCGTGTTATGGGGCAGGGCAGGTGATTTTCTGCCAGGTATCACACAAATGGAACAAAACCAGTGCCTCCTCCACAGAAAGGATGATTTTATGCCGTATATTTTGGGATATGATATGTTCTAGACCCTCCTGGCTCCCTGGTGGAAAAGCAAAATGGGTTTCCCCAGTGACAGCCCTCTGGGGGGGTCTTTGCTGTCCCTAACTGGTGCTGGAGGGCTTGGAGGGGGGTCAGAGCCACCCTTGGGAGGTCTGTGAGGGTGCTGGGAGCCCATTTTGGGGCCCCAGGACCCTTTCAGGTTGAAAGAACCCACTCTTGGGTGCTGCTGGGTGGGCACCCACAGCCCCTTGCTGCCCCCCTCGCCCGTTCACCAGCTGAGCCTTAACTCAGGGAGCAGCTTCTTAGGGCAGGGTTCCTCATCCCAACCAATCAAGCTTGTTAGATCCAATTAGCCAAGCTCCCTAACGGGTTCCCTGAAGCCCAGACCTTCCTCTTCCTCACAAACCAAGCACATTGGCAGAGGAAGACCAGGCCAGGAGATGGGGCTCGGTGCTTCTCTCCATGAAGCAGTGGATCGAAGGGTTTAGCAGGGCTGAGGTTTACCTTTAAAGATGTGCAGGTCATCGTGGAGATGTTCCTCGTCCATCGCCACGAGCTTTGGCTGGCCCTAGGAGCACGTCGGTAGGAGCTTGGTCATCAGAGTGTTTGGGAGAGAGGAGGCGCAGTGCCTCTGGGGACGTGCGGTCCAAAGGTTAGCATTGACCCAGCAGGTTTTCAAACTGCATCTTATTGGCTCCTGCTCTCAAAATAGCAGCTTGGATCGCATCCACTTCCAATAACCCGCCTGTCTGGGGGCTCTCGGCCAGCCGAGCTGGGCGCCCGTTTGGGTTGAACACTCCTTTGGAGTGAAAAGGGCAAATTGTCGGCTTTCTGAGGCGGTTCCCTCGAGTGGAAGGGAACGAAGGCACCGCTTCCAGGGCAGGTCTGGAAAACGGGCTTCGGTTTGGGAAGGAGCTGCTCGGGAACATCAGCCTTCTGATGAAGCGCTGCTCCCTGAATTCATCGATAACCCAGAGTTCAGGGCCTTTCTCTGGTGAATTCTTTTCGTTTTGGGGGCCTTCCCTCCCCTCAGCCCCGACACAACCCTGTCTCCTGTCCCATACGCCGGTTTTGTTGGGGTTGTAGCTGGCTTTCTGCAAGTCTTTCGGCCCGCATTTAGGAAGCAGAAGGGGTTGATTCTGTGATGTGTGCACAGTGAGGTGGGCTTGGGGGAAGAACCATGCAAGCTCAAGGAGTTACGTGATGGCCAAAGATGAAATGGAGACCAGACCCCTCCAAGCTTGGGACTGAGAAGAAACAAGGCCCTGGAAGAGCTCCCCAAAGCTTGTGAGGAGAAGATGCTTCAGCTGCTGGGTGAGGAGGGGCAATGCTGTGCTGCTGGGGCATTGGAGATGTTTCATGACTTCAGAGGGCCCTTCCAGTCCTTCACTCCTACATTTTGCCCCTGGTCACCCAATATTCGCAGTTCCCCTCATGCGCTAGCCAGCAGCCAAAACTTAATGCAGCAGGAAGCCTGCTTTGAGACTTGGAACTGCTTTTTTTTGTGCTATTCCACATTCAGAAATTATGCATTCTGCAGAGACGATGGAAAATGGGCAAGTTGGGACCGTCAGATATTAAATTACGTTGTGTGGTGCGCCGTGCCATCAGGCTCGCAAACATCCCACTGCAAACATCGGGAGAACATTTAGGTTCTCCCGGCATCAGGCTGCACGTTGACTGACTGACAAATTTGGCTGGTTTTAATTTTCCCTTTTACTGTTTTACCTTCGCTCTCTGAGCCCAGAGAGTGCTGGGACAGACAGTGCTGAAGTTTTAATAACGCTAATTACTCCAGCGTAAATCTCTGGGCCTGCGATAAACACGTAGCAGCGGTTATTAAGCTGGCAGCCTTGGGATGCTTTCCAAAGCAGAGCTGGGGCATTTACCAGTGTTTATTTGCCCCAAAGCTACAGCGAGATTGTTTGTGTATAGGAACGGGAAAGCAGAATGAGGCCAGGGCACAAAGACCAGCTGCTAGTGAGGTGCACAGCAACGAGGATTTCGTCACAGGGGTCACTGCCATCCAGGGCTGGCCGAAACCTGGCAGCTCGTTGCACAACCTGCAGCTGAATGGAGGGGAGGGGGTGCACAGGGCAAAAAGAGCCGCGTCTCGAAGCAGCACCTGGTAGGAGAGAGGCTCAGCTGAGACATTAATCCTTCCTCTCACTGCACTTCCTAGGAAATCCAATCTCTCTCGACTCTCCTGGCTCCCAGTGGGGAAGAAAATCGAGGTACTTGTGCTCCGCAGGAAACCGGTTCTTATCAGAGGGGATGTGCACATCCAAGAGAATCTCTTAGAGGATCACGGACCAGGGCATTTGTTCGAGATCTCTTCAAGCCTTGTCCCTGCCATAAAGGACTGGAGGGGTGGCTAAAGTGGGAGACAGATCCCTGGGTCTCCCCAAGGCACCTCGTCTCACCGCAGCTCTGTTAATACCCGAGTTCACTGCTTGGTGTCAGAAGCTGCCTGACTTCTTTATTTTATTTAGTTCAGTTAAAACCTCGCAGCAGGGAGGAGACGTAAGTCAAAACATTTATTTTTATTTAATAAATACAATATTTGATTTTAAAATGCCCTTGGCTGACTCTGGGATCCAAGAATAGCAATGTCACAGCGCTACAAGCCACAACGTCCGTTATCTGGGGTTACAACACTGAGGGTGGGAGATCAGGGGCAATAAAAAGTGACAGGGCAACGTGGCTGCTCCCAGGAAAACCAAGAGAGGCCATGGCAGCCTCAACGATGCCTGCAAGCCCACCCCAGTCCGCCTGTGGCCACATGTTGTTCTTAGCACCATTAAGGAAGCCCCAGGACCAAAACTTCCTGGAGAACGGCTTCAAACGCCAGTCCTGGAAAAAGGCACAAGCGTGATGACAGCCCGGCCTGTGCCAACAACGCTGTCTGGGCAGATCACCCCAGCTCTTCCAAGAAAACAGCCCTGGCACGTGTGGCTGAAATATTTCTTCCTCAGCACAGTTTGCAGCCTACGTGCAGGGCGGTGAGGCAACCAGATTAGGCATTAACTGGATGTCTGGGCTTTGGGCTCTGCAGCAGGAGAGCACCTCGCTTCACTCCTGCAATTCAGCACAGGTTAAGCTGCTGCCTGATGCTGAGCAGCAGGGGGAAGAGAAGCAAACAGAGCTTTAGCTTGTAAACTGGCCACACACCCCCTGTAACCTCAGCCAGCCCTTCCTTGGCTCACTGTTTCAGCCCCTAAATAATTCTGTTCCCCAAAATGTGAACAGCAACTCCCAGGTAATAAGGTTTTACCCCCAAAAAAGGGGAATTGGAAGCACAGTGATGAGTGGTGAATGCCCTCCCACTTTGGGCTGTTCAAGGAGCATGTGAGAAGCTACAGTTGGGCAAGCTCGCCTGAATTTTACCCATCGCCTCATCTCCAAAGTCAGCTCCGTCCAGTTTCAGGCTCCTCAGCTGGGGAAGCGCTCGGCACAAAGCGGCAATGGTGTCGGGGGAAAACTTATCGCAGTGGTCAAGGTGAAGCGTCTCCAGGCCCTTCAGGGCTGCTAAACAAGCCAGGCCCATGTTGGTCAGGGAGTAAGCGCTGCTGATCTCCAGGAACTGGAGATGTTTCATGTGGCGCCCGATGAAGTGCAGGGCCGAGTCGGTAACGACGCAGTGACGCAGCACCAGGCGCTCCAGCTCCTCCAGGTGCGGAGCCGCGCTCTGAATCCCCGCGTCCGTTACACGGTAGGTACCCGACAGGGTCAGCGTCTTCAGGCGGTTGCGGGAAGAGACGTTCAGCAGGTGCTGGTTGGAAAACGCAGGGACTTTGTGGACCACAAGGTGCTTCAGCCGGGGCAATGCTTGGGCGGCAGAGCCGCAGAACCAGGCGGCAGGGATTTCGCAGCAGCTCAGCTCCAGGACCGTGATGGAAGCGGGGAGGCTCTCGTAGGGCAGCGGGCGCAGGTCAGCTTCGGCCAGGCAGAGCCGGGAGAGCCACGGGCAGCGTTTCGCCAGGGCGGCCAGCAGCGCGGGAGTCAGCAGCCGCTCCCTGCCGCCAGCGAGCAGCATGCCCCGAACCCGCAGCGTCCTCAGGCTGTCGCCCAGGCGGTGCCGCACCAGCTGCCACAGGATCTTGGAGCTGAGCTGGAAGGAGAAAAATTAAAAATAAAAGAAGGGGGGCGATCACACAAGGAGGCCGGAGGGGTGCGGACCCCAGCCGGGGGAGAAGCCCACCTTGTGCGGGCTCAGGTCCACATCTGCCCACAGCACCCGGTCCTGCACCAGCTGCCTCCAACGCCGGCAAACCCTGCAGGGAGGAGAGAAAGGAATCACGGAGGGAGCCGGGGGACCGGGGAGGAGGCGGCCGAGCCCCCGGGAGACCGGGGAGGAGGCGACGGGGGGACCGGGGACCCTCAGGGAAGGAGACAATCGGGGCTTGGAGACCGATGGAAGCGGCCAGGACTCCGCAAGAGGCCGCAGGAGAAGCCTGGTCGCCGGTGCCGGCCCCCACCTGGCCGCACGGAGCCGATCCCGCAGCGGCAGAAGCGCCAGAACCCTCAGCAGCACCGAATCGGGCATCCCGGCCGCCATCTTGGCCGCCATCTTGGCCGCCATTTTATGCGCCGCCATTAGGGGGCGCTGCGGAGCTTCCGGCCCCTCGCACTTCCGCTTCCGGTGCGGCGGAGGCGGCGGCGGAGCTGCGCAGCGAACGGAGGCGGCGGCGGTGGGTGCCGGGACCCCCTCGCGAGGGCCCCGTTAGCCCCCATAATCCCTCCCAGGGTCTCTCCTGTCACTCTCAGCAATCCCCCCTGCTTCTCGGTAACCCCCGTTCCCGGTAAACCTCGCCTCCGGTAATTCCCTCCCCCGGTAAATCGCCTTTCGGTAACGCCCGTTCCCGGTAATCCCCGTTCCCGGTATCCCCCCCCGCCGCTGGTAACCCCCCAACCCCTTGGTAAACCCCACCCCGATAGCCCTCAGCCACGGTAACCCCTCCCCCCGGTACCCCACCTCCGGTAGCCCCCCTCCCCCGTTCCCGGTAGACACCTTCCCCCTCCCCACCCCTTTCGCCGCCGTTCCCCCGAGGACCCCCCCCGGTGACCCCTCTCTCATCCCCCAGCAACCATGATCGAAGTCGTTTGCAACGACCGTTTGGGCAAGAAGGTGCGGGTGAAATGCAAGTATCCCCCGGGACCGGGACCGGGACCGGGGGGGCACCGAGGGACTGGGAAGGCACCGGGGGGGGGGACACCAGTGAGCACTGGGGGACACCGGGGAGGAGACCGGGGGGGGTGCCAGGGAACCAGGGGAGTACTGGGAGGGCATGGGGGGACTGGGAGGGGACTGCGAGGGCACCAGAGGGAGCACTGGGGGGGACTGGGAGAGCACTGGGGGGGACTGGGAGAGCA
>JAACYQ010023568.1:0-16699 GCA_011075105.1 Heteronetta atricapilla
TCCATCCCAGCTCCATCCCAGCTCCATCCCAGCTCCATCCCAGCTCCATCCCAGCTCCACGCTTGCTGCAGACCCCAAGCACCAACACAACGAGGACAGTGGCAACCATCTGTGACCAGCGCGGGCTGCTTGCGAGCAGAAAGGGGAGGCTTGAACCATCAGGTGCACCTCGCACCGTCCTCGATCCCTGCCCAGGGGGGCTGGAAGGAGCTGCGGGACGTCCCCTTTCCTCCTCCTTCGTCTCCCGTTGTCCTCGCGGAGGCACCCGCAGGGTCCCCCGGCTGGGCGGGCAGGCCCCCATTCATCACTGCCTTGTCGCGGGGCTCATTATCTCATTTATTTGCTCGCTTCTCGGAGCGCTGTCACTTCTTGTTACCTGCCCCGTGGACGGCGGGGTGCCAGGAGGAGACACGGGGGGGGACCCCGATGGAGAAGCTCGATGTGGCCGAGCGGGGCTGGAGTCCCTGCCCGCAGCCTTTTGGGGGAAAATCAGCACCTTTGGGAGCTTCAACGCTCCGCAAAGCAGAGCTGGGCCAAGCAGGGGGCAGCCAGAAGCCCTTTCCCGAGAGCAGCGCCTGTCAGCAGCTCTTGCAATCCATCACGTTTTGTCCTTGAGTCCCCGCTCGTCAGGTTCTGGCATTTCAGGCGCATCTCAAGCATCATTTTTGAAATTCCTCGGGCCTAGGAAGCGCGCTGATAATTTCCGAGCTGGCTGTAACCAAACGTCCCGAACACGGCAAAGATTTTTTATGCTCAAAAGCCAAAGAAAAAGATAAAAAGAAGGAAAAAGCAAAAATCCCAAATCCTTCTGCTTTCAACACCAATTTCATCATTTTTAGGGCCTGACTCCCGTGCCTGGAATGTGTGCGGTTTGCAGACAGCGCCTGGGCTCGTTCTGCTCTCAAAGCCCTGTCCCGGCCTCTCCTCCCCAGGGGATCCGTGCCCGGGGGGAGCCCTCCCGCAGGGTTTTAGGCATGACCCAGCCTGCTCAGCAGAGCTGCCACTGGCTTCCCTCTGCCCCCACTCCGCATGCCAGCCTGGATTTGCAGCCTGGATCCCCCCCCTGGATGGAACAAGGCAGCTCGCTGCCACCTTCGCCTCCCTGTCTCCCATTTCTCACCTCCCACCCTGGCTGCTGGACTTCTCCCAGCCTGCTCCGTGCAGAAAATTGGCCCAAACCATGTCGGTGCTGGATGCCAGCATCGGTGCTGGATGCCACCCAGCGCCACGGGGCACATCAGGACGATGCTGGATGTCCCTGCAGGGCACCCACATCACTATTTTGGAGGCGTGCACCCACCCACATCACTATTTTGGAGGCGTGCGCTCAGCCTGCTGCTCTCAGACTTTTTTTTGCAAGGCTCCTTGCCTCTGACCATCCCTACCCGCTGCTCAGGGGTGCCTGAGGCTTCAAAAGGCGAAGCGAGCCGCTGCTGCTCTTGGTTCAGGATCTGACCGAGCGGGGCTGCCCGTGCCCCACTCGGGTGCCCCCCTTGGGGGAAAAAAGAACCACCCCCCTTTTGGCTGTGGGTATGGTCTCCGAGCGCAGCAATAGGTGGGGAAGAGGCTGCTTCAGGTGGGCTCGAGGTCATCTTGGGCTCTGCGTGATGCCCGGCTGGGATGCTAACAACCCAAAGGCACCCGTGAGGGGGCCGAGGGACGGATTGTGCCGCTCGCCCCCTCCTCACCCCTCAGCATCCAGCCGGAGAAGCCGCAGGGATTCGCGCAAGGACGGGGAGCGCGAGGGCACGCGGAGCCCGCGCTCGATCACGTGGCAGCAGCGCGGCGATGGGGAGCCGGCGAGCCAGGTTCGAGCCGAGTTCACCCCGTATCTCCAGCGAGGACGAGCGAAATCATCTCCACATGGGCAAGAGGAGAGCGCGGAGGAGAGGGGGACGGCTGCCAGCGCGCGGCCGCGGTTCAGATCCCTCCCGACAGCTCCCCGGCAGCCCCCGCGTTGCCTGTCATTCCACAAAACAAACTTCAAAGTAAACAAGGCGCCCGGGACGGGGCCGTTGCAGCCACTCTATCATCCTTCAGGAGTTTTTTCCTTCCTCCCCCCCCCCCCCCCCCCCGTCCTGTCCCGAGCCGTTGCTGTTTGATAGCGTTTACGCGAGCTGCCCGGAGCGGGATTTACAGGGCAGGTGCCTGAGCAAAGCGCAGGAGAGCTGGCGGGGCCCCAGGCGAGAGGGGAAGAGGAAAGCTTCCCAAAAGCCTTCAGATTGTGGTTTTATATGATAGGGACTGCAGAACAACATCCATCTTCGGGCTTAACATTTCATCTCTAGATCAACAGCCCGTTCCTTCCCCCACGTTCAGCTGCAGCTGCTGGCTTATCTCGCCATTAAAGCATTTTCCTCTTATTGCGCAGCTCGCATGAAGGGGGAATAAATGCCAGATGGGTCTCCCCTCCAGGTCACCCTGCTGCAGCCACGGTCTGCGCCGCGGCCCCGGGGCGACGCTGGGTCCCGCAGCCTGGGATTAATCGCCGGCCAAACCCGGGAACTTTTGGAGAGTCAAGGCCAAGAATGCGGACTCTGGGGGGAGCGGATTTCCAAACAGCAGGACTGAGAGTTTGCCTCCCTGGAAATTCCCATGCTGGGAGCACAAAGGTGCTGAGCAGACGCCTTCGGAAGTGCCCGGAGGACCGACTTTCAGGGCTTGCAGACCCTAAAGGCGTCTTTGCAAATCGGGCTGAGGTCCCTCCGAGCGCTGCAGCGAGGTGGAGCAGGCTGGGTCCGGCACCGAGCAGCGGCAGCGTGGTCAAATTCGGCGCAGGGCGAGGGGAAATGGCCCGGCCATGCTGTCCTGAGGACACACGGCCTCCCTTTTTGGCCAAAAGCGGCGTGGAGGCTGGGGTCCCCACGACACCCCTGGGAACCCCCATCACAAATCAGGCACCCAGCTCCTCGGAGGGACGAGGGGCTCCCCGCCGACGGGTTTTGCCAACACATTTGTGTCTGATTACGCACGACCACGGCCACCAAACGCCCTCCAGCCACCGGCTCCCCCTGGCCAAAGCAGAGACCTGGCGGAGGCTCATCCCGCTCAGACCCAAGCAGCCCTTGGTGCTCACCCTTTGTGGCTGAAGGGCGAGGGAGAAGCCTCCTCGTGCCTGCCCGGCTCTCCCCAGCCACCCCGGGGAAGCGGGCAAGCCCTGGTGTTTTTATTGCCATCCCCATCACTGCCAAGCTCCTGCGTCACTGGCGGGGAGGAGGCTGCGCTCTCTGATGAAGCACGGAGGAGATAAGATCGGGCCGGTCAGAAAAAGCCTTTAGAGGACGCTGCCAAACTCCAGCAACCCTGCAATGCCCCCGGGGGTGTCTGTGCGGCCTGCCACCGCTACGTCTCCCCCCAGCTCCCCGGCCAACACCAGACACCCCCAAAATTACGCCCGCGTTCGCATCTTTGAGTTTTGCAGGCAAGGCTGAGCTGGGGATAAATATGGTTTTCTTGGAAATATGCACAAGACAGAGGCCCTGGCTCGCTAACTGCAGTGACGCCACCCTGCCCGCGGCCCCGTTTCTCTCATTTCTGCTTCCACACTCTCATGACAAAACCTCCACCATCCCGCTTTAGCTTTTGGCCCTGCCGACGAAATCAATCTAAAAACCAGATTTTTTTTCCCAAATAATCCCACTTGGCTGTGTTTTATCCAACACACAAGGCAGAGCCCAGCAGTAGAGGACAGCTGGTCCTGCCACGGGTTAATGTCGGGGTGCCTGCTTCCGTGCCGCACCTCCAGATTCGCACTTTAACACCTCGTTTGATCCACACCATTAAAAATGAAACAACAAGCAGAGAAAGGGAGCAATCCTTCTACTCTTGGAAGCCCTGGCAAGTTGTTCCAAAGGAGAACTCGGTGGCGTTCGCCCTGCTGAAGGGCCAGGGCTGCCACCACGAGCAGAGAGGAGCAACAGCCCCACGGCGCATCCTTTGGGACGGGCTCCTCCGCACCAAGGAGCGGGGTCCGGCTCCTGCCCCATCACCAGGACGCAAAGCATTCGTCCGGGACCGCGTGTCTCCGAGGCTCAGCCTCCCTCCTTCCATCCCAGCAGCCGAGGAGAGCCTTCGATCCCAGCGTCGTGGCGTTGGGATCCCAGGACCCCACTTTGCACCTGCTCCCTCCCCGCCTGGGATGGAGACGGTCAGCACCGAGCCCCCCCAAAAAAAGGAAAAATCACTTACTTCTCGTAGTCGTGCTTGCAGTAGAGCTGCCGGTTGCGGCAGTAGCAGGTGCCGGAGAGGGGCTGCAGGCAGACGGCGCATTTCACGCAGCCTTCGTGCCAGGAGCGCTCGTTGACGCGCAGGAGGAAGCGGTCGGAGATGGGGGTGTCGCAGCCGGCGCACACCTCCCGCATCTTGGGGTCGGAACCTGGGCGGCGGGGAGAAGGCGGCGTGAGAAGGAGCTGGGCTCTGCCCCGGGGCGCATGTTCCGTGTGGGGGTGTCTGTTTTTTTTGGGAGGGGGCGACGCTTAGCCTCGCACAAGTGTTTGCTTGCACGATTATCTACTGGTTTAGTTGTGTGGTTTTTTTTTCTTCATATATAAAAAAAAAGCACCACATGGTGTTGGTGTCAGCAGCTGAGCACACACGGGAGGGCAAGAAGGGAGGCTCGGCAAGGAGCTCAGCCTCGAAAATGAAGGCAGAAGTTGGCCCTGCGAAAGCAGCAGCAAAGCTGCTCCTGCGAAGGCAGGGGAAAGGGTTTCTGCGCGGTGACTTCCAGGGGAATCGTGCCCCCCCCGGCATCGGACGAGGGGAACACACACAATGGGAACTGGGGAGCCAACGCGGAGCAGATCCATGCAGGAGGTGGTGGGGCTGCAAACCTTGACCCGGGCCAGGGCACAGCCCTGGGGGGTGAATTTTGCCCACTTTCACCCCACGCTCGGTGCTGAGCTGCTTAAAAGAGGAAAGGCTGCAGAGATTTGGGATCTCCCCCCCCCCCCCCCATCGACATTATCAACATACAAATCTATGGCTGCTCTTCAAAGGCTTCGTCATGATAGCTTCAAGGTAGAGGAGTGAGCAATAAATGCGCTATCTGCTGCGCTGGATCTGGGCTGCAGGCTGAGCCAGGCAGAGACGCCCCCTCCGATGCTCACAGCCTCCGCGGTGCCAAGCTCCTTGGCTTTTACGAGTGCTTATCGCCGTCCTCTGCCTCCCCAGCCTGGGAACACCTGCCCCAGAGGGGCTGGAGGGGGGGGACATCGGTGGCTTCACAGGGACGAAGCCGCCGAGGGGAAGCGAGGGCTCGGAGGAGCGGGGGGCTCGGAGGGCTCGAGCCCTTGGCGAGCAGCAGGACCAGCTGCAGGTCACTGCTCCGGGGTGAGGGGTGGAGAGGGGTTGTGCTGGCCTCTGCCTAAAGAGGGATTTGAACCAAAACCGGGCTGGGACACACGAAGGAGCCCTGACCCAGCTCCTCAGCAGCTGGCTTTCCAGTTTCGTGGGCATGGGCGAGCTGGAATTGCGCGCCCCGGGTGCGGAGGGGGCATGGAGCAGGCAGGGCTGCTGCAGGGGCAAAACGCGGGTGGGCAGAAAGCGTCTGCATGCAGGACGCTTTCTGAGCACTCGCTCTGCCCAAGTTTAGCTGCAGCCAGAGATGGAGAAGCCACAACGTCCTGAAATCATCCGAAACCGCAGCAAATGCGAGGGTGGCTCTGGGAAATTTGGGTAAAGGCAGGTGACCCTCCTTGCGTTTTGGGCACTGCTGCCACGACACCAAGGCAGGAGGAAATGTCAGCAGGGAGTAAATACGAGTCATTTGGGTTTGCTACACCCAGAATCGCCTCCAAAAATGGGGGGGTGTTGGGCAACGGCAGCTTCTGCCACGTTCCATGGGGTCCTGCACCACTGGCATCCCATCCCAGCTGACTTCAGTGGCTTGCCCAAGCCCCTCACGGCTCCCGGGCTCAGTACAGCTTCTTAATCGAGTGCTGAGGTTTGGAAATGGGACAGCAGCCCCTGTGGGAGGGGGACAGATCCTGAAAGCTTATGCTTCTTGCAGCCACCCTGAACGGCTGGGGCCAGAGCCGATGTCGGGGCTCTTGGTGCTGCAGCAAGCCCAAAACAAGCTCCTCAAGGGCAGAGGCACGGATCTGTCCTCGCTGCAGCCCCTGCAAGCAGCTCGGGGGGTGGAAATGGGGATTTGAGCTCAGGAAGGTGACAAATGAAGGTGTGCCGTGCCGGAGCAGCAGCACGCCGGCACCGGGGCTGTGATGGCGCAGCACCGGCACGCTGGGGCCGCGGGTGCTCATCCCAGCTCCGTCCAGCTCCCCCTTTTTTCCTCCTCTATCAACTCCTGCAGTCAAACATTTCCACCCTTCTTGCATCCCAAGGGACCAAACCTCCCATGGGTTACGGTGTGTGGCCGACAACCCCAGACTCCTCTTTAATTTGGGGGAGGGAAGCAGGGAATCGTTTCACGCCGAATTAGCCCGGGGTGGATATTTAAACAGCCGGGGACCGTTTCATAGCAAAAGGGGGATTGCTGTGAAAGGGAGAGGCAGAAAACTTGGGAGCGGAGGGGGTGGGCAAGGAGGCTGCTGGGGATGGAGGCTGGGGGGAGGAAGGGTCGGGATGCAGGCTGTGATTCCCACCTGAGCCTCGCTCGGTGCAGGGACACGAACGCCAACGATGCCCTTAGCACAACGGGAGCGGTGTCGAGCTTGGGGAGGTGGCAGAGGGGATGTGAAGGTGGCAGAGGGGATGTGAAAAGTCCCGGGAGAACACCGGCTGCCCCCGTTCCCCAGCGGGAACCGAAAGCGGAGGAGATTCTGCCCTTCACTGCCCCAAAGACCCCAGCCTTTTCCGAGCGGCCGCAGAAATGCAACAGTTTGGCCCAGCCGCTGCGCTAACGAAGGGCAATTTCCACCCACCCTGCCGCAGCTCGGCGAGAAGGGGCGAAGGCATCGGCGTGCCTTGGGAAAGGGGGGGGGGGGGGAGCAGCTTTCGGGTGCCTCGGTCTAAATTGTGCCCCCCCCTACCCCGGCCAGGCCCTGCTGGGGTGGCCGGATCCGGCCTCGCTCCGTTGGGGAGCGGCAAACCCCATGCAGGGTGCGGGTGCGCAGCTGGGTTGTGCATAAAATCAGCGAGAAAATTGGGGGGGGGGAGGGAGAGGGGCTCGGGTTTTTTTGGGGGGGGTCGGGGCAGGTAAGGAAGGGTCGGATGCTGGGGCTGTCCCCGTCCATCCCGTGTTCGGTGCCTCGCCGGAGTCACCGAGAGCCGTAAGGACAGCACCAGCCGCCCGCCCCCCCCTCCCGGAGCTGTTTTGGGGTCGCAGGGGAAGGGGGACCGGGAGGGGGACATTTCGCAGCTTTACCGGGGCTTGGGCTGCCTCCAAAGCATCAAACAGCAAAACCGGGCTGAGCCCGGGGCCGTTCCCATTCCCGGTGCACCGGGACCGGAGCCGGTAGGGACGGAGGAGCGGGGACAGCTGGAGGGGAGGGGGGACACAGGACGGGACGGGACGGGACGGGAGGGTCGCGGCCGGGCTCTGCTCGTTCCCCGCCGCCCCCGGCACTCACCGAAGCCCAGAACCGGCGTCGCCTGCTGCAGGCAGGACGGAGCCTCCTCCGTCTTCATCCCGGCGGCTGCGGGCGGAGAGCGGCGTTAGGACCGGCCGGGGGGGACCGAGCCCAAAGCCACCCCCCAGCCCTGCTGGGGTCCCGTCGGTCCCCGGCGTTCTCCGCGTCCCGTTAAAAGAACGGCAACGAAATCCCGGCGGCGGCGGCTCGCACCCGCCCCGGTCCTCCCGGTCCCGTTGGGGCAAGCCCCGACCTTGCCCCCGGGATCCCCGAGAGCCTCCCCGCCCGCTCCGGGTCCCGAGGATGCCGCGGCGGGGGTCGCTCCCCCCTTCCCCAGCTCCGCGTCCAGGAGAACCGACGGGAACCCCCCCCACACAGGCACGGGCCGGTTCCCGGTGTCCGGTTCCCGGTGTCCGGTTCCCGGTGCCCGGTGCTGGGCTCACCGCGCCCGGACGGGGCGCACCGGGAGCGCGTCCCCGGGGTTGCCGTCAACCGGGTACCGGCTCCCCGCTACCCCCACCACTACCACCACCCCACCGTGCTCGGCACCTACCGGGGCACCGGAGGCACCGGCACCGGTACCGGCACCGGCGCTTTTCGGGGAGCGGAGCGGGGCGCGAGTGTGCGCGGGGCAGAGCGCGCAGCCCCCGCTCGTGTCCGCGCCCGTGCCCGTGAGCGCCGCCGCCCCCCGCCTCCCCCGGGAGCGCGCCTGAGCCGGGAGCGCGTCGGGGGCCCCATCCCGCCGGGTCCCCCGAGCTGAAGCCCGCTGAGCGCAGAGCCCCGTCGGCGACTGTCGCGATAGAGGCGGCGCTCCCCGCTGGCGCCGAGGTGGGGGTTCCGTGGGAATAGGGCCGTCGTGGGGCTCCGCGCAACCGGGCGAGTTAAGCCGCCGTTTTTACCGCTCCCCGAAGGGCTGCCGGTTCTGTCGCGACAGCCGTGTCGCCGACAGGGAAGGCGGCGGCGCGTCCTCCCGCCGTCGGGGCGGTCGCGGTGCCCGGGCTCGGGCAGCTTCGATGGCTCCGGCCCTCCCCCGGCTTCCAAACGAATCCGCCGCCGGCACCGTCCCGGCAGCGGGGAGAGGGGGGGGACGGTGGGGACCCCCCCGGGGGCTGCCCGGCCCGGCCGCCCCCTGAACGCCGGAGGCTCCCCCGGGGCGAGAAGGAGGCGGGGGACCCCCGGGATGGGGTGCGGCGGGGGGGTGCCCTTGTCGGGGCGGTTCCTCGTAGGGGGGGTGTCCCTATAGGGGGGTGTCTTTATGGGGGGGCGCTACGGCAGGGGGGGCGCGATGGTAGGGGGGGCGCCCACCCTTTGGTGCCAGCAGCCCCTCCTGGCACAGCGCAAAGCTGGGCTCATCCGATACCAAGCGGGGGCCGGGCAGTTTTGCAAAGTGGAATCCAAATTTTTTTTAAAAAAGAAAAAGTTCCCAAAATGACGATTTTTTTCCCTGATAGGAAAACTGAACTGGCACCAACTCCCCAGACACAGCGCTCCACCCGTGCCCTGCATCCCATTCGTGCCCGCCGCCGCCCCAGCTCGGCCTCCCCGAAGCAGAGAGGCCACGTTAACCATTGCTCCAGAGCAATAATCCTCCTTTATTCGGCCGAGCTCCCCATGGAGAAGCTGGATTCCTGCTTAGGACCATGGAAGTCCATCCCCGTCCCCAGCAGGACAGGGCGGTCGAGAGGAACCAGCAGGAAAACGGGCAGGATAGTATAAATTAAGAAGAGAAAGGAAACATTTGGGGTGCCAGGGCACCGGCACGCCGCTTTGCTCGGCACCAGCTCAGTTGGGCACAGGTTTTTCGCAGAGGTAGTAGCACTCGAAAGTGCAGTAGACGTCGTTCCACTGCCCGGAGGTCCAGACGTGGGCGCAGTCCTCGTTGTTGCCGCTGTTGTTGGGCTCGCCCTCCTTCCAGAATCTGGGCAGAGAAATGCCAAATCGGGCGAGGGAAATGCGGGGAGCGCGGGGTGGGGGCTAGCTACACCTGTCTTGGGTGATTTGGGATGATTTGGGATGATTTTGGGCGCCTTTAGATGCTGTGGTTGGCTCTGCTACTGTGTTAGACTTGATGTGAAACAGGGGTGCGCCAGCAGGCTGCGGTTTTGGGGTGCCCAGCAGGGCAGGCTGGCACTCACGTGAACGTGCTCTTGTAGTCGGTCCCGTCGATCCATTCCCACTCCCCTTCTGAGTTCCTGTCCGTCAGCCCAATCCAGAAGCGCTCATTCCTTGTCCTGAACATGACAAAATTCTGCAGCGGGGAGAGGGATCAGGAGGGAAAGCGCCAGGAAAGGGCTCCCGGAGCGAGAGGGCTCGGGGCACAGCCGAGCCCTGCGCTTGGCTGCTCCTTGGGGTTGTGGAGGAGTGGGATGGGGACCAGAGCATCCCACAGAGCCCCGGAGCCCGGGCTGGCGGGCAGGCAGCGCGAGTTCTGCCTGCTCTCTGCTGGCTGCTGTCGAGGACAACAGCAGGCTCTGGGACGTTCCAGCATCCCAAAGTTGGGGCGTGCGGCACGGAGCAAAGGATGCAGACAGGAGCTGGGTCTAACTGGTGGCTGCTGGGGTCTTTACCTGCTTGGCGAAGCTGTTAATGATGGCCAGGCGCGAGTGCATCTCCTCGCACTGGGTCTTTGCCTTGTACCAGCTCATTCTGTCTACGGAGAAGTAGTAGCATTTGCCATCAAAGTATTCCCACTCCCTGGCTTCGGGTCCGCAGGGAAACACTGGAGGAAGAAGGATGGGGGAAAGTCAGGAAGGATTTCCCAGCAGTGCTCCAGTGCCAAACTGGTACAGGCACAATCCTGCAGCCAAATATTGGGTTCCCACAAAAGCACCTAAAAGATGCCTCTACTACAAGGTGGATTTTTATTTCCAATGGAAAAAAAAAATGTCAGAAGGCAGGAGAGCAGACCCCCACTGAACCACCCTGCCCTCCTGGGGCCCTGTCTGTGCAGGTGCCAGCTTAGGGAAAGCGTAGAGGGGGGAAAGCATAGAGGGGGGGTACAAAGCTGTGGGTCTGGGCAGCACGTGGGACTTACAGAGGGAATCCCTGTTGGAAAAGTTCTGTTTCTTCTCCGTGTGCACCTCATTGAGTTTAGAAGAGATGGCAGAAACTGCGTTGAGAGAGGGAGAGAGACATGGTGGGGTACTGGTTGTACTGGTATTGGCCAAGGATGAGGATAAGCTCTGTTCTGGTGCATTTAACCCACTCCCTGCTCCATGCCTTATCCTTTGGAGGTCTCCGTGGAGGTCCGAGCCCCCAGCATGGTGCCAGCCCCCAGCCCCACAACCTCACGCATCTCTTGGTCCTACCCGCCTAATTAATTAGTGTGAATTAACATGAAGCATCCACCCGCTTGGAGGGGCTTTGGTACCTCTGGAGAGCGACACCGCAAACAGGGTGATCATCAGCAAGAAGGAGAGAGCCAGCAGGAGATAAATCGTGAGAAAGGACCTCAGCTTCTGCTGGAAGAAGCTTCTGTCTTTAAAATAAAACACAAGAGATGTGAAAAACGGTTTCCCTCTGGCCACCGGATTAATTTGAGTTTCGTAGCTCCTCGGGCTCCATTGATAGAAGGGTTAATGAATAACCTGGAATGGTTAACTTTTTGCTACAGAAGGCAAAATTTGGGTGGTAGCTCCTGTCCCAACCCCTCTGGGGCACAGCGATGGGCACAACGGCTGTCACGCCGTTGCCTTGTGCTAGCATTGCCTCGTGTTATGGGGCAGGGCAGGTGATTTTCTGCCAGGTATCACACAAATGGAACAAAACCAGTGCCTCCTCCACAGAAAGGATGATTTTATGCCGTATATTTTGGGATATGATATGTTCTAGACCCTCCTGGCTCCCTGGTGGAAAAGCAAAATGGGTTTCCCCAGTGACAGCCCTCTGGGGGGGTCTTTGCTGTCCCTAACTGGTGCTGGAGGGCTTGGAGGGGGGTCAGAGCCACCCTTGGGAGGTCTGTGAGGGTGCTGGGAGCCCATTTTGGGGCCCCAGGACCCTTTCAGGTTGAAAGAACCCACTCTTGGGTGCTGCTGGGTGGGCACCCACAGCCCCTTGCTGCCCCCCTCGCCCGTTCACCAGCTGAGCCTTAACTCAGGGAGCAGCTTCTTAGGGCAGGGTTCCTCATCCCAACCAATCAAGCTTGTTAGATCCAATTAGCCAAGCTCCCTAACGGGTTCCCTGAAGCCCAGACCTTCCTCTTCCTCACAAACCAAGCACATTGGCAGAGGAAGACCAGGCCAGGAGATGGGGCTCGGTGCTTCTCTCCATGAAGCAGTGGATCGAAGGGTTTAGCAGGGCTGAGGTTTACCTTTAAAGATGTGCAGGTCATCGTGGAGATGTTCCTCGTCCATCGCCACGAGCTTTGGCTGGCCCTAGGAGCACGTCGGTAGGAGCTTGGTCATCAGAGTGTTTGGGAGAGAGGAGGCGCAGTGCCTCTGGGGACGTGCGGTCCAAAGGTTAGCATTGACCCAGCAGGTTTTCAAACTGCATCTTATTGGCTCCTGCTCTCAAAATAGCAGCTTGGATCGCATCCACTTCCAATAACCCGCCTGTCTGGGGGCTCTCGGCCAGCCGAGCTGGGCGCCCGTTTGGGTTGAACACTCCTTTGGAGTGAAAAGGGCAAATTGTCGGCTTTCTGAGGCGGTTCCCTCGAGTGGAAGGGAACGAAGGCACCGCTTCCAGGGCAGGTCTGGAAAACGGGCTTCGGTTTGGGAAGGAGCTGCTCGGGAACATCAGCCTTCTGATGAAGCGCTGCTCCCTGAATTCATCGATAACCCAGAGTTCAGGGCCTTTCTCTGGTGAATTCTTTTCGTTTTGGGGGCCTTCCCTCCCCTCAGCCCCGACACAACCCTGTCTCCTGTCCCATACGCCGGTTTTGTTGGGGTTGTAGCTGGCTTTCTGCAAGTCTTTCGGCCCGCATTTAGGAAGCAGAAGGGGTTGATTCTGTGATGTGTGCACAGTGAGGTGGGCTTGGGGGAAGAACCATGCAAGCTCAAGGAGTTACGTGATGGCCAAAGATGAAATGGAGACCAGACCCCTCCAAGCTTGGGACTGAGAAGAAACAAGGCCCTGGAAGAGCTCCCCAAAGCTTGTGAGGAGAAGATGCTTCAGCTGCTGGGTGAGGAGGGGCAATGCTGTGCTGCTGGGGCATTGGAGATGTT
The DNA here is from genome assembly GCA_011075105.1 of Heteronetta atricapilla. Taxonomy (NCBI): domain Eukaryota; kingdom Metazoa; phylum Chordata; class Aves; order Anseriformes; family Anatidae; genus Heteronetta; species Heteronetta atricapilla. The sequence goes on from JAACYQ010023568.1 coordinate 12,689, forward strand.
TCATGACTTCAGAGGGCCCTTCCAGTCCTTCACTCCTACATTTTGCCCCTGGTCACCCAATATTCGCAGTTCCCCTCATGCGCTAGCCAGCAGCCAAAACTTAATGCAGCAGGAAGCCTGCTTTGAGACTTGGAACTGCTTTTTTTGTGCTATTCCACATTCAGAAATTATGCATTCTGCAGAGACGATGGAAAATGGGCAAGTTGGGACCGTCAGATATTAAATTACGTTGTGTGGTGCGCCGTGCCATCAGGCTCGCAAACATCCCACTGCAAACATCGGGAGAACATTTAGGTTCTCCCGGCATCAGGCTGCACGTTGACTGACTGACAAATTTGGCTGGTTTTAATTTTCCCTTTTACTGTTTTACCTTCGCTCTCTGAGCCCAGAGAGTGCTGGGACAGACAGTGCTGAAGTTTTAATAACGCTAATTACTCCAGCGTAAATCTCTGGGCCTGCGATAAACACGTAGCAGCGGTTATTAAGCTGGCAGCCTTGGGATGCTTTCCAAAGCAGAGCTGGGGCATTTACCAGTGTTTATTTGCCCCAAAGCTACAGCGAGATTGTTTGTGTATAGGAACGGGAAAGCAGAATGAGGCCAGGGCACAAAGACCAGCTGCTAGTGAGGTGCACAGCAACGAGGATTTCGTCACAGGGGTCACTGCCATCCAGGGCTGGCCGAAACCTGGCAGCTCGTTGCACAACCTGCAGCTGAATGGAGGGGAGGGGGTGCACAGGGCAAAAAGAGCCGCGTCTCGAAGCAGCACCTGGTAGGAGAGAGGCTCAGCTGAGACATTAATCCTTCCTCTCACTGCACTTCCTAGGAAATCCAATCTCTCTCGACTCTCCTGGCTCCCAGTGGGGAAGAAAATCGAGGTACTTGTGCTCCGCAGGAAACCGGTTCTTATCAGAGGGGATGTGCACATCCAAGAGAATCTCTTAGAGGATCACGGACCAGGGCATTTGTTCGAGATCTCTTCAAGCCTTGTCCCTGCCATAAAGGACTGGAGGGGTGGCTAAAGTGGGAGACAGATCCCTGGGTCTCCCCAAGGCACCTCGTCTCACCGCAGCTCTGTTAATACCCGAGTTCACTGCTTGGTGTCAGAAGCTGCCTGACTTCTTTATTTTATTTAGTTCAGTTAAAACCTCGCAGCAGGGAGGAGACGTAAGTCAAAACATTTATTTTTATTTAATAAATACAATATTTGATTTTAAAATGCCCTTGGCTGACTCTGGGATCCAAGAATAGCAATGTCACAGCGCTACAAGCCACAACGTCCGTTATCTGGGGTTACAACACTGAGGGTGGGAGATCAGGGGCAATAAAAAGTGACAGGGCAACGTGGCTGCTCCCAGGAAAACCAAGAGAGGCCATGGCAGCCTCAACGATGCCTGCAAGCCCACCCCAGTCCGCCTGTGGCCACATGTTGTTCTTAGCACCATTAAGGAAGCCCCAGGACCAAAACTTCCTGGAGAACGGCTTCAAACGCCAGTCCTGGAAAAAGGCACAAGCGTGATGACAGCCCGGCCTGTGCCAACAACGCTGTCTGGGCAGATCACCCCAGCTCTTCCAAGAAAACAGCCCTGGCACGTGTGGCTGAAATATTTCTTCCTCAGCACAGTTTGCAGCCTACGTGCAGGGCGGTGAGGCAACCAGATTAGGCATTAACTGGATGTCTGGGCTTTGGGCTCTGCAGCAGGAGAGCACCTCGCTTCACTCCTGCAATTCAGCACAGGTTAAGCTGCTGCCTGATGCTGAGCAGCAGGGGGAAGAGAAGCAAACAGAGCTTTAGCTTGTAAACTGGCCACACACCCCCTGTAACCTCAGCCAGCCCTTCCTTGGCTCACTGTTTCAGCCCCTAAATAATTCTGTTCCCCAAAATGTGAACAGCAACTCCCAGGTAATAAGGTTTTACCCCCAAAAAAGGGGAATTGGAAGCACAGTGATGAGTGGTGAATGCCCTCCCACTTTGGGCTGTTCAAGGAGCATGTGAGAAGCTACAGTTGGGCAAGCTCGCCTGAATTTTACCCATCGCCTCATCTCCAAAGTCAGCTCCGTCCAGTTTCAGGCTCCTCAGCTGGGGAAGCGCTCGGCACAAAGCGGCAATGGTGTCGGGGGAAAACTTATCGCAGTGGTCAAGGTGAAGCGTCTCCAGGCCCTTCAGGGCTGCTAAACAAGCCAGGCCCATGTTGGTCAGGGAGTAAGCGCTGCTGATCTCCAGGAACTGGAGATGTTTCATGTGGCGCCCGATGAAGTGCAGGGCCGAGTCGGTAACGACGCAGTGACGCAGCACCAGGCGCTCCAGCTCCTCCAGGTGCGGAGCCGCGCTCTGAATCCCCGCGTCCGTTACACGGTAGGTACCCGACAGGGTCAGCGTCTTCAGGCGGTTGCGGGAAGAGACGTTCAGCAGGTGCTGGTTGGAAAACGCAGGGACTTTGTGGACCACAAGGTGCTTCAGCCGGGGCAATGCTTGGGCGGCAGAGCCGCAGAACCAGGCGGCAGGGATTTCGCAGCAGCTCAGCTCCAGGACCGTGATGGAAGCGGGGAGGCTCTCGTAGGGCAGCGGGCGCAGGTCAGCTTCGGCCAGGCAGAGCCGGGAGAGCCACGGGCAGCGTTTCGCCAGGGCGGCCAGCAGCGCGGGAGTCAGCAGCCGCTCCCTGCCGCCAGCGAGCAGCATGCCCCGAACCCGCAGCGTCCTCAGGCTGTCGCCCAGGCGGTGCCGCACCAGCTGCCACAGGATCTTGGAGCTGAGCTGGAAGGAGAAAAATTAAAAATAAAAGAAGGGGGGCGATCACACAAGGAGGCCGGAGGGGTGCGGACCCCAGCCGGGGGAGAAGCCCACCTTGTGCGGGCTCAGGTCCACATCTGCCCACAGCACCCGGTCCTGCACCAGCTGCCTCCAACGCCGGCAAACCCTGCAGGGAGGAGAGAAAGGAATCACGGAGGGAGCCGGGGGACCGGGGAGGAGGCGGCCGAGCCCCCGGGAGACCGGGGAGGAGGCGACGGGGGGACCGGGGACCCTCAGGGAAGGAGACAATCGGGGCTTGGAGACCGATGGAAGCGGCCAGGACTCCGCAAGAGGCCGCAGGAGAAGCCTGGTCGCCGGTGCCGGCCCCCACCTGGCCGCACGGAGCCGATCCCGCAGCGGCAGAAGCGCCAGAACCCTCAGCAGCACCGAATCGGGCATCCCGGCCGCCATCTTGGCCGCCATCTTGGCCGCCATTTTATGCGCCGCCATTAGGGGGCGCTGCGGAGCTTCCGGCCCCTCGCACTTCCGCTTCCGGTGCGGCGGAGGCGGCGGCGGAGCTGCGCAGCGAACGGAGGCGGCGGCGGTGGGTGCCGGGACCCCCTCGCGAGGGCCCCGTTAGCCCCCATAATCCCTCCCAGGGTCTCTCCTGTCACTCTCAGCAATCCCCCCTGCTTCTCGGTAACCCCCGTTCCCGGTAAACCTCGCCTCCGGTAATTCCCTCCCCCGGTAAATCGCCTTTCGGTAACGCCCGTTCCCGGTAATCCCCGTTCCCGGTATCCCCCCCGCCGCTGGTAACCCCCCAACCCCTTGGTAAACCCCACCCCGATAGCCCTCAGCCACGGTAACCCCTCCCCCCGGTACCCCACCTCCGGTAGCCCCCCTCCCCCGTTCCCGGTAGACACCTTCCCCCTCCCCACCCCTTTCGCCGCCGTTCCCCCGAGGACCCCCCCGGTGACCCCTCTCTCATCCCCCAGCAACCATGATCGAAGTCGTTTGCAACGACCGTTTGGGCAAGAAGGTGCGGGTGAAATGCAAGTATCCCCCGGGACCGGGACCGGGACCGGGGGGGCACCGAGGGACTGGGAAGGCACCGGGGGGGGGACACCAGTGAGCACTGGGGGACACCGGGGAGGAGACCGGGGGGGTGCCAGGGAACCAGGGGAGTACTGGGAGGGCATGGGGGGACTGGGAGGGGACTGCGAGGGCACCAGAGGGAGCACTGGGGGGGACTGGGAGAGCACTGGGGGGGACTGGGAGAGCA
>CM021760.1:0-20112 GCA_011075105.1 Heteronetta atricapilla
AAGTAAATACCTACACAGACAAACATGCAATGTGGAATCTTCCAGCAGCTGATCTTGGACCCTGTGTAAATCCAGGACCAGGCCCCAAGACCCGTCATATTTGCTGAGCAGATAAATTCAAATGGGAATCTCCCACATAGAATCACTGAATCTCTTTCAGCATCAATAATGGAAGGCACCCAGATGAAATAATTTAACTGCTTCCTTCTCCTGTCTGGTTTTATTTAGGAGTTCCTTTCTCATCTGTGACAGGCTCCTGCTACATTTTCTTGACTTCGTTTGTGTCTGGGTGGACCGCACTTGGGTTCAAAGATGAGATCCTCAAGCATTAACTGTTCCTTATACCACTGCTCTCTGCAGGGCCATATCCCATGGGATTCCTCCAAGCAGGTCCACCAACAGCAGGCCCACGTCTGCTCACCTCAAGGCCTCTGCTTTGCCTTGTTCCCCTCTCTCGGCAGCCTCAACTCTACCATCTCATCTCTGCCTTTTACACCCCTAACCACCTCATCTTGGTTTATAATATGAGGTCCTGCAGGACATCTCATCTCAATGGCTCCTCAGTCTTCCATGCCATCAAGATGTTATCAAGAAGCTCCCAAATCCTCCTGGACATTTTGTGTAAAGACATGCTGAAGAAGAGAGTCTGCTCTTTCCAGTTTTTCTGGCCAAGTACCTTTTCCAATGCACAAAGAGAAGACGTAAGGAGACCAGATCTAGATACCAGATCTTGGGACCAGGTCTGGGGATGAGTCTTGGGTCAGCCGTGGTCTCTGGGGCCCAGAGTCAGCACTCAGGATGAGCTGCAGTGCCTGGGGCATGGAGTTGGCATTCGAGGTCAGGCGCGGGCTCTGAGCACTGGAGTCAGTGCTTGGGGTCAGCAGCACTGTGTGGGGCCCAGAGTCAGTGCCCAGGGTCAGCCTTGGGCTCTGAGGCATGGAGTCAGCATTTGGGGTCAGCCGTGGGGTCTGGGACCCGGAGGTGGCACTCAGGATCAGTCGCGATGTCTGGAGCCCAGAGTAGGTACTCAGGGTGAGCCGCGGTGTCTGGGGCTCCGAGTCAGTGCTTGGAGTCAGCCATAGGCTCTGGGGTCTGGAGTTGGTGCTTGGGGTGAGCCACAGGGTCTGGGGCATGGAGTCAGTGCTTGGGTTCAGCTGCGGTGTGTGGGGTCCAAAGTTGGTGCTCGGGGTCAGCCACGGGCTCTGGAGCCCTGAGGCAGAGTTGCTCCCCTCAGAAGACAGTCTGGTGATGGAGCTCGGTTGTTCCTGTGAGATGCTTGGGTGACCCTGGACTCCGGGACCCTGTCTTTCTTCACCTTGGTGCAGGGTGTGAAGAAGTTGGAGTGGGGTAAAGGGACTCATCTTAGAGACTTTGTCCCTGATGGGGACAGTAGGAGAGGTCCCCAGATGGGGTAGGGTGCCTCTGAAGGTTGATTAAATCCCAGTGAGAAGGACTGTGCACTGTGTGAGCAGAGATGGACAAAAGGAAGACCCCACGATTTGCATTACCTTGATGGGCAGTGCAAGGCACCTCAGAAAAGACCCACCCCAGGTGCTCTCTTGCTTGCCGAAATTTATTCACAAGTAAATGCAGAGGTTTGGGTAAGATCACTGGCATGAACAGCTGCATGAGATGGGGAAAAGCAGAATCAGGATTATTTGGGGATTGGACCTGATGATCTCTTGAGGTCCCTTCCAACCTCTACAATTCTGTGATTCTGTGATTATGAGTGAGGATCTTCTGCAAATGGCTCCACCTATGTGATATCGATCAAAACAGAGATGCTTATCATCTAAAATTGTTAATTTCAGAGTTAATGCTGAGCGGGGGTAGTATATTTTCTGGACAGATTACTGTCTGGGGATGCTGTTGCAATTCACTCTGCAGGATTTTTATGTTAGATGAGTGGCAAGATATTTTTTCAGTTTAAGAATGTAAACTTCTGTCCCCTGTTGGCCCAGTTGAAGTCTGGTTGTTAGCATAGGAAAGGCTGTTATGTTTATGGGCAGGAAAACTAAAGCTTGAGGACAAAATATCTAAGCAGAGTGTTGCGGAAGTCATCTGACTAATGCATGACCTCCTGGGACTGTGTCAGGGCAGCTTTTGGTCCTCTTCCAGTTTTGAGTGTAGGAGGGGAAGGAATTGCAAATGAACACCCATTCCCTGCTAGAAATGGCTTGTGAGTAAAAAACAGCCTGCTGTGGCTATGAGTGGAAAAACTTACCACCTTTTGAGCATGTTCTTCCCTTCAAGGAGATATAACCCTGCACTAATAGCAGGGTCTACATTCCTAGCATTTTATATTTAATGCTCCTCCATTTGCTTTTCATATAAGAAATTTTAACAGCCAGGGCCCTGGGCTTCTGGCATTACTCCCCAACCCTGCCTAGCAGCCTTTGGTCCTTGTCCGCACACTGACTGTGCTGGTGTGAAACAAGCAGAGCCAGCAGTGTTACAGCTATGGCCACAGATATCTCCCCAGGATCACCTCCTTCACACTCTCTGGCCATCCCATCATGACTTAAATCACCCAGTGTCAACCCCATCCAGCAGCTGACACCCAACAGCTCCCCATCAGGTGAAAGGAACAGGACAAAAAAGCATTTTGTGGCTGACGATTAAAGGAATATTCATATGTTTGGCTCTCCCCTGCTGTTCCTCCCTAGGAAGGGATTAGTCAAGAGGCTTTGTACTGAAAGTCAGCAACTGCTTGTCTCAAGGTCTCAGTCCCGGCCACGCACGGATCCAGGCTGATCACTGCAGAAGTTCCCTGTTCTGGGCTGTAGGTGTCTCTAGAGGATCACAAAAGCTGCCGAAATTGAACAGCGGCTCCAGTAACACATGAGGTGAGGCTGAGGTTTTACTTTGCTTTCTTCCATTTGACTAAAGGTTCGGTCAGCTACAGCTTCCTACATGTCTATTTAATCCTTTGGCATTCAGGGTGTTATGCTGTGTGCTTGGGACAAATATTTCAGTATTGGCAACCAGAAGAACATCCCTTCTCAGCAGAGTTTACATTAGTTTAATCGAAATTTCACCAATCTTAATCATAATGCAACTGGTTTGTTGTCATCCCATCACAGGAATTAGGCAGTTGTGACTCAGATCGAGTTGATTACCCACAACGACAGGGTTGGAGAGATGGTGAAGTGCTTCAGCACCTTCCTCCTGCCAAAGCTCTTCTCTGAGCTCCTGCCTCCTGCTTGGGGTGTCTCAGTGCAAGCTCTTGTGGTGGCTGCCACTTTTTGGTGAAGTCCTAGATCTCCTCGCCCATAGCAGGACTGCAACTTGATGTGGCAATGCAACACAATCTGCTCTTCTGCTCTGATCGTCTTGCACTCTTTGGCTGTTTTCCCTGGGCTTGCCTGCAGTGTGCGGGGCTGTGGAGTTCACCTGCCAGCCTGAAAATGGCCTGGCTGCTACTGTAGCTGAGTTAGAGAGACCAGTATCTGCAGTCTTGGGTGTCTGACAGCCCCCTTCCACCAAACCATAGCCCTGGCAAATGGTTTGTGAGCCAGGACACCTCCCTCCAACAGTAAAAGGAACAGAGGGAGTGATAAACTCATTAGTCTTAGCCATTAAGGTGGGCTTTGAAGGCATTGCTTTCCAAGAAGGTCTCCAGCACCTGCTAGCAGATTTACCACTATGCATCACAAAAAGATAAAAACCAGGGGAGTACTTGGATTGGAAAACAGCAAGCTTGTCTCTGTGCAAAAGGGGGGAATTAGATGGGGAAACTAGGGAGCACCCTCAGTCACTGCTGAGTGTAAAAGGTGATGGAAAATGACATAAATGCGTGCCTCTGAATCACTTAAATGAGCTGCCAACTTCTGTTTTGCTGCAGCTGGACATCTTTCCTTCATTATCTCCATGTAGTCCTGTTGGATCTGCATCAGGGGATGGAGCCGACACTGGGTGATTTAAGAAAACCAAGGAGGTGACCCTGGGGGTCCCCACGGAGATATCTGAATCTACATCACTGTCAACTCTCACCCCTGTACAGTGTTCCTGTATGGCTTCAGGCTAAATAGCTAAAAATATTAAAATTACCAGAGGAGGTCACTGTTGAGCAGCCTACGGATGGATGTTTTCAGAGGTGGCCTCGCTACAAACTTGTGAACCAGGCTGTGGGCAAGGTTACTACACACCTGCAGTCCCTTGAGATAGGGCTCCTGGAGGAGAAGAACCAGGGACACGGTCAGGAAGGAATCTTTTTGGTAGTCAGATGGAAAGACAGATGAAAAAAAGCCCTCACTGAAGAACTACAAAAATCCAGTAGTTACTCATCCTTTATAAACGAGTTACAGGTGCTAGTGACACTGAGGTTTTAGAGGACATATATTTTGGGTTTTATTATAACTGACCAGCCACTTGATAGCTTTGTAAAAAGAAATGCAGTCTGGTGGTTGACCCCAAAACATGAAGACTCAGGACTGTGTGCATGACTGGTTTATTGCATGTTGGCCTGCTCAAGATGTGGTGATCAAGCTGTGGTGCGGCTTGACCACCTACAGAAGAGCATAGTATAAGCACTCTGAGGCTTCACTGTGATTGCCTTGGAGACACGTCTTGTTGGAAATCTGGTATTGCCATACTTTCCTCAGTCCTTAGCTTATGAAAAGTTGCCTTTTGGGGAACAGATTATTGGATATTGTCTCCGGTTTTGCATACCAAAGTTTGCCACCACCATGCATTCAACTCTAGCACATTCTGCAGACTGGGGGATGAATGGACTGAGAGCAGCCCTGTGGAGAACAACTTTGGGGTGTTGGTGGGTGAAATACTCATCCATGAGCCAGTAGAGTGTTCTTGCAGCCCAGAAAGCCAATTGTTTCCTGGACTTTATCAAAAGCAACCCAGCAGCAGGTTGAGGAAGGTGGTTCTTGCCCTCTGCTCCACTCTCATGAGACCCATCTGGAGCACTGCATCCAGCCCTGGGGTCCCCAACGTAAGAAGGACATGGACTTGTTGGATCGGGTCCAGAGGAGGGCCATGAAGACGATCAAGGGAGCACCTCTCCTATGAAGACAGGCTGAGGCAGCTGGGATTGTTCAGCCTGGAGAAGAGAAGGCTCTGGGGAGACCTTAGAGCAGCCTTCCCGTACCCAAAGGGGGCTACAAGAAAGCTGGGGAGGGACTCTTTGTCAGGGGATGTAGTGATACAACAAGGGGCTATGGTTTTAAACTTAAAGAGGGTAGATTTAGATGAAATATAAGGGAAAAAAATGATGTAAGTGATGAGACATGGAAACAAGTTGCCCAGTTTTTCCACTGTGGATGTCCCATCCATGGAAGTGTTTAAGGCCAGGTTTGATGGGTCTTTGAGCAACCCGGTCTAGTGGGAAGTGTCCCTTTCCATGGCAGGGCACTAGAACTACATTATCTTTAAGGTCTCTTCCACCCCAAACCATTTCAAAATTTTATAATTGTGATGTTCATAAGGAACCGAGAAAGAGAACTCAGACTTCCCAACTTTAAAGAGAAAAGAAATGAAGTCTCAGCACAGCCTGGCAACCTTTGTACAGTTGTTCACTGTATTACTTTTCTCAACAAATTACGACACGGTCCAACAGATACAGCAACACCCGGTATCCCACAGTATAAGGCAGAATTTGTTACTCACAAAGCTCTTAAACAATCCCCTATATTTTTCCTCCTTTCTGCACAATGAAAATGATAAAATAGAAGAGTTATATTCTAGTGAAGAGAATGCAAGGGCAAAATGCACCTCTGCACTATCAACTTCAATTGGTGGTTCTGAGTTATCCTAGGACCTTGCCCTAAAATAAGCCCCTCCACATTTACCAGAAGGGGGTAAATAGAGGCACAGAAGGTGCAGCCTGTTATTCCAGGCCTCTCATTGCAATCTGGGCTCTAAGCTTCCACCAGCAATGAAAATAAAGAAAAGGTACAGACCTCTACCAGAAATCAGCAGTTTCATTACCAAAAATGGTTACTTCAGTCCATACTTTTGGTTTCTTTTCTTCTTCAGGGAAAGAAGATTCCCTTATTTCCGGGGGAAATTTGTCAGCTATTTTTCATGTGCTCTCATAGCCTGGAGTCTGAAGAAAAAGGAAGAAGACAGTAATTTGAAGAGAGAGTAGAATAGTCCTTTGTGGCTTTCAGTAATATCGGGGTCATTAAAATATCTTAAAGTTATATGAAAGTTCAGACTTTCTGAAAGCAGACACCACCACCAAACTTGAGCTGGGCAGATCCTAGCTCAGTCAGATTAAGGCTGCTCAAACAAATCCAGTGGAGACAGTTCAAATTGATCTAAATAAATAAACAAATAAAGCTTTACTTGGTATGATGAATCCTTCTTCTGTGGACACTGCAAAAAGAAATATTCAACATGACTCCAAGGAAATTATATCACTGCTTACAAAAGGCCTTTGTGTAGCTCCAAGGATTATCTGTATTTCATCAAAGCTCTTACCAAGTCCTCTCATCTCAGTGCCTTGCTCAAACTAGCTGCAAAGCCTGGGATTGTGAACAAGTGCAAGTACAAAAAAAACTTGTAACCAAGTGCAAGGTCCTGCACCTGTGTCAGGTCAATCCCAAGCACAACTACAGGCAGAGAATGGCTTGATAGCTGCCCTGAGGAGAAGGACTTGGGGGTGCTGGATGACAAGAAGCTCAACATGAGTTGGGAATGTGAGCTTGTAGCCCATAAAGCCAACCATATCCTAGGCTGCATCAAAAGAAGAATGGCCAGCAGGGCGAGGGAGGTGATTCTCCTCCTCTACTCAGCTCTCATGAGACCCCACCTGGAGCTCTGTGTTCAGTTCTGGGGACCCTAGCACCAGAACAACATGGACCTATTAGAATAAGTCCAGAGGAGGCCCACAGAAATGATCAAGGAGCTGGAGCACCTCTCCTGTGAAGACAGGCTGAGAGAGTTGGGGTTGTTCAGCCTGAAGAGAAGACAGGGGAGACCTTAGAGCAGCCTTCCAGTACCTAAAGGTGCCTACAGGAAGGCTGGGGAGGGACTTTTTCTCAGGGAGTATAGTGATAGGAATGGCTTTAAACTAAATGAGGATAGATTTAGATTAGATTAGATTTTAAGTTTTTAATTTTTTAATCTAAATTTAGATTTAGATTAGATTTTAAGAAGATTTTTTTTTTCCTGTGAGAGTGGTGAGGCACTGGAACAGGTTGCCCAGAGAAGCTATGGATGTGCCATCCCTGGAAGTGTTCAAGGCAAGGTTGGACGGGGCTTTGAGCAACCTGGTCTAGAGGAAGGTGTCCCTGCCCATGGAAGGGGGGTTGTAATGAGATGATCTTCAACTCAAACCATTCTGTGATTTATTCTGTAATTCTAATCTCACAGGGCTAGGAACACACAGCCTTTTTGTGAGAGCTCAGAGTCTCAGCCAGACTTATTGCTTGTTTGCAATAAGTCATCAGTGGAGGCAAACACAAGAGAAGGCACACTGTAGAATCTAAGAAAAATTGGGTTTGGAAGGGACCTTAAAGATGATCCAGTCCAACCCCCCAAAACCAAACACCAGGGACCCTTCCCACCTCTTGGGACATCATGCTTCTTGAAGGAGTCTGTAGGATACAGAGAGAAACAGAGTGAAAAGACATTGCCTTCATCCAATTTCCTCTTGAACAACTAAAACATAATATTAAACCAAAGTTAAAATAAACGTTTAATAAATATTTAAATTTTAAAAATAATCCACTCATGATTACATGTCACTGATGACAAGGAGCTGCTTTGCTTTTAATTCAGGTTGGGCTCACAGCTGAGGTTGAGGGAGCTTGTCAGAATCTAAAAACCAACAAGTATTTTCCCATAAAGCAATCCCAAAGAACTGAACTACCAGATCCTTAACATAACTTTAGGATTTTGCGGTAACCCATTATTATTCTCAAGAATATAAACTGCACCAGCTTCAGACCAAAGCAGATGGTGCAAGGTTTTCCATCTTCAAGCACCCAAGACTTATAAGTAATGCACTCCCTGGATGAACCCCTGAGACCCTCTAGAGCCTGCTAGCTGCATCTCTCCACCAGTGCTGGTGCATCCTGTAGTTGCATTCCTGTCTTTCTTCTCCCACTATTAAAGTCCATCCTGAAAGAGCAATTAGCAGTAATCCCGTGTCTGACATAAATGGGTGTGGTGGTTTTACTCAGGTGGGTGGCCGAGCTCCACCACAACCGCTCTCTCAATCCCCCTCCTCAAAGAGGAACGAGGAGAAAATACGATGAAAAGGGCTCAAGGGTTGAGATAAGGACGAGGAGATTGCGCAGTAATTATCGTGATGGGCAAAACAGACTCAGCATAGGGAGACAGAAATATTTATTGCCTATTACTAACAAGCTAGAGAAGTGAGAAACAAATGAAAGAAACCAAAAGCACCTTCCCCCTCCATCCACTCTCTTCCACCTCCTCCCCCTGAGCGGCACCAGGGAATGGGGGAATGGGGGATATGGTCAGTCTATAGAGCTTCTCTGCCGCTCCTTCTCAGTCACTCTCATCCCCTGTGCTGTGGGGTCCCTTCCACGGGATGCAGTCCTTGCTAAACTGATCCGGTGTGGGCTTCCCACAGGCAGCAGCTCTTCATGAACTGCTCCAGATATGGGTCACCCAGGGGCAGCAGCTCTTGCCAGGTCACCTGCTCCTGCATGGTCTCCTCTCCACAGGCTACAGGTTCAGCTCGGAATCTGCTCTGGCAGGGGTCTGCCACAGGCCACAGCCTCCATCCGTGCAGGTCCACCTGCTCCACCATGGTATCCTCCACAGGCTGCAGTGTAGAACCCTGCTCCCCCGTGGTACTCCATGTGCTGCAGGGGGACATCCTGCTTCACCATGGTCCTCACCACAGGCCACAGGGGACTTCTGCTCTGGCACCTGGAGCACCTCTCCCCCTCCTTCTTCACTGACCTTGGTGTCTGCAAGGCTGTTTCTCACTCCTCTCACTCTCCCAGCTGCTGTGTGGCGCAGTGTTATATTTTTTCCCCTGTCTTAAATATGCTCTCACAGAGGTGCAAAACAACATCACTTACTGGCTCAGCTCTGGTCAGCAGTGAGGCCCTTACCATGGGGCAGCTTCTAGATCCTTCTCACAGAAGCCACCCCTATGGCCTCCTGCTACCAAAACCTTGCCACATAAACCCACTAAAATGGGAGAGTTTCCTGCAGGACATGCTGTAACCCACAATGGCATAGATGGTCCTTGAGGGTTACATCTAAATGGGCATCTCGGGTTTTGCTGCTAGTGTGTCTGCTGAATACACCCAGCTGTAACAAGCTGTACATATTGGAGTACAAATCCAGAACACATCCATATCCAAAGCACATTTTTTCTCCATAGCATGGTGAACTGTTTTGGCAGCCACTGGCCCTGGGTTTTGCAGCATATCCCCCACAGCCCTGTCACTGTGACAGGAGACAGGACTGTTAATAAAAATCCCATTGACCTTGAGACCCAGCAAGTTTTCTTATTCCTGGTACCCTAGAGCTGAGATTGGTGGACCAGGAGGTTTCCTCCATCCTGGCATCATAGATGCAGCCACTGTTGCATATATCACCCAATATTTCTCACAAATATCACCCAGTGTGTTGTCCACCGAATGTTGCTGTGGTGAGCCTGCAGGTGCTGCCTGGGGAGGCTTCAGCACTGTGAAAGCCAGGCTGCTCTGGAGGAATTTGGTGACCCCAGGATCCCACCCTACCCCCTCAGCTGCAGAGGGCTCATGGGCACCTCACTACAATTTGGATGTCAAGAGTTACAGTGGTGAAAATCCCACCTCAATGCAGCTCAATTTCAGCATCATCAGCAGTTTGATGGAGCTGAAACGTGGGACCGAGCTGGTTCCTCTGGGATGAGGGAGTTTTCCACCCCTGGCTGCAGGGATCACCACCGTCCAGCCCAGCATTGCTGCCTCCAGGTCCACAGTCCCCGGGCTGGGATTTAGGAGAGACAGCTATAATTGAAAATCATCTGTATGCATTTCAGCTGCCAGTGTCAGGCTCTCGGCGTGACTCCCAGCTGCCAGGCACCACATCCACATTCCCTGTGTCTCTCCCATCCCCTTCATCACTCCAGCCTGTCCTGCTCCCGCAGAGGGCTGGGGCCCAAACCCCTGTGGGGTCTGAGCTTTGCTCGGGATCTGCCTAACCCAACGAGAGATGCCAAAAAGTACACATGTAGGGCATTGGGAGGAGTGGTGATGCCAAGAGAGGGTCAAACCATAAAATATAGAATGTTTCGAGTTGGAATGGACCTTAGGCAGGGATGCCACCCAGTATATCAGGTTGCTCAGGGCCTCATCTAACCTGGTCCTGAACACCTCCAGGGATGGGGCATCCACAGCTTCTCTGGGCAATCTGTGCCAGTGCCTTTCTACCCTCTGAGTGAAGAATTTCTTCTTAGTGTCTAATCCATTTCTCTCCAATGTGGAGATCAGGATGTCATGTGGGACCACGTCAAAGGCCTTGCAGAAGTCCAGGTTGGTGACATCAGTTGGTTTTCCACTGTCAACTGATGCAGTCACTCCATCATAGGCCACCAAGTTGGTCAGGCATGATTTGCCCTTGGTGAAGCTGTGCTGGCTGTCTCATCCTTGTCTTGCATGTGCCTTGACATTGCTTCCAGGAGGATCTTTTCCATGATCTTTCCTGGCACAGAGGTGAGGCTGACTAGTTTGTTCTTCCCTGGGCTCTCCTTTCTACCCCTTTTAAAAATAGGAGTGATATTTCTCTTTTTCCAGTCACTGGGGACCTTGTCTGACTGTCAGGACTTTAAATGTTATGAAGAGAGGCTTGGCAACTCCATCAGCCATTTCCCTCGGGATGCTGGGATGCATGTCATCAGACCCCATAGTCTTGAGTGCTTTCTTACCCTGGGGGATGTGCTCTAAGTCCTTGTGCTCTAAGGGAAACATCCTTATGGAGCTGCCAGCTCTGCTCAGCTCCTTTTCCAGCAGACACTGGGTACTGAAAGTCCCTCAGCAGGATGACAGCGTGTGAGCATGATGCTTCTTGTAGCTGAAGCAAGAAGGCCTCAACAACAGACCCCGACCACAAGGTGTCCTTTATTGGTGTGGTCCATAACTCTCAGCCCAGCCATCTTACTGCCCACAACACTCTTGGCCCACCTGGACAGCTGTGCCCCATCATCAGCATGCCTGGTCCCTTAGAAATGCATCCAATGTCACAGAACCCAAACCCTTGGGCATGGCACCAGCCTCTCAGCCTCTTCACTTGTCCCATTTGTCTCCTTCTTCCTGGGTCCCAGTCACCAATTGGGAGGCCAAAGGAGAACACTACTTGTGCTCCCAATCCCTTCAATATTTTTCCAAGGGACTTAAAATCCTTTTAGATATTTCAGAGTTTCCTTGTTAGAGCATCATCTTGCTACTTGAAAATGTAGGAAGGGGTGGTGGTCTTTGGGACCCAAGAGAACTGTTAGCCCTAATATCATGAATACTGGCCCCAGGCAAGCAGAAATTCTCTCTGGAGAGATTGTCCGGGTGGCAAATGGGAGCCTCGGTGCCTCTTGTTGAGGAGTCTCCAATGACTTAACAACCCTTTGTGCCTTCTTTGTGGCACTGGTTTGGATGCAGCTGGGAGAAACTGAGACAACCTCGTGTGTTGGTGTTTCTGAGGTCTTTGCTATTTCTCCCCGAGTCTCCTCTCTCCTGCCTTAGGACCTCATTTCTATTGTGCAGGGGCACTTCAGGGGCAGGGGGAGGTTTCTCATCCAGTTCCGATCAGACAAGGATCTGCTCTCCCTCGTCCTGTAAGTCCAACACCCCTCCAATACCTCGCCCTGCAAGTGTGGTACCCAGAGGAGATTCATGGCTCATGGGAAAACAGTTATAAAAAGGCAAAACAACAGAGAATTTTATTAACCTTCAGCATCTCAGATGATTTCCACCTCTCCTTCCATTGTGCAGCGGGGCTTCTCTCACTTGGCAGGAGATCACAGAACCAAGAAATGGTTTGGGCTGAGAGGGACCTTAAAGACCATCTCTTTCCAGGTGCCCAGGACACCTCCCACCAGACCAGGTTGCCCAAAGCCCTATCCAACCTGACCTTGAACACTTCCAGGGATGGGGCATCCATAGCTTCTCTGCATGACCTGGACCACTGTCATCATGGAGGATTTCCTTCTAAGATCTATCTAAATCTACCCCCTTTTATTTTAAAAGCTGTTACCCCCGTCCTATCACTACACAACCTGATAAATCCCTCCCCAGCTTTCTGGTGAGCTCCCACCAGGGATAGGAAGGGCTGGCATGCCAGTGGCAGCACTCAGCACCCCTCTGGGCTCCCTGGGCAGAGCAGGGTGAGCCTGGAGGGAGCAGGTTTTTTGTCCAGCCAGCATGCACTGTGCTCACCCCAGGTGAGCTCCACTGTGGTGCAAACAGCCCAGACCTCAGCAGCTTTCACCTCTGGAACCCCTCTGCTGACATCTGCAACCCTTCAAGCTGCTGATGCCTGTTCTCCTAACACTATCCCATCCCTTGTCTCCTCCACATCCAGCGCCATCCCAGCTCGCTCCCTCTGCTCTCTTCAGACTTTTGTGTTACCCAGTCATCGTGCTGCAGATTATCCCGCCTGTGGCAGAGCCTTGCATAACTCAGAGGGAGCTGAATCCCACGTTGATCAGGTTTCTGTCAAGCACTAAATTCATCCTGCGGCTCCTCCCAGCCCAGCTGTGTGCCTGGAGGGCTCATGCTTGGTTCTTCGGCTCATTAACCCCAAGGAGACTGCTTGGCATCTCAACTAATTACAGCAGGGATGACAGCTTCCTCACAGACACATGCAAGTAGGGGAGGTTGGACCCATTTCTGGGTTCCCCTGCTGTTACTGAGCCATTTTTGCAGCTGCTCCTACCAAGGCCTTGCACCAGCCTTAATGATTTCTGACTGATTGCTCTCCTCCCACTTCTCCGTCAACCTTTGGCTGCTTTTCCCTTGGCTTCTCCTTGCCACCCTAGCACATTTGTTAATCAGGCATTTTGTCATCATGAGTGATGTTCATTAACAGCAGGTGAGGTGCTGAGATGGGACTGGTGCTGAGATGGGACTGCCCCCCCGTCCCCCACAAAATGCTGCCCCGAGCATCACTTCTCCTTCCCTTGCCTGCAGCACTTTTCTGGCACTGCTTGCTGCCTCTGACCCTTACACCCAGGGTACAGACCAAGTTTTCACCCCAGCCCACAAGAAGACCCTGGCCCAGACCTCAGGACCCCCCCTCGCTGCCTCTCCCTGGGGCTGATGGAGATGCTGACTAATGGCACAGGGCGAGGGTACCAGCAGGCGGTGTGGGCACACCGTCCCCGTTACTGCTGCTGCCATCACCCTGCTCCCCAGCACCTGCAGCATCCCTCACACCCCCTCCTGAGCCACCGGCTGGGGCACAGCCCTGGGTAATGGAGGCCTGGGGGCTTCCTGCTGCTGCCTCCCACCTGTCGCCACCATCCAGCCGAGCCCCGGTGTCCTGTGCTGTCAGCCATGGCAGGGACAGGTATTTTTGCACCTCGATGGCCGGGCTCCGGCGGTCAGGGTCCAGCCTCAGCAGGCGACTGAACATCTCCTGCGCCCCGTAGCCAAAGCCCTGCCAGGATGGAGGCGCCTCCCGCCCCTCCGCACTGCTCTGCCAGGTGCTGAAATCCTCGAACTGAGGGTCAGGGCTGGCAGCCACAGCCCAAGGGAAGCAGCCGGTGCAGAGGCAGAAGAGCAGCACAGCGAAGGCCCAGACATCGAGGCTGGAGTCCAGCTCCAGCGTGTCTGAGCCCTGGAGCAGGCAGAGCTCTGGTGGGGAATAGGGCAGGGTGCTGGACATGGCGCGAACAGCAGAGCCCTGCAGGCGGGTGAGCCCGAAGTCACCAAGCTTCACCCGCCGGCACTCACGGTCGAAGAGCAGCACATTGTCCAGCTTGACGTCCCGGTGGACCAGGGCCCGGCTGTGCATGAAATCCAGAGCCTCTGCCAGCTGGGAGGCGCAGCGCTTCACCAGCACCTCCGCCAGGCCCTCCTGCGGGAACGGCAGCACCGTCACCACCTGCCATGGAGGGTCCTGCAGCCCCCCAGCACCCTGCCTGGTGCCACCGGCATGGGCTTCACCCCATAGCAGCCCCCAGACACATTCCCATGCTGCGAATTGTGTCCCAGTTCACAGCAAGAGGTTGGTTAGGGTGAGGGTTAGGGTTCCTGCCCCCTCCCTGCACCCCCTGCCAAGCCACCCCAGTACATTCTCCTCCCTATTCCCTCCCCAGGCGGCCCCCCATCAGCCCCCCAGCCCTTTGCAGAGCCCCTTCACAGCACGCACCCCCGGGGTCAGGAGGGTGCACAGGTCCCCGGCAGGAGCGAGCTCCTGCCCGAAGGCAAAGTGTGTGGCACTCTCGAAGGCGATGGGCAGGGCCCGGATGCAGGCGGCATGGCCGGAGAGGCACAGGGCAATGCAGTACTCCCGCAGGAACGCCCTCCACTCCGTGTGCTCCTTCATCATCAGCTTGAGGACCACCGGCGAGCCTGAGAAGCAGGGAGAGGGTCAGCACCTCGGAGGGATGTCGGAGATGAAGTGGGCATGGGGTGGACCAGGGCAGGGACCCCCCCACCCCCAAAGCTCCTCACCACCGTCCCGGGGCTCTGTGAGCACCACACGACCATACGTGCCGCTGCCCAGCTCCTCCAGCACGGTGTACTGCTCCTCCAGCTCCTGCTGCGGCACAGCCTGGCCCGTCCGCACCATCAGCTGCTCCAGGAACACCTCGTTGTCCTCCCCGTCCTCCTCTGACTCCTCCATGGGCCCTGCGGAGACAAAGCACCCCACACCAGTGTGATGTGTGTCCCCCCTGTCACATGCAGGGGAAGCCTGGGGACACCCAGCTGGTGCTGCCCAGTCCAGTCCAGGTTAGTCCAGCTGAGTGCAGCCCAAACCAGTGTGGTCTGAAGCAGCCCAGTACAGCCCTCTTCAGTCCTGTTCAGCTCTCCCAGCCCAGTGCTGCCTGGTCCAACCCAGTCTAACCCAGTCCAACCCAGTTAGCCCAATCCAGCCCACCCAGCCCACTGCTGCCCAGTCCAGTCCAGTCTAGCTCAGCTCAGTCTAGTGAAGTGTGAGGTCCAATCCTCTCCAGTCCATCCCAGTCCAGCTCATTCCATCCCAGTCCAGCCCAATGCAGTCCAGCCCAGTCCAACCCAGTTAGCCCATCGCAGCCCAGCTGGGATGCTCTGCCCCCATAGACAGCCCCACATCCCACCCCACATCCCCCCACAGCAGTGGGTCAGTGCTGGCTCTGCCCTTTGCCCACTCCCAACCCTTCTCCCATCCTTCTGGCTGCAGCCCCCTGCACCCCCGGGTGTGCAGGGCAGGAACCCTGTCCCCCCCCCGCCCCCGAACCCCTCGCCATGGGGGTTGAGCTGTGCAAGAAAGCCACAGAGCAAAAGCCGGCGTCTGCTGGGGTTGCACCGGGACGGCCCGAGCGGCGCGAGGCTCACCGGTGTCTCTGCGCTGTCCCTGGGTCACGGCGTGGTGCCACCGGCCCCGCAGCCGCCCCGGAGCCCAGAGCCGTGACTCAGATTTTCCTGCGCACTCCGACGCCGCTGGACCCAAGGCAGCGCCGGCCCGCGCTAATCTCTCCCGCTCGGTCTGGGAACATGTGTCAGGCACAACGCGTGCCGACCTCCAAACATAGGCAGGGGCAGGACAGACAGGGCATTGCGTGGGGACAGACGGACAGGATGGAGAGAGGCATGGGGGGCCTGGCGGACGGAACGGAGTATGGGAGGGGAAGACAGACGGGGCAGTCCAGGTGGAGACAGACGGGATGGAGCACGGCAGGCAGGGGCACGTGGAGCATGGTGCGTGGCCAGATGGACAGAGCACCGAGGGCATGGACAGACAGACAGACGTGGGGCATGGCACGGGGGGGGGGAGCAGACAGGTCTGGGTGCGCGGGTGGGTGGGCAGGCAGCACAACGCCCTGCGGGAAGGGACAGAGTGTGGGGGGGACAGATGGGCAGGGAGCTGTGTGGGGTGGACGGATGGACAGAGAGGAGGACAGCTTGCTGGATGGCTGGACAAAGTGTGGTGTGTGGGACGG
Organism: Heteronetta atricapilla; assembly: GCA_011075105.1. Classification (NCBI taxonomy): domain Eukaryota; kingdom Metazoa; phylum Chordata; class Aves; order Anseriformes; family Anatidae; genus Heteronetta; species Heteronetta atricapilla. Next base: position 16,067 of record CM021760.1, read on the forward strand.
GCACCCTGCTTGGACAGACAGACGGTGCGGGGATGGACGGACAGATGGCACGGAGCCTGCACTTTGTACCAGTGCACTGCGGATGTCAGCATGAACGTCACAGCTTGAACGTCCCCAAGCCACTGACCCCCCACATGACACCTCCAGCATCACCCCCCACACCTTCACTCCACTGTCCCCTGCTTTCAGCAGCCCCCTGACCACTGCTACCACCCCGCAAAGCCACGGCCCCAGCCTGGCCACCACTTGCTGCATGTTCATCCCTCCTCTGCCTCAGTTTCCCCACTCCCATGTCTGGGCCTTTCTGTGCCCCCTCCCCAGTGTCTCACCACACTCCCCCGTGGGTTTGCCCCTGTTCCCATGGAGGCTTGCCCCATTGGTCCTATGGAGCTGCAGGAGCAAGCAGTGGGCACTAGACCCCCATGCGTGGGGTAGGACAGTCCAGGGACAGGTTTTGGGGTGCGTGTAGGGATCAGCCCAAGCTGATGGCCCACGGATGGGGGGCACCAACCCCAGGCTGACACCGTCCCTGCATGGAGCCCCTTCTGCCACCATCCCCAGCACCCCCAGCCCACAAATGGCCCCGCATCCCACCACTCTGACTCACATCTGGGCCCCTCTGCAGGAGCGCTCCCGGGGTCTATTTTGAGCTGGGGCTGGCAGAGCCCCGCTGGTGGCGCGCACACACGCACACACACACACACATGTGTGTGCCCTGCCAAGGAAGCAGCGCTGAGACGCAGCGCACCCAGCGCTTGTAGGGGCAGGAGGAGCAGGCACGAGTTAGGCTTTGCCCCACAGGAGATGCCAGGGGCCACTGGGTGCTGCTCTGTGCACTGGGGGCTGGGGGGGTGGCACTCTGGCATCAGGCGGGGGGAGCAGGGGGTGTGAGGCTGGGCTCATCCCTGCGCCTGCTCAGTGCCCCAAAACCAAACCTGCCCCACAGCTGCACCCCCAAAGCTGCTCCTGCCCCGTGCCCCTGGGATTTGCCTGCCTCCCTCCTCCTGCCCCAGTTCCCAGGCTGTATCCCTCCCTCTCCCCCTTTTCCCATGACCATATCTACCCCATCCCCCTGTTCCCATGTGCCTTCCTCTCCCTCTTTTCCCACATCCATACCCTTTCCCCCTTTTCCCCCACCCATACCACTCCCTTTCCCCTTTTTCCCACACCTGCAGCCCTCCGTTTCCCCTTATTCCCATGTCCATATCCCTCCCTCTCCCCATTTCCCACATCCTCATCCATCCCACTCCCCAGTTGCCACGACCACACCCCTGGCTCTCCCCAAGCCCCCTGCCCTGGGGGCTGTTGTTTCTCCCTCTCCCTCCCCACCTGCTCTTTCCCCCCCATCCCAGCTGTTTACGGCTGCCCTGACCCCGGCCCGCTGGGAGGTAATTAATCCTTGACAGCACATTAACAGTACCCGCTTGGCACGTGGCCGGACGGGAGAAGGTCACATAACCCCATCACTCACCCTGCCCTCTCTGTCCCCAGTATGGGGAGCGGAGGCTGCTGGTGGGGGTGTCCCCCCTGCCCTGGAGCAGTGGTTTTGGGGCTGGCCCCCTGCATTGCCCTCCTGCCCTGCCAGGAACCATCCTCAGGGGCCGGTGCCAGCCCCACGAATTTCAGCCCCGCCGGCACGTCTCCGGCCCCAGCGGCATGCAGAGGATGCAGAGGACAGGGACAAGCAGTGGCCTTTGCTGGCCAGGTCCCCAGTGCGTGGGAGGGAGCGTGGTGGTCAGGCTGCGGGGGTGGCCGGGGGCGGAGGTACTAACAGCTGCGGGGGCACCGAAATAGCCGGTGGGCAGCCGGGCCAGGTGGCGAGAGCTCAGCCCCGTCCCTGTCCCTGGGCTGGGGACAGAGCCCGGCATGGCCCCATGCTGCAAGAGGAGCTGGGGATGTCCCTCTGCCCCCAAATTGTCCCCTGTCCCCTTCTGCTGCTGGGGATGGATTGTGCTCCCCCCCCCCCAATAAACCCCACCACCCACAGTCCCCAGCTGCTGTCCCCGAGCTCATTGCCCCATGCTATGACCCTCTGCCCCCCCCGTGTCCCATTTCCAACTCACTGCCCCTCTATTCCTCCAGCCCCCATTGCCCCCCTCCCTGCCTCCTTGCCTTCCCATTGCTCCCCACTGCCCTTCAGACGCCCCCTAGGGCCCACAGCCCCACTCCATGCCCCTCTGCCCCCCAGCTACACTGCAATCCCCCAATCCCAGCCCATCTGCTCCTCATTGCCCTGTGCCCAGCCCCTCTACCCCCTGTGGCCCCCATTACCCAATTCCCTGCCCCTCTACCCCCTCAGTTCCCATTGCCCCACTCCCTGCCCCTTTGTCCCCTTGGTTCCATGACCCCACTCCTTGCCTCTTTGCCCCCCATTGCCTGTCATTACCCCACTCCCTGCCCCTCATCATCCCTATTGCCCCACATCCATCCCTCCTGCCCCCATTTATTCCCCCCTGCCCACCCCCCCAGCAGGGCAAGGCCTGGCTCTGGCCCAACAGCTGAGAGCTGCTGGCGGGCAGCCGATCCCATCCCCCGGCCGGGCTGGGTGCCGGGAGCGGACAGGTGGCTGGCGGGATTAGCGCTAACGAGATGTTTCATAACGGGGTCAGGGGGCCGCAGGGGAGGGCCTGGGCAGGGAGCCAGGCTGGGCATGGTGCCGCACCTGGGGTGGCCGGGACCCCCGCCCTGCATCGGATCCCCACGCAGCGCACAGCACGAGAGCCCACAGCCCCATCTCGGTGTTCTGGCTCCTCTGCATTTAATAACTAACTGGGCAAGGGGCATCTGGGGCTGCAGCAGGAGCTCCCATGCCCACTGGTGGGCTTCGTCGGGGCAAAGACAGCCGTGAGCAGGGTCCTCTTTGGCTTTGGGGTCCTCCCGCTGAAGGCGTTGCAGGAGAGGTGGATGTGACGGCTGATGGTGGCGAGGACGGCCATGGGCAGAGCTGCGGTGCTCAGGGGTCCTGTGAGGAGAAAAGTCTGAGCATGGCCACATCCTGCCCCGCAGGGCCCTGTGGCCGCACCAAGCCTCACACAGAGCAGCAGGGACAGTCCTGCACCTGGCAGACCACGCCGACATCCTCATTATGGGTGCAGTCGTGGTACCCCCAGGCTCGGTGGGCACAATCCTGCAAGGTCCCCTCCCGGCCCCGGCACCGCACATCATCCAGCCAGATGCGCCCGGTGCCGGGCCCGAAGTGCAGCCGATCCCCGTGGAGCTCTGCTGGCACCTCCCTGCAGCCCAGCTCCCGGCACACTACCGCCGTGTTCGCCGCGCTCCAGCCGTCGTTGCACACCGTGCCCCAGCTCCCGTTGCGCTGCACCTCCAGCCGCCCCGCGCACCGCCCGGGGCCTCCGGACAGCCGCAGCCCAAATGGCTCTGCAGGATGGGGGGGGGGTCAGGCCAGGCCCATTAGGACGCCCCCAACTCCAGGCCGAGCACCCCGCAGCCTGTGGCACGCTCACCCTCACAGTCGACAGCAGCCAGTCGGTCTGAGGGGCAGGAAGGGGCGTCCCGCGGCTGCAGGCCGCAGTGCTCCAGGGCCGGCTCTTGCCCCGAGCACTGCACCCTCTGCAGGGCCACCGGGGGCCCGTCGGACACCGTGGGGCTGCAGGGCACGGGGATGAGGCGGGGGCGGCCACAGCCCAGCTCCCGGCAGAGCACGCGGGAGGCCACCCGGTCCCAGCCTGAGGCGCAGACGGAGCCCCAGGCACCGGCCTGCAGCAGCTCCACATGCCCGTGGCACCGGGACCGGCCACCCACGAGCCGGACGGGCACTGTGGGGGGAAGAGAGCAGCAGGGATGCATAGGGAAAGGGGTCCCAGTATCCGCAGTGCAGCCCCTGGCTGCCCAGTACAGCCCCCGTACAACTCCAGCATAATCTGCCCAGAAAAGCCCCAGTCTGCCCAGCACATCCCCAAGCATGACACCAGTCTTCCTAGTATGGCCGCACTTTGCCCAGAAGAGCCCTGGTCTACCCAGCACAGCACCAGCACAGCCCCAGCACAACCCCAGTCTGCCCAGTACAGCACCAGCTCAGCACCAGC
>CM021760.1:42429-57940 GCA_011075105.1 Heteronetta atricapilla
CTCCCAGTTCTCCCCCCAGTGCTCCAAAAGCTCCCAGTGCTCGCAGTGCTTCCCCAATGCTCCTAGTGCCCCCAGTATCCCAGCCCTCCCCCAGTGCTCCTGCACCCTGTCCCCAGCCCCTCTGCACCCCCTCAGGACCCCCATGGCACCTGGGAGTGTGCGGGTGTGATACACAGAAACACTCCATATACAGAGGGTGTGCCTTTATTTCGGCACCGGGAGCGTAAGGGATAATTCCTCCAAGTTATGCTCACTCTAAGCAACGTGTGCCCCAGTGTCCTGGGGCTGTCCCCTCCCAGCTCTTGCTGCACCCCCAACCTGCCCACCGGCAGGACAGAGCAAGGAGCTGAAAAGTCCTTGCCTTAGTGTAAGCATTGCTCTGCAGCAATTAAAACATCAGCATGTTACCAGCACTCTTCTCATCCTAATCCTAAACATAGCACCCTACAAGCTACTAGGAGGAAAAATAACTCTGTCCTGACTGAAACCAGGACACCTAGCTACATACAGTTTACATATGCGTGAATTTTCGTAATGTGCTTATGCATATGCATAACATATGCCCATCTGATATTATAATTAGTTCCAAGAACTCATCTACACGTGGTCCTCCCATCCACGCCTGCGTGCTGCTCTCTGGTGGTCCTCTCTGGTGGTCTCTTAAGATGAAGTAAGGCTCTTCTTCCTATCTGAACTTTCCACCTTTTTCCCTGGTGGTGGCTCTTTGAAGTCCTTGGCCTTTGTCCACACTACAGGAGCGGTTTCAGCTGGTTCTTGAGGCAGGTTCTTCATCCTTTGTGAGGGGCCCCAAAACCTCTTGCTTCGGTTAATTTGCACAATAGTTAGCAGCAACATCTACTAGTTCAATACAACAATCTAGGTATTCGTTAATCAGCACCCCATCTACTAAGATTCTCTTAACTCCCTCTCTCAGCGTGTGCACACGTGTGTGTGCATGCGTGTACGTGTGTGCATGCTCGTGTGAACATTTGCATGTGTGTGCATGCGTACTGAAGTAAGAAATGGATGCTAAAGGGTTAACTGTGGAACTAGAGCGGGTCTGGAGAAGTCACCCAGTGCTGATTTTGCAAGTTTTGGCCAAAATCAGCCACGAGGACAGGAGTGAAGCAGGGAATATCCACAGGACGGCCCCAGAAGATGAGGGCATCCACAGCCCAGACCCGTGTACAAAATGATTAAACTCTAGCTATCAGGAAGGTCATGATGACCTTATCCCACGCTTCACAGATAATAATAATAACTAATACATGGCTTTCAGTTGCCAGCCTGTTATTTTTCAAGATTCTTTCGACTTTTTTTGCTCTGTGAGGTGGCAATGTCTCTTCGCTTATCTGACCTGACACCAGGACTTTCGCCTAATTGCACTCAGGAGTCCGGTTGTCTGCATTTTACAAGGTTTTCTGCTAAGCTTTCTCAGCAAGGCACATCCCAACACCACATTCCTTCCTCCTAAACAATGTAACATCTCTGAAAAAAAAAAAAAAAAAAAAAAAACACTCTTTCTTACAATTCCCTTCTCTTTTCTTTCTACTATCTTGTTGGTTTTGCATATTTTTTTTTTCAATTATTACAAATTCAGTTTAATTGGTTAGATCCTGAGTTACTAGGAGAATCTTTTCTGTTTGCCTGTTAATAGTTACTATCTTCACAGAATTTAGGACTTAATTTACCGTTTCTCAAATTAATCATCAAAGAGATTAAACAAGTCATCGTCAACCCAAGGAAGGTGGGTTTCTAGCACTAATTTAGTTAATTGCTTCATTAATGTCTGGTTCCTTCATTCCACCTTGCCAGAAGAGGAGGGGTACTGGGGGCACTTGATGTAAAACAGTTAATATTTGCCTCATTAGCACTTTATTCAGCATTTCTCACCCATCAGGAAGTATCCATTTTCCTTCAGACTTTGTGGATCCTGATTCCTTTTAAAAATAAATAAATAAAATAAAATATAATAATAATAATAATAATAATAATAATAAAATACCTTTCTCTTAAAACTTTTTAGTTCCTTCTTTGTTTTGGGTAGGGGTAGCCCAACACTTCCCTGAATCCTCTCTAGATTTATTCTTTGTTTTCCCTCAGACATTAGATAACAAAATACTTGACTTCTCTTTCTACATATCGTAATTTATTTTCCAATACTTTCAAGCCCTATTTTCCCACCAAGTTTAATAGCTTGTTAGTGGCTTCCTTCACAGCTGTTTTCTCCTGTTGTGACAATAAAAACCATCCACGTATTCTAACAGTAACACCTCCTTTGGAGGTTGGAATTGCTCAAAAATTTCTTCTAAAACTTGCCCAAATAAATTCGGTGGCCCTGTAAGCCCCTGAGGTAAAATTGTCTGTCTGTATTGCTGCTTCTGTCCCATTTCAGGGTCTTTCCACCCAAAAGCAAATATATCTTTGCTCCCAGGGTCTGAGAACACCCTGTCAATAACACCATTATTCCAGTCTAACAATTTACTATTTGAATACCCAATTTCATCACCAAATCCTTTCCCAACAAGTTAATCCCTGCCTCATGTGCATACAATAATTGCCCGGTGATTATTTTATCTCCTAGTCTAGGCTCGGTGCCCTCCCCCAAAGTAGTCCTCTTATCCCAGCCCCTTCTACCCCCATCACATTTAGGGTTTCATTAGTTAATTTGAGCTCTGATACTTTACAGGCCAGCAATGACCGACTTGCCCCAGTGCATTGGATTTACGTGGCAAGGATCTTGTAGCAGGGGGCCTGCAGTGGTAGCCCCTGATGAAGTAAGGAATAGATGCTAAAGGGTTAACTGTAGAACTACGGGAGGTCTGGAGAAGTGACCCCATGATGATTTTGCAAGATTTAGCTAACAGGGATGTATATTGCAGTAGAATAGCCACAGAGAAAGGACTGAGACAGATGGTCCTGGAAGATTAGGGATATCTGTAGCTCAGGCCATTGTAAACACTAATTAGCAAGAAAGATAACACATTCCCTGTTAAGCAAGAACCGGTTTCGCCGAGTTTTGAGCCTGAGGTTAAAAGCCCATAGCGAGGAAGAGGAAGACGTACAGCCTTCATCCCGAAGACCCCCGCCCCCGACCACCAGAAGACCCTACACGTGGGCAGCCAGGAGGAGTCAAAGGCGGAGAAGCTGTAAATGATTTCTTATTGTAAAAAAGAACTCATTGTAATAAAGACCACCCCTTCGGGGAGAGGTTATGAATATTTGTAGGCGTTTCCTTTATCGTGTAACCCCCTTCTGTATAAATACGAGAGGAGCTATCGGGATGGGTGCGCACGATTGTGATGGAGCGACCCCCACATGCTGCCCAGCGCCGAACAAACATACCTACTTTACAACTTTACAGGTTGTGAAGTCAATTCCAAAATCCGTCAATTTTTGGCGAGCCAGGCGGGACACAACTCTGCCCAGCTGCGGGATCGACTGCGGAGCGGACGCCCCTAGGTGCACCCCAAGCCTTTTCCTCCGAGGAGTCTCCACATCTCCGCTCCCAGCCGCTCACTGCAGGGGTAGACAAAGACCTCCTGAAGCCACGGATAAATGGTATTTTTTACAACGGGGCCAGTAAAACATAGAGAATACCTATATCTGGCCAGAGCTGCTGACAAACCACGCAGAGACGTCTGGCGTAAGGCATAGTCCTTGCACGGCACAAAGGTACCCTGCGGGTCCATGGGGATTTGCTGAGTGGCCAAGGGGATTCGCTGACAGACAGAGCGGCTGCCAGCGATCCTGGGAGCGGATTGAGCAAACCCAAAGTTACCGCTGCATCCCAGTACTGGGAGCCAGGACGGACCCTAATGGTTGTATAAGACGTAAGAGGAGGGTGAGCGGGCCTCTCACAATTGTGCTACGGTCACTTGGGTAATATGTGCAGCTGCTGGAGGGGTAACAACTGGAGTAATGATTGTACGTCCTATTTGTAAATGCCTGGGTATCTCGCGTTGAAAGTATTTGTATAAGCGTGTGTGTTGGAGACAAAGTATTGTTGTGAAGTGAGTGGCTCCATGAGGAACGTGGCCAGAGACAATACAAACGAGTTTATTATTGTTCTAAGTGATCTATTCTTGTTACATGAACGAGAAGTGCAAGGGGGCTCTCGGTGTGTCTGTGCGATCATGCTGTGTGAGTGCGGGGTTCCAGTCCCTGGTTCTGTATTCTCTGCGAGGGGGACAGCTAGAGACGAGCAAAGTGTGCAACAGACCGAAAAGCAGTGCTGTTTAATCCAAGCATTTGTTGGTGGTGCCCAATACACGGGCCCGGCAGTGTGTCCTGTAACCCTATTTTGTTCTTAAATATAACCCTATTTTGTTCTTAAATGTTTTGAGCGTTACGAGGAGGAAGGCGGGAGGATTATCTAAGCGACCGTTCAGAAGTTTTGGTATCTTTGCGGTGGTGTTTGGTCAGTTTCCCAAGTATCGGGGCGGGGAAGGGGGGCTGACTGATTATCAGAGTGATAAGAGAGTCACTTCTTTGGTGGTTTGGGCTTGAGTCCTGGGGGAATTTGGCAAGAAGGGGGGAGAGCTAATTTATTTAGGAGAAGCGTATTTTAACAGCCAGTAGACAGAAAGTGGCCTTTGACTGGGAACAACCAATCCCTGATACCTTTTTAAACCCCAATATAGTTGGATAGTAGGATTGGTCCCTTGTTTCATGTGGGCTTACTAACAAAGTGCATGAGAAAAACTGGCATTCGGCTTGGGTCCTGTTGAAATGTAAATTTTATGAAAAAGGTGGTATTTTTTGTCTAGAAGACGGAAGACTGAGTGCTTCAGGTGTTTTCCTGAAGTCCGGTGGATTTATGATTGGAACAGGGCTCATTAATAATCTGAAACAGTAAAGTTTATATGTGGAAAGAATAATTTAATTCCAGAGAATTGGGACATTTGGGAAGAAGATTAGGAAAAGATAGCAAAAAAACTGCAATAAAAAGGTTTGCGTGGAAATTGAAACAAGGGACAGTAACGAATAAGGAATAGTAATAAATAAATAATTATATATATATATATTTAAGGAAGGGGAATAGGAAATCAAGTAAATGGGTAATATCCAGAACAAAGACATTTTAAAGAAAAGTCCCCTTGGGTGCATATTGGCACATTGGAAGGATATTGTTGGAACCAAGAGCACAGAAAGTAAGAGAACTCTCATTAAGTATTGCAATCAGTGGTGGCCACTGTATAAGCTTGAGGATGGGGCTAAATGGTCACTTTATGGATCAATTGACTATAACACTATCTTGCAATTAACGTTGTTTTTGAGGAGAGAAGGAAAATGGGATGAGGTGTTGTATGCAGATATGTTTTTCACCCTCCTAAACCATCCGGAGTGGCAAAGGGGCTGTGGAATGGTGCCACCACCGAACTGTATGGAGCATGCCCTCAAGCAAGAAAATAATAAAGAACTTAAAGCTAATCCAAAGCGGTGCTGTTCGGCACGTAGCATTGGACAAGAACCTCCCCGGGAGGCAGCAGGGTCAGATGGAGGGATGATGCTAACTAAGGCACCCTTTTCCATCACCGATTTAGGAGCATGGAAAAGGGTTGCCAAGGATTACAGAAATGATCCGGTAGGTGTAGCCAAACATTTCCAGTTTATTGTAAAACATCACGATCTCGACTGGAGTGACGTGCAGTTATTATTAGAATGTATGACCGAAATGGAGAAAGAACTGATTTTAAAAACTGCAGGAGATTTGGCTGAGGCTCATTATAAAACTAATGGAGGGGATGTTAAGGAATACTTTCCCCTTCAGGATCCAAAATGGAATGCAAGTAGATCCGCAGATATGGAGAGGTTACAGGCATACCAGGGGTGGATTTCAAAAGGAATGGAGAGGGCCGCTCCCAAAACCATAAACTGGTCAGCACTATACACAACCAGGCAAGGTCCCTCTGAGTCCCCCTCCGAATTCTTGGATCGATTAAGGGACGCGATGCGCCACAACACACCGCTGGATCCTGGGTCAGAGGTAGGAAAACAACAGTTAGTCTCCTTGTTTTTGGGACAGTCTACAGGTGATATCAGGCGCAAGCTCCAAAAGCTGCATCCCACAGAAAGGAGAAACCTGGAAATATTGTTGGATGAAGCATGGAGAGTGTTCAGTAACAGAGAGGAGGATTATAAACGAGGACAAAGAAGGGTGGTGGTGTTTGTTAGGGAGGAGGAAGAGAGGAAACCTAGAAGAGGACCGCCTCAATTAGGCAGGGACCAGTGTGCGATATGCAAAAGGTTTGGCCACTGGAAAAATGAATGTCCAGAAAAATGGAAAGGCAAGAAGAAGGGACGAAACAACCAGAAAGCTGCCCACATGAAAGAAGAATGACGGGGACCTGGGGAGCCCACCCTAGTGGATCCACTGCTTATAATGAAGCTAGGGAAGGAGCAAAAGAAGGCAGAATTTTTGGTTGACACAGGGACGATTTATTCAGTCTTAAACAAAGCCTTCATGCCCCTGGAAAATGATTCTATCATGGTAAAAGGGGCAACTGGACAAAGTGAGAAGGCATCTTTTTGTGAACCTCTGAAATATGAATTGGGGCAAGAAACTAACTTGGCCTGGCCTCAGTCCCTTCCTTTGGCTCTCTTGCACATACAAACTCAGCCAAGAGCTAAGGAAGGACTAAACCCTTTTGAAATCCTGTATGGATGACCCTGTGGAATACAGAAAGGAACATCCACACAGGCTGGGGATGAAATCATGACCTCCCACATGGTGGCATTTCCTCATTAGGTGTGTATCAGTTAGGAAGAGCCATAGTGAATATTTTGGCTGAGATGGAAATAATAGCAAACTCTACCGCTGATGCTCTCTTTCACCTAGAAAGAGAAATACAGTCCTTGAAAGGAGTAGTAATGCAGAATAGGATGGCCCTCAATATCCTAACAGCCAATGAAGGAGTCTGTACTTTAATCAGTACCAGTTGTTGCACCTACATTGACGAATCTAGGGAAATAGAGACAAACATTCTGAAAATTTGGGAACGTGGCAAAGTTCTTCATCAAGTATCTCAGGATAGGGCTACGTGTCCTAGTTTCAGCTAGGCTAGAGTTAATTTTCCTCCTAGTAGCTGGTAGGGTGCTGTGTTTGGGATTGGGATGAGAAGAGTGCTGATAACATGCTGATGTTTTAATTGCTGCAGAGCAATGCTTACACTAAGCCAAGGACTTTTCAGCTTCTCGCTCTGTCCTGCCAGCGGGCAGGCTGGGGGTGCAGCAAGAGCTGGGAGGGGACAGAGCCAGGACAGCTGACCCAACCTGGCCAAAGGGGTATTCTGTACCAAACAAAGTCATGATTAACAATTAAATATGGGGGGCTGGCGGCGGTGGGGGGCACGGCTGCTGGGGAATAGGCTGGGCATCGGTCAGCAGGTGGTGAGCAATTGCATTGTGCATCACTTGTTTCATACACCTGATTAGTAGTAGTATTATTATAATTATTTTATTGTCTGTCCTAATAAACTGTCTTTATCTCAACCCACAGGCTTCACTTTCCCGTTTCCAGAGAGGGAGAGGGGAGGGTGAGCAAACGGCTGTGTGGTGTTTAGCTGCCGGCTGGGTTAAACCACAACAGTCCTTTTTGGTGCCCAACGTGGGGCTCGAAGGGTTGAGATAACGACAGATCTGACCAGAATGTGTTAAAACAAGATTCTTATAAGCATTACGTCAGTTTAATAGTAGCTAATCACAATGCCGATTTTTGTGATCTCAAGTCTGCTGTGCCTGCTTTCTGAATTGAGTTATATAGCTCATTACTTACTGTATGTGTTCCCTGTTGTATGTGTTACTTATGGTATGTATTCCCTGCTTATCACTTCTGGGGGTTGGTATTATTTTGCTGTACTGTGTATCACTGGCTTACGATATGATTAAATTACCGGCCATGAGACTCATCTGATATTTGTACTCAGCACTGTCATCAACTCCATACTTTGGGAACCCTACCTCAGAAACTATTAATAATTACACGTGTCATGCTTTTTCTTCAGGGGGCCAATCTATGGAGGGGCCAGGGGAAGATGTTTTTTTCCCATTTGTTCACTCTCCCTTTCTTCTCCTCCAGGCGAGTTACGGTAGCTTTACAAAACTTCGAATATCCTTGGGATGTTCGGACCAGCATGTTCTCATTGTTATGTCTCCTGAATGCACTCCTGGTTTTGTCTAAGGTTAAACAAATACTTAAGAGTGTCATCCAGAGATCTGTCCTGAGGCAGGATGGGTATGACTGGCAGGGAGAGTGGGAGGATATGGGCAGGCATCTAGAGCAGTGGGCACCTCCAATTTACCCCCAAACAACTGAAAAATCCTAAAAAACTGGTAGAATGCTTGAAAAATGGGTGTCATCACCCTGGCAGTACCAGACATACAGAAATCACTGTAACGTAGGGCTTGGCCTATGCTTACCGAGCCACATTCGATGCCAATACAACCCCAGTGACAGACCTGGCGGCCACTTCAACTCCTGAGACAGGCCCAGCGGCCACTCCAAGCCCTAAAACGGGCCCCAAGGCTGAGCCAGGGAAACAAGCTGTGCCAGTGTCGGTTGCACCTGTAACCAAGGTGAAAAAAAAAATGGTTTAGATAGTCAGATCATTTAGAACGCAGAGAAACTCCTGCGAAGACTAAGCACGGAGAAGATGAGGCCGGGCAGTCAGAGGAGAAGGAGGATGAAGATGTTTCAAAAACAACAGTAACTACCTGAAACTGACACCAGTGTAAGCTACAAGATGTATGAAAAGATTTCAGTCGCTATATAGGTGAGCAGCTTGTGTCTCCTGTCAGCTGTGAGGGAAATGTATCCCTTCAAGGAAGAACTTGTATGTCTGCCAGGCAAGTGGACCACTATGGAGGAGGGAGTCCAGTACCTGAGGGAATTAGCCGTACGGGAGGTGATTTATGAGGACCCAGACAACGGACAAGGATCCACAGATCCAGATGAAGTCAAGTGTACACAACCCATGTGGCGGAAATTTGTACAGAGTGCACCATCATCATATGCCAGCTCATTGGCAGTAATGGCCTGGAAAGAGGATGAAGAACCCTCAGTGGATGAATTGGCTAAACAACTCCCACACTATGATGAAAGCCTCTCCTCTTCCTTACAGGCCTGCGTCTCGGATGTGCAGAAACTTTCTGAAGAGGTTCACCAACTTAAAGAGAATTGATCTTTGTCCTCACCTGTACAAACCAGTGTCTCAGCTATCAGGGGTGAGCGTTCATCCGCACAAGGAAGACAATATGGTGGGTACCCACCCTGCAACACCCTGTGGTTTTACCTATGTGACCATGGAGAGGACATGAGAAAATGGGATGGAAAATCTACTGTGACCCTAGAGGCACGGGTACGTGAGTTGCAAGGAAAAACAATCAGAAAAAAGGAATTTTCTAAGAAATTTGCTGCTCCAACTTCCAGCAGGCAGTCCTTCAGACACAGAAACAAAGATTCTGACCAGGACTAGAGGGGCCCTGCTTTCAGCCAGGGGGAGGAAAGGGACAATCGAGGTTATTGGACTGTGTGGATTCAATGACCTGGCACGTCAGATGCATGGAAGTATAAGGCTTTAGTAGACACCGGTGCACAATGTACTCTAAAGCCATCAAGCTATAAAGGGCCAGAACCCATCAGTATTCATGGAGTGACGGGGGGATCCCAGCAGTTAACTGTACTGGAGGCTGAAGTGAGTCTAACTGGGAATGAGTGGCGAAAACACCCTATTGTGACTGGCCTGGATGCTCCGTGCATCCTTGGACTATCTCCAAAGAGGATATTTCAAGGCCCCAAAAGGGTTCCAGTGGGCTTTTAGCATAGCTGCCTTAGAGACAGAGGGCATTAAACAGTTGTCTACCTTGCCCGGTCTCTCAGGGGACCCTTCTCCTGTGGGGTTGCTGAGGGTCGAGGAACAACAAGTGCCAATCGCTACTACAACTGTGCACCGGCGGCAATATCGCACCAACCGAGACTCCCTGATTCCCATCCATGAGATGGGAATCAACCGGAGAGCCAAGGAGTGATCAGTAAGACTCATTCACCTTTTAATAGTCCCATATGGCCAGTGCGAAAATCTAATGGTGAGTGGAGACTAACGGTGGACTATTGTGGCCTGAACGAAGTCACACCACCACTGAGTGCTGCAGTGCCGGACATTGTTGAGCTCCAGTACAAACTGGAATCAAAGGCAGCCAAATGGTATGCCACAATCGATATCGCTAATGCATTTTTCTCCATCCCTCTAGCAGCAGAGTGCAGGCCACAGTTTGCCTTCACTTGGAGGGGAGTCCAATATACATGGAATCGGCTGCCCCAGGGGTGGAAACATAGCCCTACCATTTGCCATGGATTGATCCAGTCTGTGCTGGAGCAGGGGGAAGCTCCTGAACACCTGCAGTACATCGATGACATCATTGTGTGGGGTGGCACAGCAGAGGAAGTTTTTGAGAAAGGGAAGAAAATAGTCCAAATCCTTCTGAAGGCTGGTTTTGCCATAAAACAAAAGGACCTGCACGAGAGATCCATTTTTAGGAATCAAACGGCAAGATGGACATCATCAAATCCCAATGGATGTCATCAACAAAATAACAGCTATGTCTCCACCAACTAGCAAAAAAGAAACATAAACTTTCCTGGGTGTCGTGGGGTTTTGGAGAATGCACATTCCAAATTACAGTCTGATTGTAAACCCGCTCTACCAAGGAACCCGTAAGAAGAATGATTTTGAGTGGGGCCCTGAGCAACAACAAGCCTTTGAATAAATTAAGCAGGAAATAGTTCATGCAGTAGCCCTGGGGCCAGTCCGAACAGGACCAGATGTAAAGAATGTGCTCTACACCGCAGCCGGGGAGAATGGCCCCACCTGGAGCCTCTGGCAGAAAGAACCTGGGGAAACTCGAGGTCGACCCCTAGGGTTTTGGAGTCGGGGATACAGAGGATCTGAGGCCCGCTACACTCCAACCATAAAGGAGATATTGGCAGCATATGAAGGAGTTCGATCTGCTTCGGAAGTGGTCGGTACTGAAGCACAGCTCCTCCTGGCACCCCGACTGCCAGTACTGGGCTAGATGTTCAAAGGAAGGGTCCCCTCTACACATCATGCAACTGATGCTACATGGAGCAAGTGGGTTGCACTGATTACCCAGCGGGCTCGAATAGGAAACCCCAGTCGTCCAGGAATCTTGGAAGTGATTATGGACTGGCCAGAAGGCAAATACTTTGGGATGTCATCAGAGGAGGAGGTGATCCGTGCTGAAGAAGCCCCACTGTACAACGAGCTACCAGAAAATGAGAGGAGATAAGCCCTGTTCACCGATGGGTCCTGTCGCATTGTGGGAAAGCATCGGAGATGGAAAGCTGCTGTATGGAGTCCTACAAGACAAGTTGCAGAAGCTGCTGAGGGAGAAGGTGAATTGAGTCAATTTGCAGAAATGAAAGCCATCCAGCTGGCTTTAGATACTGCTGAACAAGAAAAGTGGCCAGTTCTCTATCTGTACACTGATTCGTGGATGGTAGCAAATGCCCTGTGGGGTGGTTACAGCAATGGAAACAGAACAACTGGCAGTGGAGGGGCAAACCCATCTAAGCTGCTGCATTGTGGCAAGATATTGCTGCCCGGGTAGAGAACCTGGTTGTAAAGGTACACCACATAGACGCTCATGTGCCCAAGAATCGGGCTACTGAAGAACATCCAAACAACCAGCAGGTGGATCAGGCTGCTAAGATTGAAGTGGCTCAGGTGGACCTGGACTGGCAACATAAGGGTGAATTATTTATAGCCCGATGGGCCCATGACACCTCAGGCCATCAAGGAAGAGATGCAACATACAGATGGGCTTGTGATCGAGGGGTGGACCTGACCATGGACACTATAGCACAGGTTATTCATGAGTGTGAAACGTGCTGCAATCAAGCAAGCCAAACGGTCAAAGCCTCTTTGGTATGGAGGACAATGGCTGAAATATAAATATGGAGAGGCCTGGCAGACCGATTACATCACACTCCCTCAAACCTGTAAAGGCAAGCGCCACGTACTTACAATGGTGGAAGCAACACTGGATGGCTGGAAACATATCCTGTGCCCCATGCCACTGCCCGAAACACTATCCTGGGCCTTGAAAAGCAAGTCCTATGGTGTCATGGCACCCCAGAAAGAATTGTGTCAGACAATGGGACTCATTTCTGAAACAACCTTATAGACACTTGGGCCAAAGTGGATGTATCACATCCCCTATCATTCACCAGCCTCCGGTAAAGTTGAGCGATACAATGGACTGTTAAAGACTACACTGAAAGCAATGGGTGCTGGGACATTCAGAAATTGGGATACACATTTGGCAAAGGCCACCTGGTTAGTCAATACTAGGGGATCTGCCAACCGAGCTGGGCCAGCCCAATCAAACCTGTTACGCACACTAGAAGGGGATATAGTTCCTGTAGTGCATGTAAGAAACATGCTGGGTAAAACAGTCTGGGCTACTCCTGCCTCAGGAAAAGGCAAACCCATCCGTGGGATTGCTTTTGCTCAGGGACCTGGATGCACTTGGTGGGTAATGCAAAAGAATGGGGAGGTCCGTTGTGTACCTCAAGGGGATTTAATACTGGGTGTGAATAGCCCATGAGTTGGATGGTATTATGTTAATTATTATATAATACTGAATGTCATTGCTACTATGTTTCCTATATGTCAACGTCCTATTAATGGTATCCCAGTAACAGCCACGCAGATAACGAATTTTGTTAGAAATGGACAAGCACAGAGATGTGATGGAAGAAGAATGGGCGTCAACGTGTGACAATCCAACATGACACACCGTCTCTTCTGCCCTAAAAGACCTCTGTGACAGATGGAGCCTGAAGGCAGTCATAGACTATGCAACGCCAGTGGATATTCTGTATATCATAAATGAAAATGGTGATTAATTGGAATGTATTGGAAAGGGTGTATCCTGAGCATGACATAAATGGTATGAAATAAGGGGTGGATATGTGTCCTGGTTTCAGCTAGGACAGAGTTAATTTTCCTCCTAGAAGCTTGTAGGGTGCTGTGTTTGGGATTAGGATGAGAAGAGTGCTGATAACATGCTGATGCTTTAATTGCTGCAGAGCAATGCTTACACTAAGGCAAGGACTTTTCAGCTCCTCGCTCTGTCCTGCCAGCGGGCAGGCTGGGGGTGCATCAAGAGCTGGGAGGGGACAGACCCAAGACAGCTGACCCAAAACTGGCAAAAGGGTATTCCGTACCGTCTGACGTCATGCTAAACAATATATAGGGGTGGCTAGCCGGTGTGGGGGGCCGACTGCTCGGGGCTAGACTGGGAATCGGTCAGCGGGTGATGAGCAATTGCATTGTGCATCACTTGTTTCATAGACCTTATTAATAGTAGTACTATTATCATTATTATTATAATTTTATTTTATTTTATGTCCTAATAAACTGTCTCTATCTCAACCCACAGGCTTCATTTTCCTGATTCTCTCCCCCACTGTGTGGTGCTTAGCTGCTGGCTGGGTTAAACCACAAGAGTTGTAGGATAAATTAACCCCATGACTGCCCAATGTCACCTGGCTAAAACAATTATCTGTATTATTAATTGTACTAATCATCTTAGGAATTCTGCTTTCTCTGTTGCTGAAGTGTTTTGTATTAAGCATGTCCTAGCTGACTATGAATCCTGGAAAAAGCATCAACTTCGCAAGGAGACAGAATCAGGAAAATACTTTAGGAAGTTCTTAGAAAAAGCAAGTATTTTGTAGAAATAAGTAAAAGATTTTACTACTGGTTTAGAAAAAGGGGGGATTGAAGTAAGAAATAGGTGCCAAAGGGTTAACTGTAGAACTATAGCAGATCTAGAGAGGTCAACCAATGCTGATTTTGCAGGGTTTAGCTAACACTGATTGTGTTAGTACATTGTAAATCAACCACAAGGACAGGACTGAAGTACAGAGTATCAACAGGACAACCCTGAAAGACAGGGGAAAAAAGTAAACTGAAGCACCAAATAGAGACAGGGAATACTTTAAGAGAATTTTGAATAATTAGACCATCAAAGGCGAAAGAATTTGCCTTGTATTTAGAAAAGGGGGGATTGGCAGGGGGGGCTGAAACTGAGGAGGAAACAGCAGCTTGAAATATATTTATAGCCTTTTGCTTACGTTTTGTAACTAACCACCAGACAGAGGATGTAGAACGTACACGAGTGGTTGTGAAAGTAGGAGCTCATCTGATAAAAGAGGAAGATAACACAACCAAACAAGAGCTGGTTTAGATGAGTTCTGTGGCCAAGGTGAAAAGTGCATTACGAGCGAGACGTACGGCCTTATCCTGAAGACCCTGGCCCATAACGAGCAAGATGTACGGCCTTCATCCCAAAGACCCCGGCCCATGACCACCAGAAGACACTATGAGTGTACAGCCAGGAGGAGTTAAAGGGGGAGACGATGGAAATGATTTATCAGAACTCATTGTAATAATTGTCAGGGAAAGGTTATGGTGTTTCCTTAATCCTGTAACCCCTTCAGCATAAATACCAGACAAACTACTGTGGTGAGCGCACACGATTGTGGTGGGGCAACCCCCCATGCTGCCCAGCATTCAATAAACATCCCTACTTTATGATCTTACAGGTTGTGGGGTCTGTTTTCTGCATGTCATGGGGGCCTGGGGTTGTTTGGGTCCCCTTAGGGCCAGGACGCAGCCCCCAGCACCAGCCACATCTGGTGGCCACGCTGGGGATGGTGACCATAGAATCATCAGGGTTGGAAAAGACCTCCCAAAATCATTTGGGCCAACCATCCCCCTACCACCAATATCACCCACTAAACCATGTCCCCAAGTATCACACCCAGCCTTTCCTTAAGCAACCCCCCAGGGACGGTGACTCCACCACCTCCCTGGGCAACCCGTCCCAATGCCGGACTGCTCTTGCTGAGAAGTGTCTCCCAATTTCCAACCTGAACCTCTCCTGGTGCAACTTGAGGCCATTTCCTCTTGTCCTATCGCTAGTTATCTGTGCGAAGAGGCCGACCCCCAGCTCCCACAGCTTCCTGTCAGGTAGTTGTAGAGGGCAATATGGTCTCCCCTCTCTCCTCCAGACTCAACACCCCCAGTTCCCTCAGCCTTGTGTTCCAGACCCTTCACCACCTACACGGCCTTTCTTTGGACACGTCTCAGGGCCTCGATGTCCTTGTGGTGAGGGGCCCGAAGCTGAACACAGCACTCGAGGTGTGGAGTACGGGGGGACCGTCACCTCCCCGATCCTGCTGGCTGCACGCTCCTGATGGGGGGACACAGGGACAGGGTGGCAGGAGGACACAGGATGAGGGGGACATGGGGATGGGGGGATATAGGGGCAGGGGGATAGGGGGGAAGGAGGACATGGGAATATGTGGGGACATGGGAATATGGGGACAAGGGGGCCACTGGGACCTGGGGACAGGGGGACGTGGGGACAAGGGAATATGGAGACAAGGGGATGTGGGGACATGGGAATATGGGGACAGGGA
>CM021760.1:71714-135198 GCA_011075105.1 Heteronetta atricapilla
CTCCTGCCCCCTATCCCCTACCCCCTGCCCCCCTCCTGCCCCCTATCTCCTAACCCCTGCCCCCCTCCTGCCCCATATCCCCTACCCCCTGCCCCCCTTCCGCCCCCTATCCCCTTACCCCTGCCCCACTCCCAGCCTTGCCCCATGCCCCCCACACCCTCTGTTCCCCCTCATGCACCTGCCAGGCTCCAGAGCCCTCTGGGATCAGTGCGGACTGTCCCAGGGGGCTTCTAGCGGGGACCAGGTCCCTCTTGGGTCCCCAGCTCGGTGGGGCCAGCAGGGACAAGGCAGGGATGCAATAGGGTCTCAGCTCGGGGGCTGTACGCTCCCATGGGTGCTCTGTGGGACTGCACACCTCTATGGGGGGCTCCATAGGACCGCAGCCCTCCGTGGGGTGCTGGAGGGCACGGTGCGCCTCCGTGGGTTGTGTGTGTGCCTGATACCTAGTCTGAACTTCCCCTGCCTCAGCTTCACCCCGTTCCCACGAGTCCTGTCGCTGGTGTTTATGGAGAAACGGTCACCCGCCTCTCCGCTCCTCCTCGTGAGGAAGTTGTAGACCACGATGAGGTTCCTCCCTCAGCCTCCTCCAGGCTGGACAGGCCCAGTGACCTCAGCCACTCCTCATACATATTCCCCTCCAGGCCCTTCACCATCTTCGTTGCCCTCCTCTGGACACTCTCCAACAGTTTCATGTCCTTTTTGTACTGCGGTGCCCAGAACTGCACACAGTACTCGAGGTGAGGCTGCACCAGCGCAGAGTAGAGCGGGACAATCACCTCCCTCGACCTACTAGCGATGCCGTGCTTGATGCACCCCAGGACACGGTTGGCCCTCCTGGCTGCCAGGGCACACTGCTGTCACATATTCAACTTACTGTCACCCACGACCCCCAAATCCCTCTCTGCGGGGCTGCTCTCCAGCCTCTCATCGCCCAGTCTGTACATATAGCCACGGTTGCCCCGTCCCAGATGTAGGACCCGGCACTTGCTCTTGTTAAACTTCCCGTGGTTGGTGATCGCCTAGCTCTCCAACCTGTCCAGAACCTCCACGGGTTACTCTACAGGATGATGTGCTCTGTAGGACCAGGGACCTCCATGGGGTGATGGAGGGCGTGTAGGCACCCGATCACCGAGGGGCTTCCTTGTACCATCGTCCCCTTGTCCTCCCCTCCCCAATACCACTTTCCTTCTTACTGCTTTCACGGAGCATGGGGTGCGTGCCTTTGGGGTGCAGAAGATGGGGCACGGGGTCCCTTCTGTATCCCCAGGATGCGGGAGGGGACAGCCTTTTTGTGTCCCTGGGTTGTGGTGTGGGGCGTCTGGTCCATCCTGCATCGTTGGGATGTGGGGTGGGGATGCGTGGTCCTCCCCTGTTCCTGCACCCCATGGGATGGGGACGCACGCTTCCTCCTGTGTCCCCATGCCACTAGATGGACACCTGGCTCTGCTTTAAGGGCTGTGCCAACCCCAAGGCCACCCATGCGATGGTCTCCGTGGTGCCAGGACCTCTGGCCAAGCGCATTTCTATGGGGTGCTGCTCCTCCTCGTTCCCTCTTTATTTCAGTTCCTCTCCTTCGTGTTCCTGGTCTCCTCCAGAACCCCAAATAACGCCTGAAATCCTCCCCAGGTGCTCTCACCCATTGTGTCTCCGCCACCAGCCTCCCTGCAGGGTTTTTTGGGGGTTGGGGTGTTTTTTTTTGTTGTTGTTTGTTTGTTTTCAGAGGTTTTCCCAGGTGATGGAGCAGGGCCACCACTGCCGCCCCATAGTCACCAGCAGTCACCCCACCATAAGGGTTGGGGATGGATGGTCCAACTCAACGTGTGCCTACGGGGCTGGTGCCACCAACACGGTTTTGGGTTTCTTGATGGTGGGAAGGTCTGCGTGGCACCGAGCCTGACGGGGGGCACTTTTCTATGAGGGGGAAAAGGGTTTTTTTCCCAGTAGTTACCAGGGCTGATTCACAGGGTTTTAAACTAGATTTGAAGTGGGACAGGGACAAAACCAGGCCTAGGGCAAAAAGTGGAATTGTGACCCTGGACTTCAGGAGAGCAAACTTTGGCCTCTTAGGGGATCCACGTGGAAGAATCCCGTGGGTTAGGGACCTGTAAGGAAGGGGGGGTCCGACACAGCTGATCAGCAAAAGCTCAGAAGCCTCCGCACTGGGGATGGTCCCAGCCCCGTGGCCATCCAGCACAAGGAGCCCGCACGAGTGGGAAGCCACGAGCACACCCCGAGGTGACAGTGGGCAGGGATTTGTCACGGCTGTTGTCACTGCCGTCCTCCATGGGGCTCGCCCAGGGGAAGTCCCATCCCCTTTGCCTCTTTTGCCCCCCATCTGGGGGCTCCTCCACCCCTTGAACCCCAAGCATCCCTTTACCCACAGCAGCCTGCGAGCACTGCAGGAGACTCCCGGCGTGATAATTTCCTGCTCCAGGCATGTGGAATAATTTAGGTGACTTATTGAAACTAAAGCTTCGTCCACGTATTAAAAGAAGGCTTAGCACTGAGGAAAATCCCAGGGAGAGACCCGGCAGATATGCAAGGAATCTGTTCCATGATAGTCCCCTTGGCAACACAATCTGGTCCTTACATACTGGCAACACCAGGGGAGCTGGGGGTGCAGACTCCAAGCTATCACTGCAGGGATGGGGAACCTGGTGATACTATGGGATCGATAGACTGATAACCAAATCACGTCCTCTGGGTGAGCTTTGCTCATTATAATCTCATTATAATGCCGAAACACCTCTGCTCCAAAGGCTACCCACCTCCAGAGCGCGACCACTGTGCGTACGCTCTGAATTTCTCGAAGCCTTTACCTTTAAATGTGAAAAAAACGTATACCAATCATAATGGAACATTTGACTAGAGTCACCCAAGCTCCACCTAAAAGTAGGAAAATAGTATAGAAATGGCTGAAGAGAGAGAAAAAAAAAATAATGTTAGGGAAGATACCATCAAGTTGGAAGAACATCACTGGCCTCTGGTCTCAGTCAATAGGGTGAACCTCTCTTCCCCCCCAGCAGGGATGCCTACTGAGTGAGATTCAAACCCTTGGGTATGAGTGCTTCCCCAGGAAACCTAACATTTTCTATGGAGTTTCTAAGAGGTTAAAACTGGAGGCAGTCTGGGCTGCAATGACCATGCTCTGGTTGAATTTCTGATCTTGATGAATATGGGCTGGCAAAGAGAAAAGTCAGGACCTTCAACTTTAGAAGAGAGAAATTCCAGCTGTTAAAGAGCTAGAGGATGAGATTCCCCTGGGACGGAGGAAATGATCAGGGCTGGCAACTTTTTAAGGACACTTGTCTTAAAGCAGAAGAGCTCTGCAATTCCATCTAGAAATCAAGCAGGGAAGGCAGGGAACAGGCATGGCTGAGCATGGACCTGTTGGGCAAAGTGAGGTGCAAGAAGGAAATGCACAGGCAGTGGAAGCAGGGACACCTGGCCTGGGAAGAGTCCAGGGATGCTGGCCAGATGTGCAGGGATGGGATCAGGAAAGGTACGGATAGAACTGAGATTGCCAAGGAGTGCAAAAAATAGCAAGAAGGGTTTGTGTAGGTACATTGCTCAGAAAAGAAAGACCAAAGAGAGTGTGCTCCTTCTGATACATGTGAAGGGTGAACTCGTGTTGTGGTTTAACCCAGCCAGCAGCTCAGCACCACGCAGGCGTTCGCTCACCCTCCTGCCTCCTTGTTTGGGATGGGGGAGAGAAATGGAAAAATGAAGCCTGGGGGTTGAGATAAAGACAGTTTATTAAGACAGGAAAATAATAATAATAATAATAGTACTAATAATAATAATGTGTATGTAGTGTTCTTCAAGGTGAGCTGTGGTTGTGTGGACCAGGGGAGCAGATAGTTTGCATAGTTTGGCAGGTGGGAAACTGGTTGATAAGGGAGTCAAAACCCAGATCTGGAGTCCCTCAGGGGACCAGTACTGGGACCATGATTGATATCTGCTGATGGTCCTGGCTTCTCTCCTGGGCACCTGGGTGTGTATGACCTCAAAACATTTGCAATTGGTGAATTCTCCTCTCCGAAGACAAAAATGGGCTCCAAAGAGCCCCTGCTCCTGCACCCCAAGGTGCTTGGACACAAAAGGTCTCCACTTCTGTGCCTGTGCTGGGAAGGAGTGTGGTGAGGAAGAGGAGGGGAGGTGTGGATGGGTTCCCTGCTGTAGGTGTTGGCTGCTCTGAATACTGATGGTCAAAGCTGGGGTGACCTGGGGGCACAGCTCATGTGGGGAATAGAAATGTGGGGTGCTGGTGACCACAGCATTGGGGCAGCCCCTCACCTGCACCCTCAGCATCTGGAAAACACCAGGAGGCAACCAGAGTCTTCACCAGCCTGGAGAAGAAGCCCCCAGGCAGGACATGGGACAGGATCTGTCCCTTTCCTGGCTGTTGGGGATGGGACACTGCTCTTATCCTGCCTTTGTTTATGCCGTTGGAGTTTGATGATGAAATGTGCTGGTGACATGAGGCACGGGGGCTCCACAGGCTTGGAAAATTGGGGAGTGGTGGACATGGGGGTTGCAGGGCAGGGATGATCACAGGCAACCTGTGGGAGGCAGAATAGGGATGGTACCACCAGCCCCACACAGTGGGGATGGAGATGCTGTACTGCAGCACGTCCTGCAGAGATGATGCTCTTCTGGAGAGCCCTGCCACACTTGCAGGGTTCCCAGAGACGGAGCCACAGCAGATCCAGAGGCTGTGATGACCTGTAGGGCTGTGCTGCACGTTGCAGGAAACTCAGGCTGGGCTGGGGCTTTCTGTCCTGCCACCCTGGCGGCATTGGACATCATGTCAACAGGCTACCAGAAGCCACATGGAGGTGTCTCACTCTGCTCCTTGAAGGTGGGAACAGGTTTCACCTTGCCAAAGGGAAAAACCTCTCTGAAGCACTGAAAAACTCACGGGTTAAGCTAAGAACAGGGAGATCCCCCACCAGTTACTCGCACGGGCAAGACAGATGCAGCTTAGGTAAGATTGCTCTGATTTATTGCCAACGAATGACAGTGGAGAGCAGTGGGAACTAAAAGCAAACAACTAACGCCTTCCCCCGTCATCCACCTTATTTTGCCTCCTCCCCCCCAAGCAGTGCACAGCGATGGGGGAATGGGGGCTGTGGTCAGTCCGTAATGCTTCGTCTCCGCTGCTCCTCCACAGTCACTCCCTGCACGGCGTCCCTCCTTCCAAGCTGACCACAGGCAGCAGCTCTTCAAGATCTGCTCCATCATGGGTTCCCCACGGGTAGCAGCTCCCCCCAGCCCCATGCTCCTGCGTGGGCTCCTCTCCATGGCCTGCAGCTCCGGCTCAGGGCCTGCTCCTGTGGTAGCTCTCCATGGGCCGCGGCCTCCTCCAGGCCACAGCCACCTTCTCCACTGGGGGCTCCTCCATGGGCTGCAGCATGGAGATCTGCTCCATGAGGGACCCATGGGTGCAGGGGGGCAGCCTGCTCCACCAGGGGCCTCTCCACAGGCCGCAGGGGAACTTGTGGTGCGTGCCTGGAGTCCCTCCTGCCCTCCTGCTGCACTCACCATGGTGCCTGCAGGGTTCTTTCTCTCTCACTTCATCTCATAGCTGTCACTGTCCCTTTTCAACCTGTCTGGAGCTGGCTTGTCCCTAACATGGGGCAGCTCCTGGTCTCTTCTCACAGAGGCCACCCCTGCAGCCTCCCTGTGCTATGGAAGCCCAATACAAGGAGGGTTGCTATTTTTTTTGTTGTTGTCGTCGTTTGTTTGCTTGCGTGCTTTTTTCTGAGGAGGAATTTGTGGGGGTTTTGTTGTTTGTTTCATTTTGTGTTTGTGGCTTTTTTTTTTTTTTTTTTTTTTTTCTAATGTCACAGCCAGTGACCCTGTGAGATTTAAAGAAGGGAGGGAAAGGGTGAGGGAAGGGAAGCTGAAATTCCCCCTTTTGTCCCAGCAGCTGCTGCCTGGGGAACGGGTGGTGGAGCAGGGTGCCGAGAAAGCATTGAGGAGGAGCTGGGCTGAAGCACAAAAACAATGCCCCCTTCCAGGAAACCCTGACGTGCTTTCTGCTTGCCTGAGCTCCACCGCAGCAGGCTGCACCCGGCACTTCATCTTTCAGTGTGTATTTATTTATACGTTGGCCTGGAGGCAGCATTTTGCAAAAGCCAGCCCCTCTCGCCCTGCTATTTCTCCTGTGGTGCCTGACTTCTGGGAAGGAGGCACTGGAGATAAGCATGCACCTCCACCCGCGGGCAGAATGGTGGGGAGTGGGAGGAGGAGACCAGGGCCAGGGGTGATTTTGTGCAGGCATTTCCCTACAGTGCAAGGGGCGAAGTCAAAATGGTGCCCAGGGGTGGTGGGGGTGGCACAAATAGATGTCCCCTGCTGACAAGGGTCACTCCTCCTGGCATGGGCTGAGCCACAGACCCGGAGCTGCTGTCCGTCAGCTTTTAGGCTGTCCCCAGGCATCCCAAGCAGAGCCGGGACGGCTGCCCGAGCTAGGAAAAAAGCACGGGGCAGGGCAGAGAGAGGACATGGTGGAAGGGGGGGTGTCACTGCATCTTGCTGTGACGCAGTCTGTAGGCATCCTTATCCACACCCTAAGCATGTCTGCAAGGAGGATATATGCAGCGTACAAGGGTAAAAGCATCGTTTATTAATTATTACCCATAAGCATGAATTAGTACTTTACAAGCTGCTTTACAAGCTGGCAAAGTCACCGAAGCTGTAGGCGAGTTAGGAGGGACCAGGCTGCTGGTGGTGCGATCTCTCACCAGATTTATCATCAGCCACCACCTGTGACCACCAAAGAGGCAGCACAATGAGATCTCTACCTCCGTCCTTGATGAAAATCTCATGATGGAGGCTTTTGACAGCAAAGGTGTCTTCGCTCACATGTCTTTGGAATAGGGTGGGGGATCTATGTCGTCTAACTGGACTTTCAGGATCGCTTTGTGACTGTTGGACATCTTGGCTCTGACACGAATATTCCCCAAGGAGACCTCCAGGGTTTCATGCTCTGACTCTAGCTTGGCTCGCTGGAAAAGCGTGGAGCTGCCGTAAGGCTTGCTTTCCATCATACGGGTTAAGATTTCCTTGAGGTTTCCCATGTGGTTATCCGGTTTGAAGAGCTCCAGAGCAAACTCGATGTTGTAAAGGAGGTAGTCGAAGGGGTTGGAGAACATGATGGCCAGTGAGAAAGAGCTGGCCTTGCAGACCAGGACACCCACACTCCCACGCAGGCTGTATGAAGTCTTCGCAAAAATGCATTTTCCTACAGAGTGTGGGCCGATATCGAAGGGGAGAACGGTCAGGATCTTGCCACTGAGACAGAAACTCCTGCAGGAAGAGAAGGGCCAGAAGAAAAAGAGACATGGACGTGCTGGAGAGAGTCCCACGGAGGGCCACAAAACTGACAAGGGAGGAGAGGCAGAGGAGGCTGGGACAATTTACCCAGGAGAAGACAAGGCTTGAGGGGATCTTGCCAATGTATGTAAATACCTGCAGGGAACATGCAATGAAGACAGAGCAGGCTCTTTTCAGTGGTGCCCAGGGACAGAACAAGAGGTAATGGGCACAAAATGAAACACAGGAGGTTCCCTCTGAACATCAGGAAGCATCTTTACCATGAGGGTGACTGAGGACTCGCACAGGCTGCCCAGAGAGGTGGTAGAGATACCACCTCTTTATATATTTTGAGTATCCTTGGAGATACTCAAAATCCTGGACATGGTCCTGGGTAAGTGACCAAAGGAATTCCAGAGGCTCCTGCCAACCCCAAGCAGTTTGTGGTCCTGTGAACTTCTGCCCCAGACTGTGGTATTATTGATACCTCTTCCATGTCACTCCAGGATACACCAAATGATACTTGTCCCAGCAGAAATTCCCCTGATGGCACCCCCCTTCTGTTTCTTACCACCTTTACATTGTTAAGGCGTTTGGTCATGCTGTTTTAAGATCTGCCTCTGCCCTCCCTGAAAACCTCAGTAGACCTCAAAGTGCACAAACTGAGCCTTAATGGGAAGGGAATAAGAAAAGAGAGTGGCAAAAGGCAGTGGCAGCACAGCATAAATGTGTACTGCTTTCTGCTGGTTCTCCCAGTCTGGAAGGGATGAGAGCTCATCCTGATGGCCTCAGGTCATCTGGGCAAGGTGGATAAGGAAAGGAAGTCCTCCGAAGGTGGATAAGGAAAGGCTTTCTCAAAGTGCATGCATCTGAGTAGTGCAGCTGGTGCACACAGAGGAGGGGTCCAGCAGGGGCTGGAGGAACTTGCTGGGCAGAGCTCTGGCACCAGGCACTGAGCTTGACCCCATCGTTCTCCTGACACCCAAGGCATTTTAAGGAGATCCCCCAGGGGAGGCTGGCGGAAAGCAGCAGGGGAGCAAGGGATGCGCACCTGAAGTCCTCCAGCGTCACTGTTTTGGTGTTGTTGATGATCTCCAAGCCCACACTGCGGCAGACTTCTACATTTCCCATCAGGTTTTCCAGGTCGGTCTGCAAGTTAGTACATTGAAGGTTATCATGGTCCTTGGCTGCCATCTTCCCTGTGATGATGCCGCAGGAGAGCTGCAGGGCTGTGGAGCAGTGGAGGCTCTGCACTAAGGCAAAAGTGAAATGAGAGTATGGGCAGGACCACCTCCTCCTGTGGGAGCAGAGCATAGCTCCTCCCCAGTGTCTGCAAAGCTACTCAGGGCAGATAAAGGGCAGCTGCTGTGAAAGGAAACTGTGGGTGTTTCTGAGCAGAAGGGTGCGAACTCTTGCTCCATCCTCAGCCCTGGTTCTGGAAGCATCTAGCCCTAGAGCCTTGCCAGGTATCCGCAGCCAAAGTCCCTCGTCTTGGCTGGCCCTGCTCCTGATGCTTAGAAAACAAGTGCACCCACCCACATCCTGCCTGAGAACAGCAGGAAGCTTGTGCGGGATGAAGTCAGATAGAGCTGCTAAAAACAAGGTCAGGAAATACCTGAGCTTGGAACGGCTGGAGGATGGGAAGCTGCTGGAGGATGGGAAGCTGCTGGAGGATGGGAAGCTGCATGTGCAAAAGCCACACACATCTGTCCTGGTTTTCCTGGTGATCAGAAGTAACCAGAGAGATAGTTTCACATGTTAACGAGAGTGTTTATGTGTGTATAAATAGCGGTGCTTCAAGTCAGAGGGGTGCTTGCTTTGCAAAAATCGCCAAGCACCTGATTCTGCAAATTACATAATTAATTACTTAATGAAAAGACCTGAACGTGGATTCTGACTCTGTGCTTACAGGCCAGGCGCACTGGGCTCAAACCTTTGGATAATGCCTGCATGTCCACCTATATGTCATGCACTTCACCTGTCCTTATTGTCTATCCCAACGTTGTTTGTCCTTGTTTTTTTTTTTCAGGCCACTGTCCTGACAAGCAGAAGGACAGCATCAACCAGTTGGACCCAGCTGCAGCAGGGAAACCGTGAACCACATTATTTACATGTGCAGCAAAGTCAGCAGCCCCGTGACTTATTGCCAAGCAGCACGGTTTATTTGCTATGCGAGAATTTAATTGCAGTTCAATGCAAGAATTTATTTGCACTGCAATGCAACATGAAATGTATTCAAAGTAATACAATGCGATTTATGGCAGGTCAGCTGAGTGCTGCTGATCTCTCTTCATGGCAACAAGGGCATTCTTCAGTGAGCAGATGCATCCTGGACTTTTAATTCAAGATCCTTCCAAACACTGCCCTGTCTCTCATGCGAGCCCTTAGCTTTGACATCCCAAGCGCACGAGAGCATGGCCTAAGCCTCCCTCCTTCACTGGGAAATGCATAAAACAGTTGCAGAGGAGCTGTATGCCACCACTGATGAGCAAACACTCACCACAGAGCACATCCTATGGCAGAGGGTGGTCACAGCAGGGTTCGGAATACTGGCCATGGGCAACCTAGGGTGGCCATGCCACCCTAGAGCAATGCACAGGAACCTAAAGCAGAAGTTTCCTGATGAAACCCTCTCCCATCCTTCACACTGGGCTCACCAAAGAGTCAGGCTCCTTCTGTCCTGGTGCCGTGGAGACAAGGTGTTGCTCTGTGCCATCAGTTTGATGGTTCTTGTTTTTTCACCAGGGCTTTCGTGTTTGCTTTGGCAGTATTGGATGTGGTGGCAGTCACGTGGACCTCCACGTTCCCCTGGTGTTTGCTCAGGTTGGCTTTATGGAAAGATGCAGAGTTAAAGGAGCTGAAGGTGGGACTTGGCAAACAGGCAGATCCCCATGGAGCCTGGGGGCATACTGGGGTGGGTGGAAGGATTTGCCCCCCATCCCCTTCCCCCCACAGCAGGAACCACTGTAGGAAGACAATGAGAGGGGTTGGGGAGTTTGGTTTCTTAGAACAGCGGAAGGAATTGGCACGGCTGAGCACTGGGGGACAGTGGGGAACAAAAGTGAATGACTTTGGGGTGATTTCTTCTATCAGATGATGGCTGGGCTTGAGGGGCAAAGCAACCATGGAGGAGGGAAGGATGATGGATGAAGGATGACCCAGGGGGTGCTGGATCACATCTGTGGTGGTGTTGATTATCTTGATGCCTACACACCTCAAGACATCCAGGGCTGTCAGCAGGTGCTCGATGTTTTTCTCCGTGGGCAGAGGGTTGGTGTGGCAGTGGGATTGGGACCAGCCCGTGTGGGCTCACCTTCCTTATGAGAACTGGAGGGAGGAGGAACACCCAAGGAAGAACAAAGGAACCTCCTCTGCACCATTCACAGCAGCTCCGGGCCATGGTCTTGGCTTTCTCTCCAGCTTGCCCCATGTCCTGCATCCCTTGCTGCTGAGCCTGGGTCTGGGCACGTTCTGGGACTGGACACCTGCCAGAAGGTGACTGCAGGCAGCTCGTGAGTGTCCCTCAATAAGGTGTCAGAAGATAACCATGAGCTCTCCCCTCAACAAGCTTGAGGCAGTGACTGACAGCTGCCAGTCATCCTCAGAGTGGACGCGAGTGTGGCCAGTACGGGAGGGAATGTGCAGCTCCCCCATTTCCATCAGCCCAGGTCTGCTGGAGCCAGGCCAGAGCAAACAGCAGCCCTCTTAGAAAGAGCTTCAGGCTCTGCTTTCTGGGCGCCGCGCCAAGCCGCGGAGGGCTTCTGAGGGTAAAAATTTTCTCAAGTGCTTTTGGTTTCCATTTGACTCAGGGGAAAAGAAAAACAGCCGCGAGTCTGTGCTGTGACGGGAGATCAAATAGCAGTGGGGCCATTTCAAATACAAATGGCCTAGGGCTCGTTGCAACCCCCCAGGGTTGTTTAGTCTGTAGGAGGCTCAGGGGAGACCTTATTGCCCCCTGAAAGGCAGTTGTGGGAGCTGGGGGTCGGCCTCTTCTTGCAGATAACTAGCGATAGGACAAGAGGGAATGGCCTCAAGTTGCACCAGGAGAGGTTCAGGTTGGAAACTGGGAGACATTTCTTCTCAGCAAGAGCAGTCAGACATTGGGACGGGTTGCCCAGGGAGGTGGTGGAGTCACCATCCCTGGGGGGTTGCTTAAGGAAAGGCTGGGTGTGATACTTGGGGACATGGTTTAGTGGGTGATATTGGTGGTAGGGGGATGGTTGGCCCAGATGATCCCCTGCACCTCCTGTGAGCACCCAACTCCAGGATGCATTTCTGGTTGAGGAGTGCCCGAGATCTTCAGGGCAGATCTCATCAAGGTATGTAAGAACGGAGGAGCCACCTCCGGCTCTGCAAAGCTTCCCCTTCCCAAACTTTTTGCAGTACAGCCTCCCCTGCTCTCCTGCAGGAATTTCGCAGCTGAATGCTTGCGGATAGGAGAGGTGGGTATAGGAAACTGTTTTCCCACGTGGCCTCTGCCGTGAAGCCAGGGGAAATGGGGTGATTTCCTCTTTCTGCATTGTGTTATGGTTAAGCTCGTGTAATGACAGCCCACAAAGGCCTGCGCCTTGCACTGCCCTGTAGCCGATGGAGACCCAAGCTGTGCCCTACAGCTCTATGTACCACCGCCAGCACTGCCCTATAGTCCATTGTATGCCTATGTGAGCCCTATAGCCCTCCATACTGTCCCCCCAGCATTCCCTTATAGCTCTCCATGTCCTCATCAACATCCTATACCTTCCCAAGCCACCCATCTCTGCCCGATAGCTCTGGGAAATAGGGGTGAGAGGTGAGGCAGGACACTCTCAGCAAATCTCAATGAGCTTGTCCCACCACCTGTGGCCAAAACATCTAGGTAAATGGCATTACTGTGGATAAAAACTCATCTGCAGACAGGCCTGCTTTGGGTGAGAAACAGCCTAGATCAGTGCATTTGGGAGGCCTGCAAACACTAAGGCCTGGGGCTCTGGGGCATGAAGTGGCTGGGGGAGAGCTGCGGAGAAGTGGGAGATCCAACTGCAGGTATCTGCAATAAATCTAATTTCCTTGGAGGCTCTGGGACCTTCGGTGAAAGCAGAAGTGAAAAGCACAGATAGACTGAAAGACGGCACCAGGTTCCAGGGCTCTGAAAGCCAGACAGACGGACAGAAAGGCTTGTTAGCCCTTCCTCTGGTGTTGTGCTCACCCTGCCACTGCTGCTCTTTACCTTTGGGTCTATGCAAGTAGGTTGTGGCTCAAGGTCAGGATCTGCACCTTTTCTGGGAGGAGGTCGGTCTCGTTTTCCATCTGATGGTGAAGGCAACCAGGGTGGTGAAGCTACCCCTCTCCTGGCTTCTTGGGGAAGTGAAGAAAAGGACAATATCTGAGACCTATAGTTGTGCTCTTGCATGATAGGGGGTTATTTCAACCCCGAAAAGAGTGTCTGGAGGAGATGGAGATCAGGAGTGGGGCAAGGTTTGGTCCCTTTTTGTGGTTTATTCAACTCTAGAGTATGCACGTCACCTCAAAATTGGGTGGTCACAACCTATCTGTCCCCATGTGAACTCCCACAACAGTCAAGGAAAAGGTTCTCTACCTTAAGCATGGGCATTTGATCATGATTTGGGGCCATTTTGGGGTGTTTTCACTGCCTGCACTGAAAACTGCAGGGCAAGGCCTTGTCCAAGGGATGAGCCAGTGTGGAGGAGAAAGGTTTGGGTGGAAAAAAGGAGCTAACAAGAGACGTTGGAGGGGAAAGTAGGGTGCAGAAAGCTGAGGGGAAAGTAGGGTGCAGAAAGCTGAGGCTTTGCAAAAGTGGAAAGGGTGGATGTCTCTGGAAGTGCACATCCAGCTCTGCTACCTCTCCAAGGACAACTCAAACAAATGTGGAGACCCACTGAGAAATAGAGAAAGCCCTCAGTCCTCCATCTCACCTAGAAGAGGAGAACAGGGAACGTTTCTTGGTGCTTTCTTTGTCTCCAGTGTGTTAAAGAAGTAGAAAACAGACTGTCCCCTCTACCAAGGCTGTATGCAAGACCAGAGGAAGGGTACTCGTCCCATGAATCTCCAAAACTGGATGTCATCCTGATCTTCTCAGCAGCTCCTGAGGAGGAATGCAGAGGAGGAACACGTCCCTGTCCTCCAACCTTCACCTGCTGCCTTTGAGACGTTGTGTGAGTGCAAAACACCTACCCTGCAGGTGATGCTGGTGTATCAGATGCTTGGAGACCTCCTTGCTGAGGTTCCCTGTGTTACATGTGGTGTTGGCTTCACCATCTGATTCACGTGGCTAGATGAGGGGCTCTCCCCCTTCTACATTTTCTTTTGTTGCCTCCTGAGAAGGTGTTTCCCCAGCTGATCTTGCTGCCAGCAGTGAAACTCTAGGTTCTTGCTGTGTCCTCCCTGTGCAAGCCAGTCTGAAGACAGGGGGGGAGAAGATACTGGAGAAAGGGAAGGGTAGGTTTCAGTGATGTCCATGGCCTCTTCCTTCTGTCAAGATCATCAGGGGAAGTGTTTAATGAAATCATTGTCCACTGAGACCCTGGGGCAACCCAGTACCTCTCCCTCTCCCTTCAGCCCATTCTCTCCCTTTGCCATCACCTCACATGCTTGCCTGATGCTCTCTCCCCTTCTTCTCTCCATCACCTATACATCTATTGACCAAATGCCATGCTATTACTGTGCTGGAGATCAGACAGGTGAAAGGGAACTATATTTGTCTTGAGACCTACTCCCATTATGCAGCATCCCACCCCCCTTAAATTATTCTTGGATCCTTCATGACTCCCAGTGCAGTTTCCCCTGGAGCAGGAGATTTCTCTGCGCATCAGACAAACCCATTTCTTTTCCCTCAGGACATTCTCTGCCTCTGGTGGTGGGTGCTGCTCTTCACCTTCAGGGCAATATCTGCGATGCTGTATGGATTATCTGCATGAAAAAAAAAAGCAAGAGGATCTACACGACCACAGCTGGTCTCCAGATAAAGGGCTGGAACTTGGAGAGTTAACAAAACTAGCAGATGAAGCCAAAACACTTTGGAGGACTGGCTGCCCTCCCAGACAAGAGCAAACTGACCTCTCTTATCATCAAGCAATCAGGCGTTCAGACAGGACTGATGCTGGGGAGCATGGGGGAGCTGCTTATATTTCTCCTTCTGCAAGGAGAGAATGAACAACCCCTGCCTGTCCCATCTCACCAGGAGGGCTGTCTCATGAGGTCCTCCCCTGAAATTTGGAGCACCTTTTCCTTCCCTGCACAGTGAGTGCCCTCTTCAGGAGTGACACCGCATGGTATTTGCATGCATGGAGCAGCACAAGAGCACAGTGAACAGGGGCAGCAGTTTGTGCAGCAGGGCACAGGATTTTCCCGTGTTTCCAATCCTAGCAGTGTTGACGTGCAGAAGTGACTCCACAACCATAGGGTTGTAGGGTAGGTATACTTTATTGCGGTGCACTGGGCACACTGGGAATAGCTTCCCTCATAAAGTGTGTGCCTTCCCAGTCGTTTCTCACAGTTTTATACATCAATACTGTTACATATTACATGAACTCTAATACATTTTCATTCTTTTCCCCGAAAAGGCGGACGTCTTCCAAGTACTCATTTCCATACTTCCCGGTTGTGCCTGCACAATGTAGCCTGGTGGTTGCAGGCTGGGGTCTTTCAGGATGAAGGCAACGAGGAAGAGGAGGTTAAACTTTTTACCTTCTGGACTTTGACCTTCTGTTGGACAACATTTAGGAGTTTTTTGTTTATCTTTGCCCTATTTCCTGCCAGCAAGTTGTTCATCCTTCCCTTATCCATTGTCCTTGAGTGATACCTTCCTTTTTACATATGCTTCTCATAAGGTTCTCATCTACATTCCCAATAATTAGTATATTTTACCATATATGTAGCTAAATATTAATTCAGGTAAGTTTTAGCATCTTCCCTGTCTCTATGTACACTTCCTCAGGTATAAGTTGCAGGGTGTATCCCCAGCAGCTGCTGGAGTTACTGCATCAGCTGCCAGAGGTCTCAACCCAGACAGACCCTCTGGTAGCAGATGGGGCCCGGCAGGTCTCAGGCTGCAAGGAGCGCATGGGCCTGCTCTGGGACGCCTGGGCCGACAGCCAGCTCTCCCACAGGAGTTGTGGTGGTGTTGATGAGTTGTGTCACCGGGTCAGGGAGGGAGCCAGAAGGTTGTGAAGCGTT
Source organism: Heteronetta atricapilla (assembly GCA_011075105.1). Classification (NCBI taxonomy): domain Eukaryota; kingdom Metazoa; phylum Chordata; class Aves; order Anseriformes; family Anatidae; genus Heteronetta; species Heteronetta atricapilla. Next base: position 87,207 of record CM021760.1, read on the forward strand.
CAGGAAGATGAACACGAGATAGACAGGGGGTTCATGGACACTGTACACACACAGGGTCTCAACCCCGTGTAGCGGGGGAGTTGTCAGAGGGCCACATGAAGTGATCCATCAGAACACGATGGAAGAGGGCTGGAAGCTGGTCACTTCTCATATGAGGAGAAAGGCTCTTCCTTCTGAAGACCTGCCACTGAGTGCCCTCCACGCTGAGGAAGAGCTGGGCATGACTTCAAGCGAGGCAGCCAGGCCAACTGGCCTGCTCCTTGTGGGAACACCCAGAAGAAGCGATGGGTGATTGCTGTGGGGGACTCCATGCTTCAAGCTGTGGATGTGAGGATATATATGAATATATGGATATATCATATGTGGATATATGATATATCCATGCTGGATACGAGGTGTTTTGGAAAGACTGACAAAGGTTGTCCACAGGTCAGACTATTACCCTCTGTTGCTGGAGTGCAGCTCTGCAGAGAGGGACCTGGGCATCCTGATGGACTGAAAGCTCACCATGAATGTTCCCCTATGGCCAAGAAGGCCAAGGAGATGCTGGGCTGCATTTGGAAGAGGGTTGCCAGGAGCTCAAGGGAGGTGATCCTGCCCCTCTGCTCAGCCCTGGCGAGGCCCCACATGGAGTATTGTGCCCAGGTTGGGCTCTCCAGTACAAGACGGACATGGAACTACTGGAGCAAGTCCAGAGAGGGCTACGAAGATTATCAGAGGACTGGAGAACCTGTCGTACGAGGACAGCCTGTGAGAACTGGGCCTGTTCAGCCTGGACAAGAGGAGACTGAGGGGAGATGTCATCAATGTATATCAATATCTGAGGGGAGGGTGTCAAGAGGACAGAGGCGGTCTCTTTTCAGTTGTGCACTGTGACAGGACGAGAGGCAATGGACACAAACTGAAGCACAGGATGTTCTGGCTCAATATGGGGGGGCACTTCTTTACTGGGAGGGTGAGAGAGCACTGGGACAGGTTGCCCAGAGAGGTTGTGGAGTCTCCTTCTCTGGAGATATTCCAAACCAGAAGGTTGGACTAGATGACCTTCTGAGGTCTCCATACTTTTCAGGAATGAAAAAATCATACCTTAGTAACAGACTTTATTTATTTATCTATCTATCTATCTATCTATCTATCTATCTATCTATCTATCTATCTATTTATTTATTTTTAACAGCTAGGAAACAAGTATTTGGCAGAAGGAGCTTGTTTTGCCTTCCATCCTCCATATGAAGATATTCTCAGCCATTTGCAATCATGAATATGAGCCAGCAGTGTGCCCTGGCAGCCAGGAGGGCCAACCGCATCCTGGGATGCATCAAGCACGGTATTGCTACTCGGTCGAGGCAAGTGATCATCCTGCTCTACTCTGCGCTGGTGCAGCCTCACCTCGAGTGCTGTGTGCAGTTCTGGGCACCACAGTACAAAAAGGACATTAAAATGTTGGAGAGTGTCCAAAGGAGGGCTACGAAGATGGTGAAGGGCCTAGAGGGGAAGACGTATGAGGAGCAGCTGAGGTCACTGGGCCTGTTCAGCCTGGAGAAGAGGAGGCTGAAGGGGGACCTCATCGTGGTCTACAACTTCCTCGCAAAGGGGAGTGGAGAGGCAGGTGACCTTTTCTCCATAAACACCAGTGATAGGACCCGCGGGAATGGGGTTAAGCTGAGGCAGGGGAAGTTTAGGCTTGACACCAGAAGGGGATTCTTCACAGAGAGGGTGGTTGCGCACTGGAACAGGCTCCCCAGTGAAGTAGTCACTGCACTGAGCCTGTCTGAATTCAAGAAGAGATTGGACTGTGCACTCAGTCACATGGTCTAAACTTTTGGGTTGACCTGTACGGTGCCAGGAGTTGGACTTGATGATCCTTATGGGTCCCTTCCAGCTCAGGATATTCTATGATTCTATGATTCTATGATAGAATCCTAGAATCATGATGCAGTTTCTGCTCAGGCACTTGGAGCCCCTCCTGCCCTCCTGCTGCACCGACCTTGGTGCCTGCAGGGTTCTTTCTCTCTCACTTTATCTCATTGCTGCCACTGTCCCTTTTCAACCTGTCTGGAGCTGGCTTGTCTCTAACATGGGGCAGTATCTGGTCTCTTCTCACAGAGGCCACAGGCACAGGCCCTGCAGCTCCCCTGTGCTACCAAACCCTTGATGTGGAAGCCCAATACAAGGATTTTTATTTATTTATTAATGTGTTTGAAATGTGTTTGTTTATTTTGAGGAAGTTGTGTTTTTGTTTTGTTTCTTTTTTTTTGTTGTTTGTTTTGTTTTGGTGTTGTTTTGTTTTGTTGTTGTTTTGTTTTGTTTTGTTTTTTAATGTCACGGTCAGTGACCATATGAGATTTAAAGAGGGGAGGGAAAGGAAGCTGAAATGTCCCCTTTGGCTCAGTAGTTGCTGCATTGAGAAGGGACAGGAGGGCAGGGTACTGGGAAAGCAGAGGAGAGGAGGAGCTCAGCTGAACCATGGGAGCGGTGGCAGGACCACAGGAGGGTGGTGACTGCAGGTCCAGGTCGCTGACATCTGCAGGCCAGAAGGAGCCTCACAACACATTTAGAATCATATAAGCATTTAGGTTGGAAAAAACCTCTAAGTCCAACCATTAGCCTAGCACTGCCAAGTCTACCACCAATCCAGGTCCCCAGGCACCACCTCTACACATGTTTTGAATACCTCCAGGGATGGTGACTCAACCACTTCCCTGGGCAGCCAGTTCCAAAGGCCCACAATCCTTTAAGTGAAGCAAGTTCTCCCAATATCCAACCTAAACCTTCCCTTGTGCAACATCAGATGTTAGAGGGGGTAGGTTGTTATGACAGACCTAAGCTAAGACTCTGTAACCAAGCCCTACAACTCTCCCAGTCCTTCCTGTCCCTTCTCTATTGTCCTCTTGTGAAATGTACCCATAGGACATCTCCGAAGTGCCCACACTGTCTGCTCCCAGAGCATGTTTGCACATCACCAAGGGTCAAGCTGAAAGCAGAAGATTCAGTTCCCCCTCAGAAACTTGGCTCCATGTGCTTCAAGTGCAAGCAGGGATGGGAGGAACAAGCAGTGGGGAGGAGCAGTGTGGGAAGCATCCCCCTGTAGCTGCCTCTATCGATCGCTGCTATATTTCCTCCCCAGCTGGTAATGGTGGACCTGAGCTCAGCCTGTGCTGAGCCACCTCCTCCCGCATTCCTGCCAGACTGGGAACAACTTCTGCAAAAGTCTTCTGCTGCTGGCTGAAGCACCCATGGGTGAGAGGCTGTCTGCTCGTGCTGGGCTTGGGACTGCAGAGGTCCTCTTCATCCTAGCAGGGCTGTGTGGTGAGTGCCTTGCGTAGTCTCCTCCCTGTTCTGGCTGCATCCTATGGTTTGGGAAACACCATGTTGGGCTGCTGCTTCTCTTCATTTCTGCGCAGCTTAATTATTGTTATAAGGTACATGTCTAGAGCAACCTGCATGGACTTCATGGACACTGCTGGAATTGGCATAGATGCAGAACTAACAAGCCCACCAGCACAGGGCTGCTCTCTTCCAGCTGGTTGCTGCAGAAGGCTTGAGTCTCCCCCCAAAATGCTGATACCTTCTAGAAGGTAGATGCCACAAAGTGGGACAATTTTTAATAGTGGTAGAGTCATGTGGCAAATTAGGCATGAGAAAACAACCTACAGGGAATGGAGAGGAGTGCTGCCCATCTGTCCAAATCGTACACTGATGATCAGAAGAAAACCGAGGGATGACAGAGGCAGCCAAGTAAAAACTGGGGAAGGTGTAGAAATCAAGTGTGCTGAGTGAGTCTGGTGCTGCCTTCTCAGCAGTGTCAACTATGTGTTGTAGAGCTTGAATGCCTGAAAAAAGAGGGGGAACTGGAAATGCCAGCCCTCCGATGGGGTAGTAAATGCTGGGGGGTTGATAAGCTTGGTCCAGACCGATCTGAGGAAGCAGGATAGAGGTTTGCAGAAATAAAGGAAAATAAAGGAACTCTTACGTTCCTTACACTGGGGTAAGGCTGTTCATTCAGCCAAGCCAGCTGAGATTTGTGAGTGCAACATTTCTGGCACATGGTGCTCTGAGTGCACAACCTTACTCAAAATTGCTCCAACAAGGATCCTGCAATTTGACTATCCATTGCTTTTTATTTATTTATTTATTTATTTAGTCATGCAAGTTCATCCTGAAGCCTGTTCACTTGAAAAACAAATGGTCCTAATGTATTTTGGTTTCCCTTGTTTTGAGGGAAAAATCATCTATCAGTAGGTGGAAAAGCCTGAGGTTTGATCAAGGGCTATCTGCCATGTGTCCTTGTCAAAATTATGATAATAAAATTATAAGTGTCCTTCTCTTGCTGGTTCTTCCCTATTCCTTTCAGCCAACAGGTAGAGACTGTCAAGATGCCCCTTAGCATCTTCTTTTCCAAGATTTCCTGCTAACTTTTCCTTCCCTTTGCTCTGCCTCATTGTCAGCATCGCGTCCTGCCCAAATAAGACTCGTGAACGGCCCTGACCCCTGCACGGGGCGACTGGAGGTGTTCTACAGTGGCACGTGGGGGACGGTGTGTGACGACCACTGGAGCCTTGCAGGAGCCCATGTGGTGTGCCAGCAGCTGGGCTGTGGGATGGGCCTGTCTGCTGTTGGCGGGGCTCGGTACGGGCGAGGAAAAGACCCCATCTGGCTGGACAACGTGCAGTGTACCGGGACAGAGGCTGCTCTTTCTGAGTGCCAGGCACGGCCCTGGGGAGCTCACAACTGTGGCCATGGGGAAGACGTCAGCGTTGTGTGCTCGGGTGAGTTTCGCTCCTACCACATCTTGGACCAGATGACCTCCAGAGGTCCCTTCCAACCTAAACCAGTCTGTTATTTTGTTCTGCAACAACTGCTGATGGCAGCTGAAGGATGATATTGTGGGCAGGACAACTACTGTTCATCCTAGGAAGACGTCCTGCTGATGTCAGGTGGTTCTGATCATGAAGCAGCCCCATGGAACATGCAAGATCAGTCTTAGAAGACAGGTTTCTGTCTCACACCATTGCTTCCAATGGGTGCCAGATGAGAATCATAGAGTGGTTTGGGTTGGAAGGGACTTTTAAAGATCACCTAGTCCAACCCTCCTGACATGGGCAGGGTAACCCTTCATTACATCAGATTTCTCAAGGCTCCAGCCGACCTGACCTTAAACATTTCCAGGGAGGGGGCATCCACCTCCCCTTCAGGCAACGTGCTCCAGTGTTTGACCAGCCTCATGGTACAGAATTTCTTCCTTATATCTAAGGCTTGAGTTCACCTCTCTGAATATCCCTGCCTGCAGTCATCTCCTTTGGAACAGTGAAGTGCACTGTTATATTGAGGTCTAATCAATATGGTTAAAAGTGTTGGGACATAAATCATGCCACCCTAAAGCAGCATTTGCTAGAGCACAGTTCTCCATCAGCATCTATTTTAGGAAGAGATGGACCTCTTGTCACCCACAGATGATGTTGTTAGACTGAGTGTCCACAGATGATGTTGTTAGACTGAGTGTCCTCTGATTGTGCTGTGAGTGTCGGCACCTGGCTCACAGATTCTGAGCTGAATCCTGCCCTTACAGTTAGGCAGAATTACTTCCCTCACACGATTTTGCAAAGAATTCACACTCTTCACACTCTTGCTACAGATAATTTCCAGATGTTGTTCTTGGATTCAAGACCTCTTCACATCTGTCATGGAGGCTGCATTTCCCTGACCATTTCTCAGCTTCACCACCTCCTGGCTTCACAGGGGTTAAACCCTTCATGGGTATATCCTGACTGCCAGACGCTGTCCAGAATGGCTTGTGAGAATAAAATGATCCTAAGCATTGTAGGCGATTGCACGCCCAGCAAAGTTACTGATCATTTGCTCTTAAGCACTGCAAGCAGCTGCTTTTCCAGCAAAGTCTCTGACTCTTTGCTCCTTGGTGGTGTTTGCAGGGGCACCCACTCCAGGTCTGACCCATACCAGGCTGGTGAACGGCCCCAGCCCCTGCTCTGGCAGAGTGGAAGTCTTCCACGACAGAAGATGGGGCACGGTGTGCGATGACGGCTGGAACCTGACGGATGCTGAGGTGGTGTGCAGGGAGGTGGGCTGTGGCTCAGCTCTGTCAGCTCCACCTGACGCTGCCTTTGGGCAAGGGGCAGGACCCATCTGGCTGGATGACGTGACCTGTGCTGGGACAGAGGCTTCCCTTTCTCTGTGTCAGGCCAGTTCCTGGGGAAGTCACAATTGCAAGCATGACGAGGATGCTGGTGTTGAATGCTCAGGTAACTGGTTCCCCATCCCCCCCACCCCCTTTTTTTTTAAGGGATTGGTGGAGAAAAAAGAAGAGTTTGAGATGATCCTAGGTGTAGGCATCTACACTGTAGCCCTGCAAATGGAGGTGGGAGGAAACCCGTGATGGGCTGATGTGTGCTGGGGAAAGGATCGGGGAGCTTCAGAGGTGGTGTTCATCCATATGTTACACTTGTGGGATGAGTGGGGAGGAGATGAGTGCCCTAGGGGAGCCTGCTCTTCTCAGATTGTATCTGCAACCTCCTCACCCTCCAGCTGTGAGATTCTGTGATGATTTAAGCACTGGGCTCCCTGCTCCCAGGGCAGCTCCAGTCCTGGCCTGGATATCCAGATGTTTGGCGTTTGTCTCTTTCCAGAACCAACTCAAGTACGTTTGGTGAACGGCTCCAGCCATTGCTCAGGGAGAGTTGAGGTCCACCACAATCAGCGGTGGGGGACAATTTGTGATGATGGCTGGGACCTGAGGGATGCAGAGGTGGTGTGCCGGCAGCTGGGCTGTGGGATGGCTGTGTCAGTCCCTGGCAAGGCTCACTTTGGGCAAGGACACGATCCCATCTGGCTGGATGAGGTGAACTGCACAGGGACAGAAGGTGCCATCACAGAATGCAGTTTGGAGTTCTGGGGGGAACACAACTGCAATCACGACGAAGATGCTAGCGTTGTGTGTTCAGGTGAGTGACCAGGTCATGGTTTCAGAAAGGAAATTTAATCTAATTTTGGTTTGTTCCCTGCGTACATGTTGTTTTCCTTTGTGTATGATGGCATTGCAAGCAGCAGTGCTTGGGAGGTGAGGTAACTGCAATCCTGTAGGCATCACAACAACAGATCATCTGGATGCACCCTTGTGTGTCTGTGCTAATCCTCTGACACCGTAAAATGTCCCTTCTCAAGTGGCTCACCATGTCGATCATGTCATCATCCTCTCTGGATGTTTAAAATGTGTGCACTCAGATGAGTCATTTGGCCTTCGACACTTGCCTGGAGGCTATTCCATTTCTACGTGCCAAGTTTCTTTTGGATCTTTAGAGGTGGTGCAAGACTGGAAGACATTCCCCCATCACTCCATCTTGCAATGATATACCAGCCCTTTGCCACCAGAAAAGCGAGTCTGGATGATCTCAGGCAATATCTGCAAGGAGCTTTAGTAGAGGAGTGCAAATGGAAAAACAGCATGGAGAGACTCTCCTTGACACAGCTTCAGCCAAACATTTTTGCTAGAGTAAATAAATGCCATTAAAAATATATTTCCTCATTACATGTGTCCTCTGAGGGAGATGTGGTCACCCTAGCAGACCTTTGAAGCTCATTCTTACATTTATGGTTTGAATATGGATTTCCATATTACCCACAGGAAACACTTTCTAGGAGGCATCCTGTTTTTACCTTCTTCCGCATATGACCAGGTCTTTCTCTTATTCAATTGCTTCCAAATGGAGATGCTGATGCAGATGGGGGAAGCACAGTTACGTGCTTGTACGTGGCATGGTTGCATGCAGCTGCAAACGTGCGCTTCAGAGGACTGAAGTGTGCAATGTTCATTCATTTCTCTCATTCCCCCTTTAGAGCCCACAGAACTGAGGCTAGTGAACGGCCCGAATCGCTGCGCTGGGCGGGTTGAGGTGCTTCACCACCAGCAGTGGGGCACTGTGTGTGACAACCACTGGGACATGGAGGATGCCGAAGTGGTGTGTCGGCAGCTGGGCTGCGGTGCTCCGATCTCTGCTCCAGGCTGGGCCAGGTTTGGCAGAGGCTACGACCCCATCTGGCTGGAGAAAGTGACCTGCTCGGGGATTGAGGCTGCCCTTAGTGAGTGCAAAGCCCAGACGTGGGGAGTCCACAGCTGCCACCATGGGGAAGACGCCAGCGTGGTGTGCTCAGGTAACCCTCTGCCACATTCCTCCTGCCTGTCTGCAGGGAGACCTCTGCTGCCGCTTAGACACGGACATGCCTTCTCCAGAAGGCAAGGGGATGACAAAAAGGTTCCTGCTGCCAAGAAGCGTTGCGAGGAGGAGCCCATCACTGCTGCCTCTTCCATTTTCCCCGGCTCATTTTCAGCTCGAGTGAATAGTCATTGAGCTTCTCACGGAGCTCCCATAGTGCAAAAAACTGTGCTGAGTCTCTAGGGAATCCCCATCTAGTAAAGGCCTAGTATCTAGGCCCCGTCTAGTATCAGGGAGCCCAGAGTACAGAGTCACCACCTTTATCAAGACCCCGTGCCCAGGCTTGTCTCCACCAACTCTCCCTGAAGGTGTTTTTTTTTTTGTGTGTGTATTCCTTTGTTTCAGAACCAGAGGCAGTTCGGCTGGCGAACGGCCCAAACCGCTGTGCTGGAAGAGTGGAAATCCTTGAGCAGCACCAGTGGGGGACGGTGTGTGACAATGCCTGGGACCTGAGCGACGCAGAAGTGGTGTGCTGGCAGCTGGGCTGTGGGACAGCAGCTGCAGCTCCGGGCTTGGCTCACTTTGGCCAGGGACACGGTCCCATCTGGCTGGCCGAGGTGAACTGCACGGGGACAGAAGCTGCCCTCTCCAAATGTGGGGCCAGGCCCGAAGGAGTCCACCTCTGCCACCATGGAGAAGACGCTGGTGTGGTGTGCTCAGGTAGCTGCTGATCATCTGCCGATGGGCTTCTGGGTTCCAGCGCTCAGTGAATTGCTTTTCCTTTCTTATCTGTGTCAATGCTCTTCCCACATGTGACTCTTTAACTCCAAGGCAAGATCAACCCTGAACAAGTGGGGATTCACCCTCAGCGTCACATCAAGCACTCGGTCTCTCCCTCACCAGCTCTGCCACCGGGTGACCACATTCTCTGCCTCTTTCCATTTCAGACCCTACTGAGGTCCGGCTGGTGAACGGCTCAGACCGCTGCTATGGGAGGGTCGAGGTGCTGCACAACCAGCGATGGGGAAGTGTGTGTGATGACGGCTGGGACCTGGACGATGCAGAAGTGGTGTGCCAGCAACTGGGCTGTGGTACAGCTATCTGGGCTCCACCTGCAGCTCGGTTTGGGCTGGGGTATGACCCCATCTGGCTCGACGATGTGAACTGCACCGGCTCAGAGGCTGCCCTCTCTGAGTGCGGGGCCAGGCCATGGGGAGACAACAACTGTAACCACAAAGAAGATGCTGGTGTGGTGTGTACAGGTAAGCCACCTTCATTCCTTCATGGTGCAGCTCTGGAAGGAGCAATGTTGGCAGTACTGGTGGATTCAGTATGTTGCTGTGTCTCTTAAGGGTAGCAGATGGATAGTTCTATTTTCACAGAATCACAGAATAGTCTAGGTTGGAAGAGACCTCTAAGATCACCGAGTCCAACCTCTGACCTAACACTAACAAGTCCTCCACTAAACCATATCCCTAAGCTCTACATCTAAACATCTTTTAAAGACCTCCAGGGATGGTGACTCCACCACTTCCCTGGGCAGCCCGTTCCAATGTCTAACAACCCTTTTGGTAAAGAAGTTCTTCCTAACATCCAACCTAAAACTCCCCTGGCATAACTTTAGCCCATTCCCCCTTGTGGGAGAACAGACCAACCCCCACCTCACTACAGTCTCCTTTAAGGTACCTGTAGAGAGCGATAAGGGCGCCCCTGAGCCTCCTTTTCTCCAGCCTGAACAAGCCCAGCTCCTTCAGCCGCTCCTCGTAGGACTTGTTCTCCAGACCCCTCACCAGCTTCGTCGCCCTTCTCTGGACCCGTTCAAGCACCTCCATGTCCTTCTTGTAGTGAGGGGCCCAAAAGTGAACACAGTACTCGAGGTGCGGCCTCACCAGAGCTGAGTACAGGGGGACAATCACTTCCCTGGACCTGCTGGCCATGCTGTTTCTTATACAAGCCAGGATGCTGTTGGCCTACTTGGCCACCTGAGCACACTGCTGGCTCATATTCAGCCGACTATCAACCAATACCCTCAGGTCCTTCTCTGCCAGACAGATTTCCAACCACTCATCTCCCAGCCTGTAGCTCTGCTTGGGGTTGTTGTGCCCCAGGTGCAGGAGCCAGCAGTTTTTTGTTTTGCTCATGTCTCTTGCCTCTGTATAGATACCTATTTTCAGGTCCCTTTACACATTGACCCTTCTTACTACCTTCAGTCTATGTAGTTGGACTACCAGACTCTCAATCTGTGTTTCCATAGCACAAAATTTAGGTCTACGTTCAGGTTCCTCCATGTGAACTAGGTGGCTGAGCCTCCCCCCTCCTGTTGAAGTCCAGGGTGGCCTTGTCGATACAGCTAATGAATGCTGAATGAACTCCAGACAGGCCTGGGTCTCCTATTCATCCCTGTATCATGTCTGTTCCCTCCTCATGGTTAATTTAGATGCCTGAGAATACCGGAGATGGGATTAGATGCCCGTGTTTATGCCAATGGGAGCCTTCACATCACATTGCACCTGGCCTCCACTTGAGGTCCTGTCCTCTACTTCTATGTGTCTGACCTGCCCGTGTCTTTTTAATTCCAGGACCACCCCAGCTCCGGCTGGTGAATGGCTCCAGCCGCTGCTCTGGGAGGGTCGAGGTCCTTCATAACCAGCGGTGGGGGACTGTGTGTGACGACGGCTGGGACCTGAGTGATGCAGAGGTGGTGTGCCAGCAGCTGGGCTGTGGGACGGCGGTGTTGGCTCCAGGCTCAGCTCACTTTGGGCAAGGCTCCAGCCACATCTGGCTGCAGGGTGTTGAGTGCACAGGGACAGAAGCTGCCCTCTCTGAATGCAGGTCCAGGACGGGGCAACAGAGTTATTGCAATCATGGTAAAGATGCTGGTGTTGTGTGCTCAGGTAAGTTTTTTCTTGAATATCATTATTCAGGAGAGCAGTGGGCTGTGCTAGAGGAAGGAAGAGCATGACTTTGCTGGTGGCTCGCTCTCCCCTGAGTCTGGGTAACACCAAGCCCCACAGCAGAGCTCAGGTCGCTGTTCTGCAGAGGTTTGGTCAGTGACTGGGCTTGCCAGTGAAACCTTAGGGAGGTGGGATCCCGATAGAGGCTGAGCTGGTGATGGGAACGAGAATCTGAGCAAAGCAATGAGAGACACAACCAAGCCTGCGAGGGATGGGAAGAGCAAGGCTTTATTTAGGGACCTAGAGGATGAGTTTTGAAGTTTGATGTGATCAAGAAAACAAGTAAAAACTGTCAGATTAAGAGCAAGATAGGAAGAAAGGCCCATGAATCAAAGATCAAAAGGGGAGATTTTTACAAATTCCACTGTTTTTATTCTTTTCCAGCAAGCATGCCCAAATTTTCTCTGTCATAGAAGCTTTCTTATTCTAGTTGGTACTAATTACAACTTAGCTTTAAATACTCAAAGTCCCTCTGGTACTTGGGGATGTTCAGTATAGTAACAGGATCAGACACCTCCTTCACAAAGGTCCAGGTGATTCAACATCTCTAAACACCATGAATGGCAGGCAGAATGCCTGCTTGCAGTTTGATGCCAGAGGAGTGCAAACTGCAAGGTTCTTGGTGATTGCAGAAGCTTTTTGGCATGTCATTTTCAATGGCTGGAAATGCAGACAGAAGTTATGCAAATGTCATAAATTTTGTGCAAATGTTACAAATGTCATAAAAGGTACAAAAATCGGTGACATGCATTAGCTACATGATCTCTGTGAGCAGTGCAGACATGGATGGAGGCTTCCAAAAAGTGCACACTTTTTTTTTTTTCTTTTTTTCTTTTTTTTTTTTTTCCAGATCCTGGGGCACTACAATTGGTGAATGGCTCAAATTCCTGCGCTGGGAGAGTCGAAGTGCTCTACAAACAACTGTGGGGAACCGTGTGTGATGATGGCTGGGACATGGAGGATGCCACAGTCGTGTGCCGGCAGCTGGGCTGCGGGGTGGCGGTCTCAGCCCCTGGCAGAGCTTGGTTTGGGCAAGGGCATCATGCCATCTGGATGGACGACGTGAACTGCACAGGGGGGGAAGATACCCTCTTGGAGTGCCTGGCCAGGCCATGGGGGGAACACAACTGTGACCATGGGGAAGATGCTGGTGTGGTGTGCTCAGGTAAGGTGGCCCTGTTGGAATGGAAAAGCCTTTGGGCATGCAGGTGTCATCTCCTTGCTGAATTGGTGCTGCTCTGAGAGTGCATGCTTGCTGGTGGCTGAGGAGGCAGAGACAAATGGAAAATGAAGATGGAATTTCCTTCAACACAAGCTGAGTCTTACATTTCTAGATCCCACCTGACCCACAAGACCAGTGGGTCCATGGTCACCATAGGTCACCATGCACCATGGTCAGCAGTGTCATCCCAGGATGTGGATAATTTGAGTATGTGCTCAACACAAGTTGCAGGGAATGATCACGACAATAGGGAAAACAATGATGAAACCTTTCAGAAAGGATGAAGGAGGAAAAGGAGGAAAGACTATACCACGGGGAATATCCTCACAGCTGAGCTGGGAAGCTTAGAGTCATGGTTGGCAAGACTTGCCCTGGCATCCACACTTGCTCCACTCTTTCCATCCACTTTTGGACAAATCTCAAAATGTGTTCTCCTCATGGTCAGTAAATTAGAAAGTTGTCTCTAGGACATCTGTACCCAGTGAATTATCCAGGAATGGATGCACTTGCTTGGGAACCACCCAGACTCAGAGGTACTCTCCTTTATGCATCTGGTACATCCTGCAGAACACTCCATCTTAACTGGTCACCCAGGCTTTTTTAAGGAAAGAAACCTGTGGTTGTGGGATGTGGTTTGCAGAAAGGACCATTCTGCAGTCATCCAGCCCTGCCAATGCCCACTGCAAATAAGTTGCTCTACAGAACGAGCAGTCAGACTGATGGCACCTTGAGTGGCCTTTACTTCCCCTTGAATGGTCCACCAAAGTGGTCCACCTTTGAGCCAAAGGCGGCTGTGATGCACTGGATGGTGCATGGATATGGGCAGTGAATGGCCATCACCAGTGCAGAGCACAGCTGGAGGTGCTACAGGACCAGGGGGACTGTGCCTGATTGTGACAGGGACCTAAGAGGAGCTCTCTTTGTGTCTCCTCTTCGGAATCATGATCACAGAATAATACAGGTTGGAAGGGGTCTCTGGAGAACTCTGATCTATTCACCATGAGACCAACTAAACCTTGCTTATGGCTTTGACCAGTGAAAATGTAAAAGTCCCCAGGGATGAAGGTCCAAGTGCCTTTCCATTCTCTGTTACAATATTTAACTATCCTTATGTGGAAAAAGAACATTTTCCACTATCTAAAGTGAATTTCTATTGGTGCACATTGTGCCTCTTTCTTCTTGTCCTTGTGTGCTGCGGAGATGTCTGATTATCTCCTGAATTAGCTCTGGGTGAAGGAAAATTTGCTTTCTCCCCTCAGGCTACGTTTCAATCACACCACCAAAGCCTCTGCCACTGCTCCCGTTGCTGGTCTCAGTCATCATCCCAGTGTTGATGCTGGTCTGTGGGGCTGTTCTGTGCCTGAAGAGGAGGCAAATGCGAAACAGGGCTTTTAGTTCCCCTCCAGGTGAGCTCTGTCATGGATGAAGAGGGAAATGAAGTTTCCAGAAGGGTATGGTTGGAAGTAGGCTTGCTAAAATGTTGATGTCAGCATACTTTGGGCAGATTTCTTTCCTGTGGCTCATATGGAAAGGGACTTCCTATTCTGGTTTGAGTCCTTCGGTTCTTCTCTTTTCTCTTTCTATCCACTGCTCCCCTTTCACACTGATGTCATATTTCCAGCTGGGTTACTGGTGCTCTTGGTGGTGGGATGGTCCTTCAAGTGGGAGCACCTGCTCAAATGCTCCTCTCCCCTCTGCTGCCTGCTGTGAGCACTGCTCTGTGGGTACACAGCCCTTTGGGAAGGACACTGGGGATATTTCACCTTTATCCAACAGCTGAGAAAGGACCAGGAATTGTGCCTGTGCCTGAGTTTTTAAGGACGTGGTGGAGACTCTTGGAAATTGAGGTTGACTGGTTGGAGACGCCTGTGTTGAACACCTGCATGTTGTCTTTTCAGAAATGAGGGATGGGGTTGGGTACAATGCTGCTAGTTTTACCAGTGCTGTCCTTGAGCTTCTTCACCTCAGGAAAAGGACAGGACAGTGGGAAGGCACCAAGAATGAACAGCTCCAAAGGGTTGGGTTGGCCAGAAATGTTCCTATGAGTGGTGTGTTGGAGTCCAAAAGAACATGCCCTTCTATCCCACTGGTGAGAGCGTCACTCCTAGGCCCATGTGTGACCCAACCAAGGAGACATCTTTTCCGGGTCGCATCCTGTTTCTTTGCCAAATGCTGAAACCATGTGTTGAAAGGAATGCCATCTGTAGGCTCTTAGCATGTAGGTGGCGGCTTGGGTGGGTGGATCAGTGTGTAGTTTTGGGGGTGGGAAAGAAGAACTTTGGGATGAAGGGTGCTGTTTGTGGACCATGTGTTTGATCAAGGGTGGTTTCTGCAAAGTAGGCTTCATGTCTGAGTACTGGCAGTCAATAGTGTATATCCCGTGCTGCTGGCATTGGTCAAGCCAACGTGATTAGTGCTGTCTCCAAAGGAGTGAGCATCCTCACTGGTCTTGTAAAAATAGAGGAAAACTCAGGCAGCTCTGCCTGGGATGCCTGGATTGACCCACTGACTGAATCCTTGTGGTCTGCAGGCTTTCTACACATGGACGAGCTGGTGGTCTCTGACACGTCCACCTTGATGCCTGGAGCAGAGCAAGTGGAGGCAAAGGAGGCTCACGCTGATGATGCCAGCAACAAGTGAGCTCAGGTCCTGTGACCATCCCGGATACAAGACTCCAGCTGATGCAGCTCCATCCCAGTGCACAGCCCTGTCACCATGAAGAGCCCTGGACCATCCCTTCTCTACAAAGTGAGATCACCAGAGATTGACCCATTGTCAGCTCCATGCCCACCTCAGCCAGCCACCTGAAGCAACACAGGGCATGAAACACCACCTGGCAGAAATGGTCTGTGTGCGAAAGAGAATTGATGCATAGAAATATTTCAGGTTCCTGCTTTCATTTTTTTTTTTTTTCTTGGTGCATTTGTGAAAATAATAAAAATAAATCTGTAACACATAAGCAATGTTTTACTGTTTTTTTTTTTTTTTTTTTTTTTTCTTTTCTTTTTTTCTTCTCCATTTAAAAAAAAATATTTTTAGTCAATGGAGGCTGCAAAGCTTATCCCTACATATGATTGTCCCCCTGTACTCAGCTCTGGTGAGGCTGCACCTCGAGTACTGTGTTCAGTTTTGGGCCCCTCGCTACAAGAAGGACATGGAGGTGCTTGAGCGAGTCCAGAGAAGGGCGACGAAGCTGGTGAGGGGCCTGGAGAACAAGTCCTATGAGGAGCGGCTGAAGGAGCTGGGCTTGTTCAGCCTGGAGAAAAGGAGGCTCAGGGGCGACCTTATCTCACTCTACTGGTACCTCTAGGGAGGCTGTAGCGAGGTGGGGGTTGGTCTGTTCTCCCATGTGCCTGGTGACAGGACGAGGGGGAATGGGCTGAAGTTACACCAGAGGATTTTTAGGTTGGATATTGGGAAAAACTTCTTTACAGAAAGGGTTGTTAGACATTGGAACAGGCTGCCCAGGGAAGTGGTGGAGTCACCATCCCTGGAGGTCTTTAAAAGACGTTTAGGTGTAGAGCTTAGGGATATGGTTTAGTGGGGACTGTTAGTGTTAGGTCAGAGGTTGGACTCAATGATCTTGAGGTCTCTTCCAACCTAGAAATTCTGTGATTCTGTGATATATGCAAGGGCTTCTTTCTGTTCACCTTTGAAGCTGAGCAGCTTTGCTAACTCCACCAACTGAAAGCTCAGGTGAGGCCTCACATAGACATTTAGAGCCACCTGAGATGTCCTAGGCCTCAGGCTCTGGTTTGGGACTGCCAAATAAGACAAAGGACCTACAGGTAGCTAGATGTATATCTGTGTGGGCAACTAGGCCATGCTGGTCTCTTCCTTCTGCTGCATTCCCAAACATTTCTGCATGTTGTCCTTGGAGAGTGGTCTTCTGGGGTCCCCGAGAGCACAGTGCTCTGACACAAGAAGGGCTTGGAAGGCACAGAGGTGGGAGCTAGCCATGTGGAGGGATGCTGGCTGGGGGTTTAGGCAGCACTGGTCATAAAAAGAAGTGCTGGGTTCTCCAGTGGCTAGTGACACAGCCCATCTCACACAACCCAAAACAGCTGCTTGGAAGCATCAGAGGAAGCCTCGCATGGGGACTCAGGCTGTGGTGGCTGTGATGAGTTAAAAGCATGAACACCTGGAAGGCAGGGGAGGAGAGGAGGTGAGCAGGAAACAGGATGCCTGCTGAGTCATAGAGGCTTAGAAGATGAAAGCTTGGAATGCCCAGAGATGAATGAATCTAGAAAACAGAAGATGACTTCTGTTACAGGTAGGAGCATGCCTTACTGCAGGCACTTTGAGGTGATGGACGCATTGGTCCTGCCGTCTGCTCACGAGCAGGATAATGGTCATTGCCCTTGTGACCTGGTGACCCTAAGGAGGTCAGGGTAATGGAGAGGTCCCTCTCCAGAATGCAGGCAGCCTTTGCAGAATTAGCTTTTCTTTGTTCTCGTTCCTGAAGCTGCAGTTCTCACCCACTTTGACACGGGGTTATCTTCTTCCTAGGAAGCGCAGTTCCCTTTTCAGCATTTTCCTGGCATGGTTTAGAAGAGTTCAGCTGCAGGGTCCCCACCCGTGGCTGGCTAGTGACCTGGTGCTGCTGCAGAGCTTCCAGTCCTTCATCTGCTCAGCAAAAGAATGATTCTGGAAACTTCCCTGGGTTGCTCCAGTTTGATGTGAGCTGGAGAGCCCACCAGTGTGGTGGGACCAGTAGGACCACCACCCAGCAGACCCCAGGTTTTAAGTTAGAATGTACAATCAGCCCACCATATAATTTACATATTTTTGTTTAAAGGGTGGCAAGTGAGGGTTAAAAGTGGAATAATGCTCTCTTAATCATAGAAATGGGATCTAGGCACCTTAGTCTATGAGTCTGGAAACACTGAGGCAGGTAAGGGTACCTTGCAAAAAGAAATTCACACACATGTGCATAGGTCCCCAAAATGTCTGAGCTTGGAATGTGCAATTTACACACATGCACTTCGTAGCCTGTCCCCGAGGTCTCTTTTAGTGTCATTTGTAAATGGGCCTCGGGTAACCCCAGAACACGCCTGCTGTTCCAGGATGATGTCACTTCTCTGTCACATTGCCTGCTCTGTGGGGTGATAAATGAGGGAATGGCCCTTGCTAACGGACAGACATCTCTGTGGGAGTTTCATTTTTGTGTCTCTTGGGTATCACTGCAACGAGGATCCCATGGGAGGCAGTTCCATCAGGAGGCCCTCTGGGGAGGTTCAGTATGGGGGACACCAAAGGATGAGCAGATGAAGGGGTGTTAGTGTCTGGGCAAGCTCAGAATGGGGAGAGTTTTTCTTCATGACCTGCTCCCACATTCCCTGTCCTCTCTCACTTAACCATTTCTGAAGCCATGCAATTGCCAGTGTTGGGGCTTTTGAACTAAAAAATTAAAGCTGTGAGCTTCCTCTGTCCTTGTTACAGCTGCTGGACTTACTCTGGCTCAAGCTGTTCCCTGAGATCTCTTCTTTACCTTTATTATTCCTAACAGTTTTCAATAGATTAGTTCATTGTTGAAAGGGAGAATGAGAGAATTTGTGTGCTGCAGGTTAGCAAAAGACACCGAGATGCAAAAGCTGGGAGGGACAGGATGAGTCTGTGCTAAAAGCCTTGCAGCAGCTGGAGAGAGCTAACCCTGGAGATACTGGCACAGGCAGAGCTCAACCATATGGAAAGGCTCCATGTGCTCAAGTGCAGATGTCTGTGCTGGACAGCTGCTGGAGTCACTGGGAGTGTCAGCAGAGAACAATGAACCACATGAGAAGTCCCTGATGGTTTCCCTCATCTCACATTCCAGCCTCTCAGAAAACCATACCCAGTGCAGTCACAGGGTAATGCTTCTGAGAGTGCTTGCTCTTGAATAATGAAGTGATTTCCTGCCATCTAGCTATACATCAATGAAATGCAACAAAAAGGAATTGATAGTACGATACGTCTGGCTTTGAATGTTTCATTTTTCTGGTACACAGCTGCTAACATATTGCCTGGAATCACTGCCTCTGAATGTCGTAGAAGCTAAGGAATCCAAAGAAATGTTGTATACTTTAAGAAAGGTGCCAAGATGAAGACAAGGGGTTTAATTGATATACAACTCTGGATCTTCCATGTTTTCTGTTCTGCAAGTAGTTCTGGTTACCATGTCCCAGGAAGGATGTACTGGAACTGGAGCAAGTCCAGAGACTGCACAAAGGTCTGTGACCTTCTGGAGGGTAGTGGTGTTGGGGCTGGTCTCTTCTCCCAAGCAACAAGCAATAGGACAAGAGGTAATGGCTTCAAGTTCCACCAGGAGAGGTATGGGTTGGATATCAGGGGAAATTTCTTTACTGAAAGAGTAGTGAGGCATCACAATAGGCTGCCCAGGGAAGTGGCTGAGTCACCATCCCTGGAGGTATTCAAGAAACGTGTAGATTTATAACATAGTAGACTTAGAACATGGTTTAGTGGTGGACTTTAGTACTAGGTTAAAGGTTGAACTAGGTGATCTTAGAGGTATTTTCCAACCTGAATGATTCTACGATTCTATGAAGTTCATCCATCAACCACATGCCTCAGGACACCCTGTCCTTCTGCTTGCAATCTACAAAATTAATACTGGATCCAGGCAGATCCAGGCAGATCCTCACAGCAGTGGCAGAAGTTGCAAAGGATCCTGGCAATGAGATGGTCTGGCTGGTGGAAGCCAGGAGGATGGCACTGCCCCAGCAGAAGCCCCCCTAGGACAGGGGGGAAGGAGGATTCTGCTGATCATAGAATCATGGAATCATGGAATGGTTTGGACTGGAAAGCTTTTAAGACTTTAAGATCACCTAGTCCAAACCCCATACCATGGGGAGGGACATCTTTCACCAGATCAGGCTGACCAAAGTCCCAACCAACCTGGCCTTGAACACTTTCAGGGAGAGGGCAAGATGTTGACCTGTGTGCAGGGCCTTGCAAGGTCACACCCCTCTGGGGGCAAAAGGGCAGGAAGAATGGCTCCAGATCATAGAATCAGAATGGCTTGGGTTGGAAGAGACCTTAAAGATAATCTAATTTCAACCCCCCTGCCACAGGCAGGGACACCTTCCTCTAGACCAGGTTGCTCAAAGCCTCATCCAACTTGGACTTAAACACCTCCAGGGATGGGACATCCACAACTTCTCTGGGCAAACTGTTCCAGTGCCTCACCACTTACATAACAAAGAACTTCTTCCTAAAATCTAATCCAAACCTACCCTCTCTTAATTTAAAACCATTACTCTTTGCCCTATCACTACACCCCCTGACAAAGAGTCCCTCCCCAGACTTTCTGTAGGCCCCTTTAGGTACTGGAAGGCTGCTCTAAGGTCTCCCCGGAGTCTTCTCTTCTCCAGGCTGAACAACCCCAACTTTCTCAGCCTGTCTTCACAGGAGAGGTGCTCCAGCCCCTTGATCATCTCTGTGGGCACTAAGAGGACGAAAGGCTCTGGTGGGTGCCTATGAAGGCATCTGGATGCAGAAAAAGGTTGCAGAGCATCCCACCAAAGAGCACAAGATGCCAGCATTTAGTCACTTAGTATTCAACAAGGAACATCTCCCCTCACAAGGGGCTGCCTGCTTCTAGGAACCACTTTTTTTGCAAGCAGAATAATATAAGAAAAACAAGAGGTTCACAGGAGATTTGTCTTCTGGGCCAGTTTCAACCATGTCTTGGGGCTTGGCAGCAGACAGGGACTGCAGAAGGAGCTGGTGTGGGCACTGCAACAAGGAAGCTTTTTCTTGGCTGTAAATTGGGACATCTGTGTGCAAGGAGTCCTGCATGTGTGCAAGATTGCATGAGATCCTGGAAACCCTGCTGCAAAGGCTTAATTACAGACAGACTTGTTTATTGGGTTTCTGTTAGGATGTGAAAATTATGGGCTGCAATATTCACAGGCTGTGATGCAGCAATAGGAAGTGTGGGAGATGTGTGGCTCTGTGTCACGAAAGAAAAACGTCTTGGCAGGGACAGCTCCGTTCACTTGCCAGACAGGAGCTTTTCTAAAAGACATGATGGATAAATGGGGCAAGAGACATCCTTTCGTTTCCTTTCAGACAAGCTGCTGCACCTTGTATGTTTTTAGTCAGGCTGAATTGAGGAGGAAGGGGGAAGGATGGGGTGGGTTATTATACTACTTGCTGAAAGCCTGAAGTGTAAGCACAGGGAAAGGCTCAGGGTGTTGTGCCAAAGCATCCCATGGTTCAGAGATCAGTCAGTAAATTCCCTGAATTCACTTAAACTGAGGGTCAGAATCAATGCCATGGGGCACTCATAACCTGGGCATGTTTATAACTAAACCTCAGCGGTTCATTCATGATTTCTGGAACACCCCCATTCTCTATATGATGCTCCCAGAATACAGGCTGTGTATTTTATGTGTCTCTTCGTGTGAGGGGTCAGGTTTTATCAACACAATTTCTGATAGTGGCCTTGGGAACAGACTGACTTCAGCTGGAGCAAGCTCTTCAGTGTACGTAAAGGACCTGCCCCTCAGAATTCCTTATTTTGGCAGGGGAAAGGAGACTTGTCCTCCACAAGCACCATGGGATTTGTCAGGATGGGGTTTACCTTCAGATACCTATACAGTGAGGTAGATCTTACCTTCAGCCCTGAAGAAAGAGATCTGGGGGTGCTGGTCAACAACAAGTTGAATGTAAGCCAGCAGGATGCCTGGCAGCCAAGAGGGCAAACATCATTTTGGGAGGTTTTTAACACAGCATAGCCCGCTGGTAAAAAATAAAAATAATAAATATAATAAAATATAAATATAATAAATTATAAATATAAATATAATAAAATAATATAAATATAATAAAAATTAAAAATAGGTGATTCTTCTGCTATATTTAGCATTACTGCAGCCTCACTTTGAATATCGTGTGCAGTTCTGGTTTGCACATCAAAAGGATGTGAAGATTGTGTCCAGAGGAGGGCAATAAAGCTGATAAAAGGGCTGGATGGCATGTCCTGTGAGGAGAGGGTGAGGACACATTTTTTGGAGAAAATTCTATTCTTTACCTTCTCCTTCTCCTGTTCCTCATCCTCATCCTCATCCTCATCCTCATCCTATTCCTATTCCTATTCCTATTCCTATTCCTACTCTACTCTAATTCTATCCTATCCTATGCTTTGTTTTTCTGAGGGTCTCAGTGAGAAATGAACTCTCCTAGGACATATTTCTCCCCACCTTAGCATCCAGGGCTCCAGGTGAACCACGCACCTTTCCCCCAGCTAGCTTTAATGACAACCTCTGTGTATGAGCCTAAATGAAGCTCCAGCTTCAAAGACATTTAAATTAAGAGTAATGATTCCCACTCCCTTTCAACAAACCAACATATATGCTTATCCAGGACAATGGTGATTGTTTATTGGAATTTCCTGAAGAGCAGGAAGGCTTGGCTTTTCCCAAGGCTCCAAACCCCCACAAGTGAGAGCTGCAAACCCTCCTGCTGCGGGACCAGATCTGGCTGGAGGGTCCGGGAGGTGGGGATGAAAGGGGGAGTCTCTGAGCAGGTACTGCTGCAGCGGAGAGGCCACTTAAACCGCTTTGAACTGGAGGGCTCAATCCCAGGGACAGCAGGGAGGAGGGATCAGTGCAGGAGGAGGGATGAGCATGGGACAAACACAGGTCAGAGGAGGGGACTGACCATAACCTTTCTGGCAGTGGCATTGTCCAGCTCAGCTTGCAGCTCTCACTAGGAAGATAACCAGCCCTAAAACTACCGGCATGGGGTGCTCAGGACATTTTCTGCCCCTGCAGATCACCCTGGCTGGTTGTGCTGGAGCAGGGCTCCTCATCTACTTGGCATGCCTCTGTGGTGAGTAGCTCATGCATGGGGGAAGGTGCCTTGTAGTAGACCATGCGCATGGGACAAGAGAGGTCTGTGATATGTAGGAAAGGGGGGTCTGGGCTTGCAGACAGGCAGAGCAAAGACTCCTTTGACCTGCCAGGCTTTAAAAGGAAGGGAAAATGGCAGATGGGGAAGAAGACCTTATTGGCCGGGTAATTATTTTGGCCTCTGTGCTGTTGCCCTTGTGCAGAGTGGTTGGGAAATGTTTGGAGCCTTACCAGCCTGTGACAGTTAGGACCAGAAATTGCATATTTGTGTTGGCCACTTCTTCAGGGCCAGCCTGTATGTTTACAAAGATGGGGCCCAAAGTCCTCTTTCCTCCAGCGCAAACAGGAACAGGCACTTCTACTACTCTTCACCCCACAGAAAGGAGGTGAGTGGTTGTGCTGCAGGTCCTCTAGAAGGTGGGGTGCCAAGTTGCTGTTATTTTTCCTGCCTACTTCATTTTATGTCCCTTTATTTTTTTCCAAATAACATCCCTTGGCTTTCCACTCCCCCAAAATTCATTATTTCTGTGCACAGAAGGAGAGCTTGCTCTTGCGCATGATGGGCAAAAAAAAAACTTGATGATCTGTTGTCAGCTCCATATCACAATATATATACAAATATGATTAAAATACAAGGCTGCACACAGACAGCTCCCTTTGCTGTCTTAGCACAGAAACACAGAACCATGGAATGGTTGAGGTTGGAAGGGACCTCATTTGGTCCAGCCCCTCTGCTCCAGCTGGGACACCCAGAGCAGGGTGCCCAGGACCACGTCCAGGTGGCTTTTTAAGATCTCCCAGCAGAGAGACTTCACAGCCTCTGGGCAACCTGTGCCTGGGCTCCGTCACCTGCACAGCACAGATGTTTCCTGATGTTTCAACAGAACCACTTGTCTTCCAGTTTGTGCCCATTGCCTCTTGTCCTGTCCACCCCCTGAAAAGAGCCTGGCTCCATCTTCATTGTGCCCTTCCTTCAGGGATTTATGGGCATCGATAAGATCCCCTCTGAACCTTCTCTTCTCCAGGCTCTTGGCCTCTCTTCATAGGAGAGGTGCTCCCTTGATCACCTTGGTGTCCCTCCATTGACTCTCCCCAGCATGTCCATGTCTGTCTTGGACTGGGAGCCCAGCAGTGGACCCAGCACTCAAGGTGCTGCCTTCCCAGTGCTGAGCAGAGGGGAAGGATCACCTCCCTTGACCTGCTGCTGATGCTTTGCCTCATGCAGCTGCCAACAGACAATCCCCACATCCAGAGTTTTCAATCCAGACTGCAGTGTGGTCTTTTTTTTGTTCCTGAATTTGTTTGGGAATATCCAGTAAAAATACCCAAAGTCCCTTTGAAGATCAATGTCTTTTATTGGGAAAAGGGGATTTGCAGAGCATTTTTTTCTTCCAGATCTGGATTCTTTGGGGTTTGCCTACCAAAGGAGAAGCATGTCAGGGGTGCACATAAACCATAGCTATTTGCAGAGGCCATATGAGGGTAGCACAGGTAGTGTAGGCTTTCTCAGCTCTTCTGCATGGGACTGTTTCTACATCCCATGCAGAACCAGTTGCATCCCAGAGGGTTCCCCTCCGCTTGCTGAACGGACCACACCGCTGCGCTGGCCGAGTTGAGGTGTACTACAGCAACAGGTGGGGCACGGTGTGCGACGACCACTGGGACCTGGATGATGCCAACGTGGTGTGCCGTCAGCTGCACTGTGGCATCGCCTTGTCCACCAGCAGACCTGGCCAGTTCAGGGCTGGGTCTGGCCCCATCTGGCTGGACGATGTCAACTGCACGGGGACGGAGGTGGCACTTTCCTACTGCAGAGCAAATGAATGGGGGAAGAACAATTGCCACCATGGTGAAGATGCTGGTGTGGTGTGTGCTGGTAACACCCTGAGGAAATTACGGGGTGGGAGGACACACTTAGATGTTTTGTGGTTTATCCCATACAGCACAAGGGCTTGCAGGTTTGGAAATCAGTTTTGGAAACATGATCAGCCCAGGAAATCAGTGTTAATTACACCTGCAAGGGTCCTGAGATGATGGATCTGCTCTGGGGGATGTGTAGGGGCCTCTTGCACATCCCACCTCTCCAAGACCCTTGTTTTGGCCGAATTTCTGGGAAAGTGGGCACAGATAGAGGTACAGCCACCCATTCTGTTTTGCTGACAGGCTCCATGAAACGCATCCTTAGGCAGGGGAGAGGGGCCGGAAGGAGACATTGACTCCTCCTTGCTGCCACCAATATAACGGATACCAGATCTTTTCCATGCTTTTGCCTCTGGCAATCTGAAACCAGCTTGGGGTGCTGGAGAATGTCCAAAGAAGAGCAACAAAGCTGGTGAAGGGTCTAGAGAGAAAGTATTATGAGGAGCAGCTGAGGCAGCTGGGGTAGCTGAGCTTGGAGAAAAGAAGGCTCAGGGGACACTTTACCTTTCCACAACTACCTCAAAGGAGGTTGTAGTGGGGTGGGAGTCGTTCTCTTCTTCCAAGCAACAAGCAATAGGACAAGTACAAATAGCCTCAAGTGGTACCACGGGAAGTATAGGTTGGATACTAGAAAATACATATATTTTTATTAGGAAAAACAAAACAAAAACACTAAAAGGGTTGTGAGGCTTTGGAATAGACTGCCCAGGGAAATGGTTGTCACCATCCCTAGAGCTATTCAAAAAATGTGTAAATGTGGTGGGACCTGGTTTAGTGGTAGACTTGGCAGTGCTAGGTTACCAGTTCGACTTGATGATCTTAGAGGTCTTTTCCAACCTGAATCATTTTGCGATTCTATGATTCTGTGTTCAGACGGAACCTGTTGAGTTCCAGTTTGTGTCCATTGCTTCTTTTCTCAGTCCAGAGGTAGCTGCGTGTTAGAGATCACTGTGTGCAGCCAGCAAACGTGGTGGAGCGCAGAATGGTCATGCTGTATCTTGCAGTGCCCCAAGGAGTGGCAGGAGAGGTTTGGGTTGGATATGGGAAAAAACTTCTTTACTGAAAGGGTTGGCAGGCATTGGAATGGGCTGCCCAGGGAAGTGGTTGAGTCACCATCCCTGGATGTCTTTAAAAGATGCTTAGATGTAGAGCTTAATGATATGGTTTAGTGGAGGACTTGTTAGTGTTAGGTCAGAGGTTGGACTTGGTGATCTTGGAGGTCTCTTCCAACCTAGATGATTCTGTAATTCTGAGAAATGAGGGACAAGGGGGTTTTCAAGGTACATCTCCTGTTCTTCTCGTAGAGTCAGCCAGCCACCACCAGGACTCCAGCACTGGTTCCACAGAGCTGCGCCTGGTGAACGGCCCGAACCGCTGTGCCGGGAGAGTGGAGCTGCTGTATGATCACGAGTGGGGAACCGTGTGCGATGATGACTGGAGCTTCACGGATGCCAAAGTCGTGTGTCGGCAGCTGGGCTGTGGGACTGCGGTCTCAGCTTATAGCTCAGCATACTTCGGCCAGGGAACGGGCCCCATTTGGTTAGACAACGTCCAGTGCAGTGGGACAGAAGCTGCCCTGTCTGAATGCCAGGCCAGGCCATGGGGAGTCAATAACTGTGACCATGGAGAAGATGCTGGAGTTGTGTGTGCAGGTAACCACTGATAGATAATATGAGGCTTGATACCAGGAGAAGAAGTTCAGTGAAGGATGCTTGGCTCCAAGGACTAATACCACTTTGACAGCTGTAGCCAAGGGTGAAAGGGTGACCTTGTCCCCTCTCTCTTCTTCTTTAATGCGCTCCATAGAACACAGGTCGTCCTTCTGCAGCAAGTAAGGAACAGCAGTGATGACAAGGGGTAGGTAGCACACAAAAAACATGCTAGTATGGGCAACAAGAGTGTGCACCAAGGACAGAGAGAGAGCACAGGACTGGGTGGCAGAGCTGCTCCAGCAAGGTCCCAACCCACTCTGCTATAGGGACCAGCAGCTTACAGCCTCACAGACTAAAGTGAGGGGCCCTGGGGCCTTTATGAAGAAAGGGAAATAGCAAGGGGGTCTTCAGGAAGCTTTGGAGATTGCTGGAGTCACCAAGCCAATACTATGTGTTCCTGGACCCCTTAAAACCAGATTGCAGCAGCTTACGGGGCACAGTTTGCTTGTGCTCACGTTGAACATTCACGGGCTTTGAGGTCACACAGCCGGTTCATCTACATACCTCCACAGGTTTGCGTGGAGATGAGAACCCTCCTGAGCAAAACACTGGGGAGTACCACCTGGGGAAGGCACTGAGGGCATGGGTGGCATGCGGACGTGTACTAGGTCAGGTCTGATGCTCCTTTTCTCTCTCACCCCTGTGCCACCAGAAGGCACGGTTGTCGAAGCGCCGGCTCCGCTGCGCCTGCAGAATGGCCCCAGCCGCTGCGCAGGAAGAGTGGAGGTGCTCCATGACCACCAGTGGGGGACGGTGTGTGACGATGGCTGGAGCCTAAGCCAGGCCACGGTGGTGTGCCGACAGCTGAACTGCGGGACGGCAATCTCAGCTCCGGTTCTGGCTCACTTTGGGCCAGGGTCTGGCCGTGTCTGGCTGGATAACGTGAACTGCACCGGGGCTGAAGCGGCCCTCTCTGAGTGCCACGCCAGGCCATGGGGATCCAACGACTGTGACCACAGGGAGGATGCTGGTGTGGTGTGCTCAGGTGAGCCGTGTTCGTAAGTACCTTGCAGTTCAGGTGCAACCTGATCGCGTCCTCAAAATCCAGAAATGGGGGCTTTTTCCACACCCTGTTTAATAATAATAATAATAATAATAATCAGAGCATGCTGTGAATGCCACACCAGGTGAGGCTGCTCCCTGTGCAAGACCTTAGGAAGGTTTTGTGCAGAAAGAAGCACAGCTAGAGAGCCATTCTCCTATCCCTTCCTGATAGCTCTAGCTGCATTAACTCATCTGTCAGTGTCTCCTGCCACTTTTTGTAGTGACTGTTGATCCCAGTACCCTTTGTTGGGCACTGAATCCCAAGGTCTGTAGCTGCGGCCCCTTTTTATCTGAGCTGAGAATCTTTGGCAATGTAGCACATTTCCCAGACCTCTTGAAAGGATGCTCTAGTTTTTCCATGGCTTAATACATTTCAAAGCCTGTCTGGAGCTGATGATCAGGTATGAACATGCATTTTGCCCCCTCCTCAGACACGGATACCGACACGTCGAGGCACCGTCTGCTGCGGCTGGTGAATGGATCAAACAGCTGCATTGGGAGAGTTGAGGTTCTTCATGACCAGAAGTGGGGGACCGTGTGTGATGACACGTGGGACATAAACGATGCTGCAGTTGTGTGCAGGGAGCTGGGCTGCGGGAGAGCAATGTCAGCCCCGGGCTCAGCTCATTTTGGGCAAGGGTCGGACCCCATCTGGCTGGACAATGTGCACTGCGTGGGGACAGAGTCCACCTTTGCAGAGTGCGGGCTGAAAAGCTGGGGAGAGCACAACTGCGGCCACAGTGAGGATGCCAGTGTGGTGTGCTCAGGTAAATCCACAGGGACCAGGGTGGGCCATCCAGGACAGGCTGAGTTAACTCCTGTCCACTCGACGTGGGGTTGGACGCCAAAGCTGTCCTGCCCAAAACCTCACCCCCTCCGCTCTCCACTGCAGGCACCAACCCCTTGCAGCTGCGGGTTAAGGATGGTCCGGGTCCCTGCTCAGGGCGCGTGGAGGTGCAGTACAACGCCACCTGGTACGGCGTCTGCGACAGTGACTGGAGCTTGCTGGAGGCACAGGTGGTGTGCAAGCAGCTGGGCTGCGGGCCGGCACAGTCTGCACCCATTGGAGGCCAGTTCGGCCCAGAGCGTGGCCACCCATTGCTGGAAGGGCTGAGCTGCCGGGGCTCAGAGACGCTGCTCCTGGAGTGCCAGCAGAAGAATATGGGTCTGGGGCAGTGCAAGCACGGCTTTGCAGCCGGGGTGGTGTGTACGGAGATGAAAGGTGAGTGCCAGGAACCTTTGCTGTCCTACTGCAGATGGCACCGCTCTGCCTGCACGAGTGGCCAGCCTGGTGTCTAGGACAGGCAGAGCCACGTAAGCCACTGCAGTGATAACACACCGTGGGGTAATGCTCCTGTCTCTGTGCCAGTCTTAGCAGAAGTGCTGCCAGAAACCTCCCTGACAGAAACCATTAGAGGGACAGGAGGGGGGCACCTGGAGGAAAAAAGCTGTAGGCGATAGAGTGGGATTAATTAGGAGAAGGTGTGGGTATCATGCTCCTTCAGAAAGTCTCCCTCTGTGGGCAGGGACAGACGATTCCTAATGCACAGGGATTTCTGTGAAGGTGCAGCCTCTTGTATCTAACCTAGTTCTGCCGTGCCTTGCTGTCTCCCACATGGCACGGGTGTTTGGGGATGCCAAGAGTTCCCCTCGTGGATATGTTCTCCTGGCATTAATCCAAGCTGGGGGGGTCCTTGCACCCATCCTACAGAAGTGGAGGGCAAGCCAACAGGGCTAAGCCCCAGCCCCATGGAGTGCTGTGATGGAAGATGCTGAGAGTCCCCCAGAAATGTGCAGCAGAAAGGAAGGGTGAGCAGGAACCCTGAGGGATGGAGCAGTGCAGACCATCCATCCAAACTGCTCTGAGCTTAACTCTTTCCACAGACCTCACCCAGGCCTGCTCAGTGCTGTCGGGTCTGCTTGGCGTTGGGGCAACACTCTGTGGGGTCCTGCTGGTCCTGTACCTGGTGAGGTGTGGAAGACAGGCTGGGCGCTCCCAGGGTAAGAGCAGGACCTCTGTGCATGATACACCTGGTGTCCCTGCAGGGCTCACGGTGCTTTTGGCCTCACTTCTTGGGCTGGGGTTGGGGTTTGTGCAACGTTGATCTATGCATCACTTCTTGGGTTGGGGTTTGTACCCTCTGTGTGTCACCCTGCTCCTTTGCTTTGCAGACAAATCACATGCAAAGAAGGTGGATGATGCCGGGACATCATCTGAGGCTTAGGTGGCCACACTCCTGGTGTTGAAGGCAAGGCTCCCCAGGACCCCAGAAGGCAGAAAAGACACTGTTTTGTGGAGCCAGAGCAGAGCAGCCCTGCAAGGATCAGCAGAGAGGATCTCCTCTGGCAGAGTGGAGAGTCCTGTCTTGTGTGCCCCATAGCTCCTGGCCCACTGCACTGAGCTCCTGGGGGTCCCACTTTCTCCCATGGTCACACACAGCATCACAAATCCCTCGGTCTCCAAGCCAGGTCTTCTCAGAGTGATAACCCTTATCTGGTCCTCCAGGTAGGCTCCAGCATCCCAGCTCCATCTGCTTGCACTGCCGCCTCATTCCCACCACTGCAATCCTGTGCCTTCACCCAACAGTCACCCCTTGCCATCACCCCAACAGTCATCATACCTTTTCCTCTAATCTCCCATGGAAACGACTTCATGATCCAAGAATAAGAGAGCAGGATGCTCTAGAGCACTGTACATAGCTAACTTTGCAACAAGAGCAATGCACTTCAAAGTCTGTCCAGGATGGGCTGGGAAGTACCTCGTCCGTTGTATTTATTCAATATAGTTTTGAATACCAGTAAAGAATCCTGAAACCTGAAAGAACAAGAATGAAATATTGTATGCGTGTTCAGGGTTACGTGGTGACTTGGCCTGAAGTTTAGGCAAAGTGTATGTGATGAAAGAACGGGTTCTTTGGCTGTGGAGGGGTGATTGGGTCACATATTGGAGACTGATGATTGCTATCTCTGGGTGAGATACGGTCCTGGCCAAAACCAAGGAAGCGTCTGTGGGTGGTCACGCTCTTTGTAGAGCAACCCATGAGTCAGGACTGAGCCCCAAACCACCCACCACTTCGGTGAAGCCAAAGGGTCCCACGGTCAGGACTGAGGAACATCCCAGTGCCACAGGGAGGGAACAAATGACCACAAGCTTCATCAGACTGTGACGAAGCCACAGAGAAAGAAGCATTGGCTTAAGGACCAAAGAGCATACTTGACATGGAAACATCTCAGATTAGCTGCTGGAAGAGGTAGAAAAAGCTGGCTAGGTTCTCACCAGGTAGAAGACAAAGCAGAAGCAAGGACTGGAGACAAGAAGAGAGGGGCCATTAGGTGCATGCAGGAGAAGATGAGTATTCAGAGCACTGTGAGGTGCAGCTGAGGACATGACAGTGAAGTATAGAAGGTAGGAAATGGCATTGCAGGTTTTTTTCAGCAGTGGAGAGGGCTTGGGGAATTAAGCTAGCCCTCCCAAGCTCTCTGTTCAATGACAACGTTGCAGGATCTGTTCAGTCCTTCCAACAGTAAGGTTGCCTTTGGGAACTGGTGGGGCAGCGGGGTCTTGTTATCCTGCTCTCCTAGTTTCAGCTAGGAAAGAGTTAATTTTCCTCCTAGTAGCTGGTAGGGTGCTGTGTTTGAGATTTAGGATGAGAATAATGTTGATAACACACTGATGTTTTAATTATCACAGAGCAGTGCTTACACCAAGCCAAGGACTTTTCAGCTCCTCGCCCTGTCCTGCCAGCGGGCAGGCTGGGGGTGCAGCAAGAGCTGGGAGGGGACAGACCCAGGACAGCTGACCCAAACTGGCCAAAGGGGTATTCCATACCATATGGAGTCATGTTCAACAATTAATATGGGGGGCTGGCCGGGGTGGGGGGCCGGCTGCTTGGGGATGGGCTGGGCATCGGTCAGTGGGTGGTGAGCAATTGCATTGTGCATCATTTCTTTGTACACATTAGTACTATTATTATTATTGTTATTATCCTTTCTTTTCTGTCCTAATAAACTGTCTTTATCTTGACCCAACAGCTTGCATTTCTTTCTAATTCTCTCCCTTACCCCAGAGAGGGAATGGGAGTGAGTGGCTGTGTTAAACACAGCTGCCAGCCGGGTTAAACCACACCACCTACCACCTCTCATTCCTTTCCAGCCAGCAGCCGAAGCTGTCACCAGTTTGCATCTTGCTACCTGTCCTAAGCCTCAGCCATGCAGTCCCTGGCCCCTTATGTCAATGTGTGGTTGCAAGGTCATCTTCTGGTCCTCCCTGGACATCCTAGGACTTTGGGATTTCTTATCCTCCTGCTGGCACTCGAGGCTCTTAATTTTCCTTCTGGCTGCCCCAGCTCACCCAGTTCTCCAGTCTTGCTTGTCCCAGAGTTTACACCAAAGGCTCAGCAGTCCTGAGCTCTTTTAGCTCTGTGTGTCTGCACCTGAGTGCCTCAGAATAGGGGAAAACGGGAACCTGGACCCAATTGTCTGGGGTGTTTTCACTGCCTTGGGAAAGGAGGAAAAGACTGGAGCCTGAGTATCAGAAAGCATCACTGTGTGTGTGTTTAATCACAGTTTGGAGAAGGCCTTTACAACTGAAAAAAGATCTGAGCTGGGGCTGTGGACTACTCTGCAGAGATACTGCGATATCTCAGGAAGGGGTTTCAGCCTTCCCAAGGGGACACGGCACACAAATTCAAAAGGAACAGAACAGACAAGAGCATGACACATTTCCAGAGCACCTATTTGTACAAACTACTGAAAACTACCAGCAGAAGCACCCCCGCTCACAGCCGCATTGGCCAGGTCAGGCTTTGACAGTTCATAGCATTTCTGCGATGGTGTCGGGAATTTCTTTGTTGCTGGCCTCTTTGTTTACAAAGAGAGGCACAAAGTCCTTGGGCTCACTGAGCCGCAGGACAAATGAAAACACCTTTCCCAACTGCTCTACTTTTTATTAGCTTTGAATCATATCCAGCTGATTTTTTTTTTTTTTTCACCCACTCATTCTTGTACCAGTATTTCACTGTTTTTAATACACATCTTTTTCCTTTTGGTCTGCAGCCCCAGCTCTGCTCACTCTCAGCATCCCTCTGCTCTCTGGACGTCTCTTATTTGCTCTTCCTGCAGGTAGCGATCTACTCTTTACTACTCTTCTTGGGTTTTGCCGGGCTGAAGAGTTCAGTTCAGCCCAAGACCACCTTGGCCACGCTAGGTCCTCCTCCCATAACATGCTCCACTTTCATTTCTTATTTTTGCACAGACATGCACTTTCTAGGGCCATATCATTCTCATCCCTATCTTCACTGCGCTGCTAGTGCATCATCCACCACAGTCTTAACATTCCCATTTGGAGCAACAAGTGATATTTATCTAATGACTTCGCAAACTCATTTTTCCTGTGCCGTGCTTTCTCTGGCTTCAGGCCCTCTTCTTGCAAAACGTCAACATGCCACGAGGATGTGCCCTCTGCAAGTGATGGGAGAGAGGGGACAGCAAACCCTGCAGCTCACCTTCTTCCTCTGTGGAGCAAGAAAATAATGTTGTCCGTTTTCTCTCCGCCTACGAATGGCCTGAACTGCTCTGCACTACCCATCCAAATGGTTTACCCACTGCCCTGCTGCTTATTCCAGTGGAAACCCATACTGGGCTGGGGAAAGTCCTGGAGCACAGACTCTGCAAGTTTTCTTCATGTGTATGAGGAATTTTCTTTCCCTCTCTCCTGGCTGGAGAGGTGTTTCCTGGCCAGCTCAGCATCATGTTAGCTCCAGCCTGCACAATAAAGGCATTTCCAACATTTAGTAGCACATTTGCTTGTAGAAGGTGGGCCCTTCCACCTGAAACCCCAATCAGATACTTTTTTAATGAAGCTAAAGTAGCTAATTTTCCCCACTTTTGTGCGAAAAGGCTGGATTTTTGTTGTCAGAAGAAGGTCTCCTGCACTATCCCCAGGACACTGCTGGACAGCTGAGGTGCCTTCGGGGTTGTCACGTAGAACACGGGGCCTGGGTGCAGAGGCAGTTTTGTTTGCTCTGCCTTTTCCTGGAACTGCTCTCCATTTCACAACCCGGTGACAGGATCAGAGAGCGGCACGGCGCAGAGGGTCACCTTCTGGCATGGATTCATACAAAGCCCAAGCCGATGCCCTGTGGCCTAGGGGCAGAGGAAGAGGAGGGCTAGCCAGGCAGGGAAAAGCACAGGGCGAGGGAGGGAGGAGGAGGAGGGTTTGCTGCTGAAATGCCCATCACTCCCATCCCTGGGCATCTGCCTCGATCCCTTTCCATCCCTCCCAGTTGGCCAGCGGGACACGGAGCTCAGTTGCCATCTCTCACCAGGACTTTCTGCTCCAGCTTCCAGCCCATGGCCAACCTGTGAGGATGGGGATGCCAGGTGGTCTCCATCGCTCCTCCAGGTACCCCTGGGGCAGAAACCAACCCACCTGCTCTGGAGCCAAGACCGTGGGGATCCTCCTCCTGATGGTGTGCCTTTGGGGTGAGTGGTGTTTGCCTTTGCTTCTGATCGTTGCATCTGCTACGTGTGCTCCTCCAGTGCATTCATTTGGTTCTTTATGGGGGACAGCATGGTCTGGCCAAGGGTCCTGGGTTTCATTCATCAGTCTGGGGCAGGGAGGACTGGTTTGTGATGGTTTTGGAGGCAGGAGAAAAGTCTTCATGTGCAGCTATCCCTGAAGACTGTGCTCTCAAAGTCATGTATTACGTTTACTTCTACACATGTGATTTTGCCACATAAATAAAGACTTAGGACATAAGAGTGGAGAGAAACAAGCTGAGTTTTGCCTCTTGAAGCTGTACCATAACCATCCATGCTCTTCTGCTCTGCTTAACCTTGGTTCATTACAGACTTTGTGTGGCAAATTTATGGTATTGCGGGGTGGAGGGGGCCTGGACAAACTCAACACCTCTGTGCATAGCAAAGAGGGACAGCTCCTTGTAGGATGAGGGAGTGACAAGTAAGGACCACAGAACTCAATTTCCAGGACAAGGCTGGGTACACTCTGCCAAGCCGTGGTTTGTCCACCCAGGAACAGGCAGTCAATGCACCTGAGACTGACCACGTTAACCATGGGCAGTCTCACCGATGGGGTTGATTTGTTATTGCTTATCCATGGGTAACTCCTAGTAAAAATGAAGAATATGAGCAAAAGGCCTTTAAGATTGCTTTTAGCCTGGGGTAGGAGAGCTTGCAAACTGAGAAGTGAATGCCTGCCATGCACCTGGTTCAGACTCATCTTAAATTTTAATAATATAATAACCTTAATTTTTGGGGTTGTCTTTGCAAATATATTTTCATGCTCCCCAGGGCCCATTCCTTATAAAAAAGAGAGCTGAGCTACTGAAGCCTGCATGCGGTGTGCCAGCTTGTCCCCTCTGGCGATGCTACAGCTCCCCAGACCTTGCTTGTACCTGGGAATGACTCAGGGATTTGATTTGTAAACTGTTTCTTCCTCTTTCTGGCCTCGGTGACTTCCAGAGTGCTGTATCTGACCCCTTGCTTATCATCTGGGGAAATCCTTGCAGCTTACAGACCAAGGGTATCAGGCCATCTCTGAAGGTCCTAACTCAGGCTCGTGATACATCTTTTGGAGAGTGGCAGGCCCCCACAGAAGGCAGGTCCCATTTTGGGTGGGCAGTGCTGCCTATTGCTCTGCGCTGGTTTTAAAAGGAGAAAAGGAGGAAGAAGTGTTTAGCTACTCAGCTTTAAGTAGCTTTGGAGCATGGGGCACATGGCTTTGGGAGCACATAGACACGAGCTCCTGACACGGCTTATGGGTGCAGCAAAACTGTGCTGGACCTGAGCTCAGATCAGTGCCTGAGCACTTTGGAAATCATTATCTACAGTCAAAAAGGTATTTACAGAATGCAACCACATTCCTCTTGAGCATTTTTATGTTGACCCAGTTAGGAACTTGCAGTTAACTTGTGGCTCCTTTCTGCGCAGTCTCCATTTTGCTGGTGCTCTTACTAAGTGTGCATAAGGGGCTGGAGGCAAGCTCATGCTGCAGAGCTTGTACACTGTGAAGACTTTCCCATAGCTCAAGCATTTTTCCACTTCTCCCAACTCTCTGTGTAGTTATACCACACAAAGTTACTCTATGGTAAAACTATATCTTTGTTTCTGACAAACAAGCATTTGCCTGTCTTTTTACATGAGTAAGAAAAAGACTCCTAGGGCGTGGGATCCACACTGACATTAAGATGATTAAATTTGGGCATTTAGATACAAACATGAAATTCAGCTGCCTAAAATCAGACACCCAGGACCATCTGAGATGCCTCAGGACATGTAGAATCGTAGGGTAAACCAAGCTGTAAGGGACCCACAAGGACTGTCGAGTCCAACTCCTCACTCCACGCAGGGCAACCTGAGAATTAAACCATAGACCTAAGAGTGTTGTTAAAAGGCTTCCTGACCTCCAGCAGGCTTGGGGATCTCTGTGGGGAACTGGTTCCAGTGCCCGACCAGGCTTTCAGTGAAGATCTGATCTCCTAGTGGAACCGAGGAGTTCATGGAGGCAGCTCCATGACATTCGCTCAGGTCCCACCAGCAAGAGATCGGTACCTGCCCTTCTGCTCTCCCTCATGAGGAAGATGTAGGCTGCAGTGGGGTCTCCTCTAAGCTGAAGCTAAGTGCAGGATGTTCAGCTACTTCTCTGAAACCCTTTCTGAACAGCAAATGGGGGACAGGAGGCATCTCAAATGCATGAAGAGTTGAACCCCCATCTACCCCTACGATGTCACCTCCTTCTCTTCCTGGCTCTGCAGGCTCAGCCTCCCCTGACCAAGAGGGGCTTCGTCTGGCAGATGGCCCTGGCCGCTGCGCTGGGCGAGTGGAGGTGCTCCACAACGGGACGTGGGGGACGGTGTGTGACGACAACTGGAGCGTCCGCGAGGGCCGGGTCGTGTGTCGCCAGCTGGGCTGCGGGACGGTGCTGTCCGTCTCACAGGGGGCTCGGCACGGAGAAGGCACGGGCCAGATCTGGCTGGACGATGTGAACTGCACGGGGACGGAGGCTGCCCTCTCCGAATGCCAGGCCAGGCCGTGGGGAGAGCACAACTGTCACCACGTGGAAGACGCCAGCGTGGAGTGCTCAGGTAGTCCCAGTGCCCCACCGTGCAGCACCTCTGTGCCTGTTCCCTGTGTGCAGCCACCCTACAACTGATCCTCTCGGGGTGTTCGCAGACTCCAGGGCCTCGGAGCTGGGCCAGCTCCAGCTGCTCAATGGCCCCAACCGCTGTGCGGGGAGAGTGGAGGTGCTCCATGACCACATGTGGGGCACCATCTGCGATGATGGCTGGGACCTCATGGATGCCACCGTGGTGTGCCGGCAGCTGGGCTGCGGGACGGCGCTGATGGCTACCAAGGGGGCTCACTACGGGAGAGGTCAGGACCCCATCTGGTTGGACGAGGTGAACTGCACGGGCACAGAGGCCACCATCTTTGACTGCAAAGCCAGTGCATGGGGGGTCAACAACTGCTACCACGGCGAGGATGCTGGTGTGGTGTGTTCAGGTAACTCTCCCTTACACCGTCCAACACGTAAGGCCAAAAGTCAGCAGCCCAAAATACTTCTGGGGGTTTTGAAAGGGGTTTCTTGAATGCTCAGCAGCACTGAGGCCATGGGGTAGATCTTGGAGTGCTCTCCTGCAGCGTCCCTTTGCAGAGCTGGAGAGCACTTGCAGCACATGGGCAGGCAAGTTGCAACGAAAAGACTTCTCCAAACCTCTGCAGCCAGTGCTGAGCTATAAGACAAGTGAGCTGGATTCAAAGGGCCATTTGCAGTCACATGCAGGAGTTATCAAGCACCTGCACCACGCTCTGTTGGTCTTGGGGACTATAGGCCAGTTAGCCAATACAATGCCAAGCTTTCTGCAGGTATAACTCACCCCAGCAAATCACAGAATCAGAAAATATTAATGGTTTGGGCTGGAAGGGACCCTTACGCATCACCTAGTCCAACATCATTGTCATGGGTAGGGACATTTTTCAATGGATCAGCCTGCTCAAAGCCCCATCCAACCTGACTTTGAACACTTCCAATGACGGGATATCCCATCGGCTGGCTTTCTGGGCTGCATGTGCACACAGCTGGCTCATATCCAGTTTTCTTCCACCACTGTCCCAAATTCCTTCTCTACAGAGCTTACACTTGGCCTTGTTGAACTTCATGAGGTTTACAGTTCCTGCCCATACAGGTCTGTCTCACCCGAGTGTCAGAGATGTTGAAGGAGGTTTTTAGTGCACGTGCACTAGAGGATGCCCAGCTCCACGAGGGAGGAGCAGGAGCATCTATGGCTCTGCCCTGTTGTTTGCAGCCTCAGGAGTGTCCATCTCAGCGGAGCTCCGCCTGGCCAATGGTACAACGCGCTGCAATGGAAGGGTCGAGGTCTTCCACAATGACACCTGGGCAGCCCTGTGTGACG
Source organism: Heteronetta atricapilla (assembly GCA_011075105.1). Lineage (NCBI taxonomy): Eukaryota > Metazoa > Chordata > Aves > Anseriformes > Anatidae > Heteronetta > Heteronetta atricapilla. The sequence goes on from CM021760.1 coordinate 124,514, forward strand.
ATGGCTGGGGGCTGGCTGAGGCTCAAGTGGTGTGCAGGCAGCTGGGCTGTGGGACAGCGCTGTTGGCCCCTGGCGGGTCTCATTTTGGGCAAGGATCAGGACAGATGTGGCCGGGCGGCGTGAACTGCACAGGAGCAGAAACTGCCCTCTTTGCTTGCAAGACAAGACCCTGGAGCAACGGCACACATCATCCCCGGTCATCAGCTGGTGTGGTGTGTGCAGGTAACCACCTTGGGAATGGCATGGGGGGGGAGAGATGCTTGGCTCATCACCTTAATTTCTGCAGCAAGCCTAGATAATATGGCCTCTTTGTGGCTGCCCTTTTGCCAAGGGGCATTTGGGATTGGACATACTTTGGCTGTTCACCTTGAAGGGTTGGTGAGAACGGTAGAGTTGCAATGGGATGTTCTAAGGCCATGAGCTTCAGGTCATTAAATGAAATGTTCAGCTCCAGTGGCAGGACAAACTTCTCGTGCTGCAGAAAGAGGCCACTTGTGGGTAGGGCTTTGCCTTCTCTGCTTTTTGCTCTTTTATTTAACTCAGAGGGCGACCAGGTCCGGCTGGTGAACTACGGGAACCGCTGCGCTGGAAGGGTTGAGATCTTTCACAACAAGCAGTGGGGAACTGTGTGCGACGACAGCTGGGATTTGCTGGATGCCAACGTGGTGTGCAGGCAGCTGGGCTGTGGGAGAGCCCTCTCGGCCCCTGGATGGGCTCAGTTTGGGCAAGGGGCTGGCGTCATCTGGCTGGATGAGACGAACTGCACAGGGTTTGAGTATGCCCTGTCTGCCTGCTGGGCCAGGCCGTGGGGCATCAATAATTGCTACCACGGGGAAGATGCTGGTGTGGTGTGCTCAGGTGAGCACCGCTCATCCTACGCCTCCCTACACGTGTCCCCTGGAACCAAGGAGGATTGGTGGGAGGTGCCGGGATGGTTGGTCTATGCCCCTTGTAGGGCTGAGCTGGGACCCAGAGTCAGCATCAGCAGCCAGTGTATTTTCCCTGGACTTGCCCTATAGCTGGTGAATGGAACAGGTCCCTTCCAAAGTGTTTATTTAGGATGGTGGGAGGAATTCCTTCAGGGAACCCTATATGTCCCCATAAACTCCCCAGGCTGATCAACTCCAACAGCAGGAAGACTGATATTTTGGGGGCAAAGCTGGTGAAAGCAACCAAACTTTCCTTGCACAAAGTGGGTCTGAGGTCCTGCACAGTTCAGGAGTAGTGCAGGCCATGGGAGGAGTTTTGGGTTGCAGTGAGAAGCCCTCTCGTTCTCACCTCCTCCATGCCTTTTAGTGGCTGGAAGAGGAGCCAGGAGCTTAATTCCGACAGGTTGAGCAGGGAGGAAAATCCGTAGCCATTAGAAGGGATTTGTAACTCCCTTGGGTGTTTGCAGACGCAATCATCCCGGAGCCCGCTCGTCTCCGACTGGTGAACGGCTCTCACCGCTGTGCTGGCCGAGTGGAGGTGTTTCAGGATGAGGAGTGGGGAGCTGTGTGCGACCACGGCTGGGATAAGAAGGATGCCGAGGTCGTGTGCCGGCAGCTGGGCTGCGGGACAGCGCTTTCAGCCTCGGGGGAAAAGCACCTGGGTGCCGGATCTCTCCGCACGTGGCTGGACAACGTGAGCTGCGAGGGGACTGAACAATCCCTTACGAAATGCAAGGCGAGCCCGTTGGGAAAAAGCAGCTGCAGCCATGGGAAGTATGCCAACGTGGTGTGCTCAGGTGGGTTTCAGTGTGCGGCAGCACTTCTTCCGCCAGCAGTGGGTTGGGATGCTGGGCTGCTCTGCTATAGCCAGGTCCTCTCCCCCCTGACCCAGTGGGAGCAAGGTGCCTGCTTTATCCCATGCTGTTGGACCAAATACTCTCAGATCCTTTGAGAGGTGTCTCCAAAGGAACCATGAAGTGGTGTGGGTTCAGAGGCAATGTAACCGCGATGCTCCGTGCAGCGCTGCACGTGAAGATGAAGGGTCCTCCATCAAAGGTCCTGCATGGACACTGGATGGATTTGCAGGGGCTGCTCTGAGTTTCGTGTCTCCTCACAGGTTCTGCTGTTTCCAGCTTTGCCCCAGTCCGGCTGGTGGACGGCCCAGGCCATTGTGCTGGGAGAGTGGAAGTGTTCCACCGTGAGCAATGGGGAACCGTGTGTGACGACAGCTGGGAGTTCCCCGATGCTGCGGTGGTGTGCCAGCAGCTGGACTGCGGGGTGGTTATTTCGGCCCCGCGGAGGGCTTACTTTGGCCAGGGACGGGGCCCCATCTGGCTGGACGACGTGAACTGCACGGGGACGGAGGCTGCCCTTTCTGAATGCAAGCTCAAGGGATGGGGGGTCCACGGCTGTGATCACGATGAAGATGCCAGCGTGGTGTGCTCAGGTAAGCGCCACCCGCCACAGCACTGGGAGCACCACGGCAAGCATCACTGAGGCTTGACTCGGTGTTTCCACGTGGTTGTAAGGGTTTGGGGTACAGGAACAGTCTGCAGCCAGCCTGGAGACCCTTGTCTTTGAAATCAGCTCCTCATGGTCCATCTTGGTGGAAAAGAATAGCACCCAGACGTTAAAGCCCAGGAGAAATAAATGGCTTGCTCATTTGCACTGTTGTCACAATAACAAGGTCTCTGGCGTGCTTTTAACTGATGTCTTTCATCACAAATCCTGGCAGTTAGCATGGCCCAGAGACCATTCCTAATAGTCTGGACTATCATCCTCAACCCTCAACGCTGCTCAGCCTCGTGTGTGTCAGCCCAAGGCTTCGGTGAGCAGAAGGTGCCTCCTTACATATTTACGCCTTCTGGTGTTGCAGGATCAGGCATTTCCGACCTCGGAGACCTCCGTCTTGTGAATGGTTCAGACAAATGCTCGGGGAGACTCGAGGTTTTTCATGACCAGCGCTGGGGAACTGTCTGTGCCGACGGCTGGGACCTGGCTGAAGCCCATGTGGTGTGCAGGCAGCTGGGCTGTGGGGCGGCGCGCTTGGCCACGGACTCGTCCCAGTTTGGGAACGGACCTGACCTGCTCTGGGTGGATGCTGTGGAGTGCACCGGGACGGAGCGAGCCCTCTTCGAATGCAAGGTCAAGCTCTGGGGAGCCCAGAGCTGCAAGTCTAAGGGATATGCAAGTGTCGTGTGCTCTGTGGCTGTAGGTCAGTGTGGGTGAGTCAGGTACCAGTCCTCCCCCTGCGGAGGTTGTGCCACCTCTTGTCTGCAAATTCACTCTTTTCTAGCTCCTCCTTTTCTTGGCTTAACCACTGCTTGTTTCTGTGGCCCCTCCAGGGAGCACAAAACCTTTTCCTCTTAGAGGTCTGCCAGTGCTTGGCTTATGGCAGGCAAAATGCTTGGAAATCCCAAACCAATGATCCCCTGAAAGCCCAAGCCTCTAAGAGCCTGATTCTATGGTGTAGGCATTCTCTAAGGGACCAGCACACACCAAGAGCCCTGACACTGTAGGGCAGGCAGTTTTTCTGCCTATGTTTTTTTTTTTTTTTAATCCCTGCTCTTCAGCCATGCCACCTTACAGCCTCTAGTCCCTGGGGATTCCCTTCTCTTTGCCTTATTCAAGGTATGTGTGCACTAGGTGCCTTGTTGCCTGGTCGTCCCCATGAGAATTATCACATCATGGACCCCCCCCCACCCCCAGTAATTAATGCCTTCACCTCCTCTCCCAGGCAGCGTGCTCACTCCTGAAGGGAGAGGGATGCTCTTAGACCTGCTCCAGCTTAGACCTTCTCCTGCATGAGGACGTGGCCCCATCTGGCTGCATGGGGCAAGCTGCAGAGGGGCAGGAATCACCCTCACTGAACACAGTGTCAGGGTTTCAGGAGACCACGCACGTTTCCATCAGGGTTGTACCCTCGGGTAACTCACACCCAGGCTTCCCCACTGCCACATTCAGGAGAAGCAACGGGGGCTCATCCTGAACACAACCATGTGCCAGACTGCACCTCTGCATAAAGGGTGGTGTGGAATTAGCTGGAGCTGAAGGTGAAACTGGCTGTGAGTGTGGCATAAGAGGGACATTTTGCTCGAGTCCTCGTCTGTCTGCTGGGATGGATGCTAATATCTCAGCGTGTGTGCTGAGGAGAAGGTCAGCATCCTCTGCCACGCTGCCAGGACTACGTGAGCTGATGGTATATGTGATAAAATGTGTGTGCTACCCTCCCTGGGATCTCAGTGCCTGCGTACCTGTAGTCCAGAGCTAATCCTTTCCCAGAAAGCAGGACTTTGGTCTCGAATGGGTGGCAAAGACTTGGCCAGGCTCACAGGCCAAGGTCAAGGCATGGTCCCAACACTTCTGATCCAAACAGTGCTCATGCAGGCATGTCCTTAGTGAGGCAAATGAGAAATGTGCTGGTGGAGAGCTTGAAAGGCTCTCCCTGGGCGGGGAGGTGCACTGCGTTGCTGGTAACCAGACAGGCAGGATTTTCTGGGATTTTTCTTCTCACGCCTGATTCTCTTTCCAGACTCAGACCTGGGCAGCCCAGAGGCCCTGCGGCTGGTGAACGGCCCTCACCGCTGCTCGGGGCGGGTGGAGGTGTTCCACAGCTGGCAGTGGGGCACCGTCTGTGACGACGGCTGGGACCTGAACGATGCCAAAGTGGTGTGCCGGCAGCTGGGCTGCGGGACAGCGGTGTCAGCCCAAGGGTTGTCTTCCTTTGGGCAAGGGTCCGGCCCCATCTGGCTAGAGGGGGTGAGATGTCTTGGGACAGAAGCAACCCTCGCTGAATGCCCCTTCAAGCCCTGGGGGCTCCACGGATGCAGCCATATGGAAGATGCCAGCGTTGTGTGCTCAGGTAATGGTCATTGCGTGCTGTTTCTGCAGACGGGTCAAGCCCTGTCCTGCAAGCTGCAGGCTGGGAACAGTTTGGGTACAAGCTGGCCAATAATTCTGGTGTCCAGAATTACCCATTTTGGTAGAAACCATGTTAAAGCAAAGGGTTATCAGACACATAGACAAATATTGATATGGACACGGGGGAAAAACAGCATGGCTTAAGACACACCTCAGCGTCTGGAGATGTCCAAGGCATTTTCATGGGGCAAAGCACCTGTATCTTTCTTGGAGCAGAAGCTGAGGGGTACAAGGACGCTGCCTGAGCAGCAGCAGATGCAGCTGCACCATGCCCAGGGTTAGAACAGGCAAGGTGGTTTGTGCTGCCAGTGCTGCTAAATGCTAGGTCGTGCAGATAAATACGGAAAGATGCACCAGAATAAGCCTTTGCAATGCAGTACACCCGCTGGCAGCTTTGAGCTAGCTACTTACTACCCATCTAGCATTTGTCTTGGAAGATAAACCTCCAGAGATAGATCAATGTGGTGATCAGCAGTCAGGAAAGCATAGGATCAAACAGAAAAAAATACAAAAAAAAAAAAAAAAACATCCTTTGCCATGTGCAAGCAGGCTGCAGCAACACCATCTACACCCGCCGCTGGGATGTTCATCCTTCTCCAGCCCTGCAGATGCTGAGACAATACAAGTGTACCCCTAATAATGCCCCTTTCTGTGTATTTTTTAGGCTCAGGGATCTCCAGCATCACCATGCTTCGGCTGGTGGGTGGTTTGAACAAGTGCATCGGGCGGGTCGAGGTGTTTTATAACAACGAGTGGGGGACAGTCTGCGACGACAACTGGGACATGAGCGATGCCGCGGTGGTGTGCCGGCAGCTGGGCTGCGGGACGGCTCTTTCAGCCCCAGGATCGGCTCGGTTTGGGTGGGGATCCGGCCGCATCTGGCTGGATGAAGTCAACTGCACGGGGGAAGAAAATGACGTCTCCCAGTGCAAAGCAAAGACTTGGGGTGTCCACAACTGCCACCATGGGGAAGACGCTGGCGTGGTGTGCTCAGGTGAGACTTGGGCTGGGGTGGGCAGGAGGCAGGCTCAAACAGCCGGACTCATGACCAGAGCTCACACCTGGGACAGGGAGCAGGGCTTATAAGAAAGACAAAGATATTTCACCAGGGCTTTGAGCGACCGGCTCCAGTGAGAGATGTCCCTGCCCACGTCAGGGCATTGGAGTAGATGATATTTAAGGGTCTCCTCTAACCCAAACCATTCTGTGGGTCCGTGACTCTCCCCAGAGGAGATGCTGGGGGTGCGGCGGAGGCAGGTTTAGGCTCCTTGTGCGGCTGTCTCCCATTTGCATCTCTTGGATCCTGTGTGGAGCACCCCTAAGCCAAATTTCACACCTGGTGTTTAGTCCTTCGGTTATTCATCAGTGCCCAGCCAAAGAAACCTTTTTTTTTATATATCCTGCGTGTTATTTGTGTCCCAGCACCGGTCCTAGGTAGGACGCAGGCAGTGGATGACATGGGGTGGGACAGAGGGAGGTGCTCTACAATGACGCTTGCGTGAGTTTCCCCGGCGTCCCTACAAAACGCAGGAAACTCGAGCTCAGCCGAACTGCGTCTGGTGAACGGCCCCAGCCGCTGTACCGGGAGAGTGGAGGTGCTGCACGACGGGCAGTGGGGGACGGTGTGTGACGACGGCTGGGACCTGAACGATGGCAAAGTGGTGTGCCGGCAGCTGGGCTGCGGGGTGGTGCTGTCAGCCCCCGGCAGGGCTCGCTTCGGGCAAGGCGCCGGGCGCATCTGGCTGGACGACGTGAACTGTGCTGGGTCCGAGGACACCCTTTCCCACTGCCGAGCCAGCCCATGGGGGCGGAATAACTGCAACCACAGAGAAGACGCCAGCGTGGTGTGCTCAGGTAAGTTGCAGTCCTGCAGGGTGGCGCCTGGTGGGGGCCAGCACCACGTTCGGGTGTTCTGGAGTTGATCCGTGAACTTGGAGTCAACGTAAGGGCTTTCTCCTTCCGAGCTCACTCCACCGGGTTCCTGGCAGTGGATTTAAGAGAGGGTAGATGTAAATGCCACAAAAGGAAGAAATTTTTCATGACGGGGGTAATAAGAAACTGGAACAGGTTGCCCAGAGGAGCAGTGGATGCTCCGTTGTTGAAAGTGTTCAAAGCCAGGTTGGATGGGGCTTTAAGCAACCTGAAACATGTTCCTGTCCATGGCAGGGAGGGGTGGACCTGATGATGTTTAAGGGTCCCTTCCAACCCAAACCAGTCTATGATCCCACACCTATGACTGTGACTAGGGGAGTTACTAGCCCAAAGCAGAACAACCCTGTTCCTAAAGGACAGATCCGTCCTAAAGGATGGGTCGCATTATTCCCAGCTGAGCAGCATTGACTGCAGCCCAGAGATAGCTTCATCGGCTGTCCTGGAGTGAAATGCACAAGAGAAACTTTATCTGCCTGAAAAACAAACAAAAAAAACAACTAGGGTAGGAATAACGGAGGTACGAACTGGCACAAATTGCTCCAAGGGCTTACCCCTGATTGTGTTTTCAGAGCCGGACGCCTCAAAATCCTCCTTGCTGCGTCTGGCGAACGGCCCCAACCGCTGCACCGGGCGGGTGGAGGTGCTGCACGACGGGCAGTGGGGGACGGTGTGTGATGACGGCTGGGACCTGCGGGCTGCCACCGTGGTGTGCCGGCAGCTGGGCTGCGGCAGGGCCGAGTCAGCCCCCAGCGGGGCTCGCTTCGGGCAAGGCACCGGGCACATCTGGCTGGATGATGTGAACTGCGCTGGGACCGAGGACACCCTTGCCCACTGCCGAGCCAAACCCTGGGGACAGAACAATTGCAACCATGCGGAAGACGCCAGCGTGGTGTGCTCAGGTTGGTTAAATTCAGCAACGAGAGGCATTGCGGGGGCCACGGTGGAGGTAGGGGGGTCTGTTCTGCACCTTACTGCCATTACGGTGATGCTGCAGTGGGCTGGAGCTGGATTTCTCTGGTTTTGGGCTTACTTCAGGGGAAGGAGCAGGTTCCATCTGGCTGAACAGAGTGCACCAGGACACACACAAAAAAAACCTTTTCTGAATGCCTGGTGAATGATTCCATTTGGAATCACCATTTGGATGATGCTTGGGCGAGCTGTGGCTGCCCTGTTGCTGGAGGCCAGGGGGTGTGGGACTTGCCCGGGGCAGGCTGGAGCAGGATGGTGTAGGGAGGGCACAGTTCCTTTGGAGTAGGAAGGGCTCTTTCCCCTCTGATACCCAAAGTAATGGAAAAAGGGAGTATCTGAGAGAACTCCCCCTCGAAGCGGTTCCTGCACACCCTACAAGACAGCAGGATCTCAGGGGTCACTGAATCACGGAATCACACAACATGGAGAGGGTGGCACAGGACCTGTGGAGGTCATCTGGTCCAACCTGCCCGCCCAAACTGAGCCCCTCAGAACAGGACCAAGTCAGAAGGCTTCTGAAGATCTCCAAGGTGGGAGGCTCCACAGCCTACCTGGGAAACCTGCTCCAGTGCATGTGATCCCAGAAGGATAACCCTTTTAACGTCAGGGCACCTGGATCCTACAGACCTTGTTCCTGGGGGTGCAGATGTCAGTAAAAACCCTTCCTGGGAGATCCTCCCAGCCCTCAGCGCTGCTGACGCAGGGTCTCCCCGCCACGTTTCGCAGTGTTGTCAAACGCTGGCACCGCCAACAAGTCAACGGTTCGGTTGGTGGACGGCCCTCACCACTGTGCCGGGCGAGTGGAGGTGTTTCACAACCAGCAGTGGGGCACCGTGTGCGATGACGGCTGGGACCTGAATGACGCCGCGGTGGTGTGCCGGCAGCTGGGCTGCGGGGCGGCCACGTCGGCCACGGCACAGGCTTCCTTTGGGCGAGGGATGGACCCCATCTGGCTGGACAGAGTTTCTTGCTCCGGGAGAGAAAACGCCCTCGCTGAATGCAGGGCCAGGCCCTGGGGAATCAATAGCTGCACTCACGAAGAGGATGCCGGTGTTGTGTGCTCAGGTGATGCTCATACCTCCAGCCACAGGGATCCGGAAAAGCACGGGTTGGAGTCCCCCTGCCCCAAAGCCTTCTCCACTCCGAAATGACCCCTTTACTCAGTGGGAGGCAGATTTGCTGGGCATGGGGGGCTCTTACCTTTAGAGATGCCCCTAACCCCTCCATCCCCACATCCCAGTAGCCCAGGGCTACCTGATCTCATACAATCATAGAATATTGAGCTGGAAGGGACCCATGAGGACCACCAATTCCAGCTCCTGGCTCCACACAAGGAGCTGTCCAAATGCTTCTTGTACAGAGAGTCTCCAGGCCATGGCCACTTCCCTGAGGAGCCCATTCTAGTGCCTGACCACCTTCCCAATGAAGAACTTTTCATATCCAACCTGAACTTTCCCTGATGCAGCCTTAAGCCATCCCAATTAGTCCTATTGCTAATCACCAGCGGGAAGAGACCAACTCCCCTCCGCTTCCCATGCAGGCCACTCTGTGGTCATCCCCCAGCCTCCTGTTCTCTAAGCTGAACAAACCAAGTGGCCCCAGCTGCTCATAAATCGGGCCCTCTAGTCCTTTCCCCATCTTCATTGCCCTCCTTTGATGATCACATTCTAATATTTTTACCTGTCCTGATTCAATTTCACTTTACATGGCTGAATGGGATGTTGAGGCTCATTTGTGACTTGGGCTGTGCTGAGACTTTGTAAGACCTCTAGGACCCCAAGAAGAGGACTCCCCAGGGGTGAAAGGCACCAAGAAAGGTTTTTTTTTTTCCCTCCTCCCTACAAGGCACTGAGCCAGGAGGCTAAATGTAGGGATCTCATGGTGTTTAGGAAGCCCCCAAGTACCATGTTGGCATGCAGGTGAGGCCTGCATGTCCCACCACAGCCAGGCATCTCTCCTAGGTTTATGCCCTGGCCACTGCTCACCATATCCTTGCCCTTGCTACTGCTAGGAAGCTCCACATAGGACGCATCCCTCTAAATACTGCATCACCCTCCTCTGCTTGCAGACACAAGCATCGCGGCAGCGGAGGCACAGGTCCGCCTGGCCGACGGCCCCAACCGCTGCACCGGGCGGGTGGAGGTGCTGCACGACGGGCAGTGGGGGACGGTGTGTGACGACAACTGGGACCTGCGGGCTGCCACCGTGGTGTGCCGGCAGCTGGGCTGCGGCAGGGCCGAGTCAGCCCCCAGCAGGGCTCACTTCGGGCAAGGCACTGGGCGTGTCTGGCTGGATGATGTGAACTGCGTCGGGACCGAGGACACCCTTGCCCACTGCCGAGCCAGACCCTGGGGACAGAACAACTGCAACCACGTGGAAGACGCCAGCGTGGTGTGCTCAGGTTGGTTAGATTCAGTGACGAGAGGCATCACGGGGGTCAGGGGGGTGCGGGTCTGTCTGGCAGGAGTGAGGTGCAAGGCAGAAGCTGAGCCCTGTGCCAGGCTGAAGAAGCCGAGCACCAGCAGATGCTCTGCTCGTAACCAACACCACAGAGGAATCCCCCACGGCACCACATGGAAGCGAGCCTGAGTGTGGCCATTCCTCTCAGTGTGCTCCCGGGAGGGATACACTCACCCTTCTGAACAGCCAGGTCCGCATTGCAAGGGCTGGGACTTCTGCCTGGCTCACAAATACTCCTGGAAAAAAAACACCAACATCTTAGGGCCTGGTTCTGAAAGCGAGTCACCTCCACAGGCAGGAGAGATGAATTCCTCAGTCAGAGCTGGGAGTTGCACCTCCTGCCAAGGGAGCTTCAGCAACTCTGCATTTGCTCTCTCTTCTTCCTTTCATTTTTCCTTTTTTCATCCCCTTCCCTTCCCTTCCCTTCCCTTCCCTTCCCTTCCCTTCCCTTCCCTTCCCTTCCCTTCCCTTCCC
>CM021760.1:181574-196758 GCA_011075105.1 Heteronetta atricapilla
TTATGCAGGAGGAAGGTGGCCCCCCAAGCATCGTCCCGGGAGGGGACACCCCGACATCTGCACGGGGAAGGAACACCGATGGGACACCCACAGGGACATGGGACGCCCCTGGGTGCCGGGGCAGCCTTGGGGACACCCTCCCACCCCCCACCTTGTCCCCCTCACCCGTCACCACCAGCTCCATGGGGGTCACTCAGCGCCGACATCTTTGTGGGTCTCCTTGTCCTCATGCTGCCACCGGTATGTCCCCATCTGTCCCCAGTGTATGGCCCCGAAAAACTGGGCCGTATTCTGCTTCCCGGTGCCGTACCGGTGCGGAATCTGGACTTTGTGATAGAGCAGGACCCGGACCGCCGGCTGGGGCAGGTGACACCACAGGGTGACATTGTCCCCCAGGGCCATCCCTTTGTTGGGGTGCAGCGAGAGGACGGGTTGGCGCGCTGGGACAGGGACATGGCAGTGAGACCCCCGCCCTGTCCCCCACCCCATGTCCCCCACCCTGTTGCTGTCCCTGTCCCCGTACTCACGGTCCTACGCCCTGCTGCGTGCCACCAGCCACCAACCTGCAGGGGACACGGGGGGGGGGTGCTGCTGGGGGCCCTGGCGCCACACAGGGCCACCAGACTGTCCCCCAACCCAGCACCACGTCCCCCTGTCAGTCAGAGGGGGATGGCTCGATGGGGTGGCACGCCGTCACCTGTTGGGTGCCACATGTGGTCCGTGATGGGGTGTCACACGCTGTCCCTAAGGGCAGCACAGTGTTGTCCCCACACGTTGGGTGTCCCATGGTGGGTGTCCCATTGTGAGTGGGACATTATCAAACCCCAGGACACCACCAGGGCGCCCTACGGGGGACGTCCCCTGAGGTCCCCAAAACGTAGTGGCATCCAGGTTCTGTCCCCCGTGCATTGTGCCACCACCCTGGGTGCTTTCCTCAGCTGTCCCCAAAGGGCCAGGAGCGGTGACCCTTCGCCCTGGGGGACACCCAGCTGCCCGCAAAAATGCCGCAAGGTCCCACCGAGATTTGAACTCGGATCGCTGGATTCAGAGTCCAGAGTGCTAACCATTACACCATGGGACCGGCCCGCGCGGGCAGCCCCGCCAGGCCCCTCACGGCTCCACCGCCCGCAGCGCCTCCGCCGCTAAAGGAACCCGGCCCCGGGCTGCGGGGGCCGCGAGAGCCGGGTTGGGGCGAGGAGGGATTGAAGGCAGGGACCCGGTGAGGCCACCGGCAAAATAATTATAGTCGCCCGAACAGGGACTTGAACCCTGGACCCTCAGATTAAAAGTCTGATGCTCTGCCGACTGAGCTATCCGGGCTCTTGCGAAAGTGTTCCTACCGCCTCCTCATGGGTTTTAGAGAGTTCGAGTGTTTTGGTTCGAGATGTTTTGATGGTTCCCTGGAAATGTGAAGCATGGGGTGGGGAGGCTGGTGGAGTTACGGGATGCTTGGAGTGAAAGCGATGGGAACGCTCGGGCAGGGCACGAGTGCGCCCTGGAGTTCGGGGAGGGGAAAGGGCAAAAAGAACGTTTCTGCGTTCGGAGGGAAGAAGACACGGTGCCTAAAGATTTGAAGGGGACAAAAGGCTACGTGATCGGCGAGCGGGGTGGGGAAAACTGACGGGAAACCAGTCCCGTGACCACACTGGGCCGCTCTGCCGGGGGGACGCTGGGCGGAGCTTCCTTATATAGGCCGGGGACAGACCTGAGAGAGAACCGCCCCTTCCCAGGCTCCAGCTCCCGCCTCCCGGCCTCTCTCCGACCAATGGGAAGGCCGCCGGCTTGCAGCGCGGCCAATCACAGCGCAGCTCCAGTGTTGGGCGGTGAAGCCGCCTTTCGGACTGTGAGCAGTGGCCGGAGCCCGGCGCTTGGGCAGCTCAGAATGCTTCTGCCCGCTAAATAACGACTGAAGAAACTTTAAAAGCCTCAAGTTTTTAGACTTATTACAAAAAAATAGACGGAAACCGGCTGCCTCCTCTTAACCCCACGGTATGCTTGTATCGAGAAAGAACTTTAATGAGTTAAAAATACAAAACTCGCTTATACAACTTAAATTTCTCTATGCAACGCGAGGGAAGAAGCGAGGATTGCAGTCGGCAGCCTGCACAGCAGCCATCGCCGCCTCGCCGTGGAGCTTCGCCCCAAACGCTCTCCTAGCTCCACCGCTGAACCCCGCACCCTGGCCCCCGCCGCGCCACCCACCCCCATTTATAACCTGTGGTCGCCGCTCATCGCTCGTTGATTGGCTAACGTTCCGCCGCCCCTCCCACCACGAAGAAACGCCACTCCGAAGCTCCGCCTGCAATCCCATCTGCGCAGCTGCTCTCCCATTGGTCTCCCGAAGAGGAGGCAGTATAACCAATGACAGGGCGCCGTTTCGATCCGCTGCCGGGTATAAAAAGGCAGGGCCAGGGCGCGGCGGTTTCAGTTACGGTGCGAGCAGGGCGCAGGAGATGTCGGGGCGCGGGAAGCAGGGGGGCAAGGCACGGGCTAAGGCCAAGTCGCGGTCGTCCCGCGCCGGTCTCCAGTTCCCCGTGGGCCGCGTGCATCGCCTGCTGCGCAAAGGGAACTACGCTGAGCGCGTGGGAGCCGGTGCCCCCGTTTACCTGGCTGCTGTCATGGAATATTTGACGGCTGAGATCTTGGAGCTGGCAGGCAACGCTGCTCGGGACAACAAGAAGACTCGCATCATCCCCCGGCACCTCCAGCTTGCTGTGCGCAACGATGAAGAGCTCAACAAGCTGCTGGGGGGTGTCACTATTGCCCAGGGAGGTGTCCTGCCCAATATCCAGGCCGTGCTGCTGCCCAAGAAAACCGAGAGCCACAAGGCTAAGGGCAAGTGAGGCAGCAGCAAGCGGATTTGTGAAGGAGCACAGATTTTTCTCTCTTCAAACCCAAAGGCTCTTTTAAGAGCCACCCACCTCATCAGGAAAAGAGCTGGAAGATCAGGGTGAGCCGTGTTTGGTTTTGTGTTGGTGCTGTGCTGAGTTCTAAAGCACATTTTATTTAGCGGGTCCTGAAATTGCTTTAGGATTAAATCATTTGGACCATACTGGGATGCAGGTGATGCCCAAACCTTCAGAATAAAGGCTGAATGGTGTCCTGGGGAAAATATCCCGTGCTTCTCGGGCACAGCCACTGTGTTCCTCTATACTGCATCCTTTTTAAATTGGCTTTACATTGATTTACAATGAGCATCTCAGGGGTGTTACCTTAATTAATTCTCCCTCAGGTGGAGCCTTCCCCTGTTCTGCTATCCACAGCAGGGAAGTCAGGCTGAGAAAGATATCTCAAACCCTGCTGAATAAAATCATTACCACCCCAAAGCATTAATAGAAGCCCTTATTAACAGCCCCCAGGGGAGCACCTCCTATTAATAAAGACGCGAACGTGTGGGTGGCCCCAAAGGGGGAGGGGGGCGTTGGGGTGAAACTGGGGCCACCCCCCTCATTTAGAGCTGGTGCAGCGGTCACTTCGGGGCTTTGTGATGGCTCTGCCCGGGTGCACCTGCTCCAGCCCCCCGTGCACTTAAGATGGTGCAGCTCCGCTTGCGGCTGCGCCGCCGCCTCTCGTCTCCCTTCTTCGCCCTTCTCGTCCCCGCCTTCTTCGGGGCGGGTGCCGGGACCCGGGGGAAGCACGGGCGCCGCTCGCATTGAGACGTTATGCAAATGAGGGCTCCATTTGACGCGCTCTCATTGGCTAAAAGGGCACCACGCGGAGCAGTTCAACGCGGAGCGCCGCCAACCGCACCACTGAGGCGGCTCCAAAGCGTACGCGCTGATTGGTCCGCTCCGGAATCCATTCGGCCAATGGCCGTGTTCTCTTTGCATCCCGCCGCGCAGCTGAAATCTACCCGAATGCTTTCCCTGAGGCTAGAGCAGGGGATAAAAATAAAACTGTATTTATACACCCCCCCCCCCCCCACACTACATCCCAGTTCACTTCTTCATATTATTTTTGTTACTTGCACTGCATACATCCAAGGTCACTATGGGCCAGGCTGGACCCCCAGCTCATTGCCACACAACAGTAGTGACTATAGTCAGGGAATAAATACAGTCAAAGCACAGCAGCTCCGAATTACTGTTCAGGATGCAGCAAAAACTCTCTTGGTTCCTAGATAAAGAATAAGGGATGCAAACAGCAGCATGACAAGTTCATTCCCCAGCAAAACACAACTCTATCCATTAATATATATTTTTTAGACTGACCTATTGCACATTCTTAAAAAAAATATTTTTCTAAGTAACGCTTTATTTTAGCATCTCACAGAAGCTTCATTAAGTTCTGACCTTCGGTAATTCTGATCAGATCCCTTACAGAAAGGTAAGCTTTAAAGAGAAACTGAAGATGAAACTACCCCCACACGCGGCCTACTTATAGGTATCTAGCATTAAAATAAAAAACCCGTCTATATAAACGAAAAACCTTCCTTTGCATACAAAGGGCCACAAGACACAGAACAAAGACTACCCTACCCTACCCACCCACTCACCCACCCCCCCTCCCCTCCAAAGCCGCCGCCACTGAGCTCTGTATTCCCCCCTACACCCCCTCCCCAGCCTTTTAAAGGCTGCAGTCGGACCTGATTGAAACCTGCAACGCAGCTCCCCGTGCTCCCCTCCCGCCCTGCAGTGACGTTTGCTCCCACACGGGCCAATCGAAGCAGGGCAGCTGTTTGAATGCGATGTTCGCGCCCAGGCTCGGTTGGATCCCAGCACAGGGGACTCAGCAAACCCACCCCCCAAACTACCCTTTATCTGCTTCCTATAAACAGGCAGCAACTCTGTAACTGCAGTCCCCAGAGCAGATTCTACTAGCTAATACAAACCAATGTATTTCGAAAATATTGTTTTAAAGGTATCCCAAACCTTACACGCAATAATGCAAGCTACCAGAATCCACAAGAAAATATCATGGGTATCTCAGAAGCAATAGCAGCTCTTTTGGAAGAAGGTGGGTGGCTCTGAAAAGAGCCGTTGGGTTTTGAGTTGAGCCAAACAGGTCCTGCAGCTGGGTCCAGGCGCATTTACTTGGAACTGGTGTATTTGGTGACTGCCTTGGTGCCTTCAGAGACAGCGTGCTTGGCCAGCTCACCAGGCAGCAACAACCGCACAGCAGTCTGGATCTCCCGGGAGGTGATAGTGGAGCGCTTGTTGTAATGTGCCAGGCGCGAAGCCTCACCTGCGATGCGCTCGAAGATGTCGTTGACAAAGGAATTCATGATTCCCATGGCTTTAGAAGAGATGCCCGTGTCAGGGTGCACCTGCTTCAGCACCTTGTACACGTAGATAGAATAGCTCTCCTTGCGGCTGCGCCGCCGCTTCTTGTCGCCCTTCTTCTGCGTCTTGGTCACCGCCTTCTTGGAGCCCTTCTTAGGGGCGGGCGCTGACTTAGCGGGCTCAGGCATCGCGCTCTCGCTACGGTCACCTCCGTCTCTAAAAAGCCAAAGAACGAGTGAAGCCGCGGAGCCTGCGGGGCCACTTTTATAGCGGCCTTATGCAAATGAGCGGCTCCAGCTCTGCGCGTTCCCATTGGCTGAGACGAAGCAGACGGCCCCGTGCAGAGGGACACCCTGCATGCAAATACAGAGGCTCCAGAATGCGGGTTCTGATTGGACAATAAGGGTTTACCGGCCGGCCAATGGCATCGCGCCTTTTGCATCCGTCCGCGCCCATCAGGAAAAGCAGGGACCGTCCTGCACGTTCAGTGCCGGGGCGCAGCCGCCGCTTGGGGCCGCGGCAAGCACCGAGGGCGGCGCCCCGCCGGTTCCCCGCGGGCACTACCAGAGGCTATCGGAACGATCGTTCCTTAGGGACGGGGATACGGCGCTGAAACTGCTCCGGTGTGGTTTATCCCGGGGCCGCCCGTCTCCCTTGGGCTTCGTTGTGGAACAGCCCTGGCGGGGCGTTCCGGAGGAGCGGAGCAGAGAAACGGCGCCTGAACTGCTCGGTGTAGGGCCCCGCGGAGCCGGGAGCGCTCCCGGCCGCTTCACGGAGCCGCCACCGGAGCCACGGACGCCCTCCCCTGCAGGCTCCGCCCCTCCCGCAGGAGACAGCCAATCAGCGCCGAGCGCGCGGAATTCAAACCGGCTCCCTTCTCCGAGCTGCACGCTCGTGGCTGGGCGGCCAATGGAGAGCGCGGCGCTCTCCCGCCACACCACCAACTGCGCGCGCAGCCAATCAGGATCGAGGCGGAGCTATAAAGGGCGGCTGCGGAGCGGTGGTGTTCAGATGGAAGGCGGTCGGGGTCGGGTGACTGTGGGTGGCACTTCCATTATAATCATCAGCGTGCTGGCCCGTGGGTATCCACCATATAATAGTATGTTGACTTAAAGTCTTTTATTTAAGTTCATTTAACATCTTTTTCTCTAAGGAAAAATTTAGGAGGGGCATTGGTGGTTCAGTGGTAGAATTCTCGCCTGCCACGCGGGAGGCCCGGGTTCGATTCCCGGCCAATGCATCGCTCTCTTTTCGTTTGTTTTTTTTATCAACCCTGAGTTTCACCGCAGGCAGTGCTCGCAGGAATGGCCGCATCGCATCGCCTTTTACCAAAGCTGTAGTTTAATGTTTCTTCAGTCGAGGAGAAAGTGCAGAGGAAACGGATTTAAGTAGGGAAGACGCAAAAATGTGGAATATTTCAGAGAAAAAAAAAAGTTAAAGGGGTGGAAGAAAAACGAAACTCTGCGTCCCTGGGTGGGCTCGAACCACCAACCTTTCGGTTAACAGCCGAACGCGCTAACCGATTGCGCCACAGAGACCCGCGGTGCCCGTTGTCGTAGCTGCTGCTCCGCTGGGTGAAGGATGCTGAGGGTTTGGAGAATTGCATGGGGGAGAGATACAGAAGAAAGGGGGGGACATGGGAAAGATCAAAGGGGTTCCCTTCTCGGGAGCTGCAGCAGCATCCTCACCTGCACCTGAAAAAAAAAATGGGGGGCTTGGGAAGTTGCCCTTGGAGGAGGTTTTGTAGATGTAAAATAAATAAAAGGGGGGGGACCCCGGGCACGCATTCAGGAATAGTGGGGGCTCAGCTATAGGGACCCCCACGCGTGCTCCCAGATTTCCAATGGGAATCCCTCCCCTATCTACAGAACTGCCTGGGAATCCTGAAAGAACGCTTGCAAATAGCAGATCGTTAAAATCGCGCATTTATGGGGGAAAACAAACAAACAAACAAAAAAACACCACGGGAGGGAACCCCATTTGGCGATGGGACAACTATTGCAAAACAAGGGGGAGCTGAGCGGAGAACACGCCCTCGAGAAACGGGAGATAAATACAGTAAGTGAGTGAAAAACAAAAAGGCTCGCCCGCCGACGAGGATGGGATTCGAACCCACGCGTGCAGAGCACAATGGATTAGCAGTCCATCGCCTTAACCACTCGGCCACCTCGTCCCGCGGCGCCCGTTCACCGCCGCGGCGCCATGGTGCGCGCCGGGCCCTCTGCCGCCGCCGGGGGGAGGAGGCGGAGCCAAGGGCGGCGGCGGGGACGGGGTGCACGCAGGGGATGTAGCTCAGCGGTAGAGCGCATGCTTCGCATGTATGAGGTCCCGGGTTCAATCCCCGGCATCTCCACAAGCAGGTGACTGTATTTTTCTTTTATATTTTTATTATTATTTTTTTTATGCGCACGGTAAAAGGCTCCGGTGATTCTTTCTCTTTTGCTTTTATTTTTTCCTATTTCCACTTCGTTGTAATTGCGCAATTTTTCTATTTACAGCTTATCAGGTCAAAGTTTAGATAGCTGTACGCAACAGCAGAGTGGCGCAGCGGAAGCGTGCTGGGCCCATAACCCAGAGGTCGATGGATCGAAACCATCCTCTGCTATATGTGTTTTTCCCCCCACTTCCGTAAAACCCAATTTCTTTCCTTCTCTGCTCAAAATAGGCTCCGTGGCTCATCCCAGGTCTTATACGAGGGACTTTGCGATATTTTTTCCCGGAAATTTTATGAAAAGCTGCTAAATAGTTAACTTCTGCAAATACTATTAATCATAATTAATGGCAATTTTATTACTCATTGATGATAATATATTTAGTAGTAACAATTAGTAATGATAATTTTATTACTGATTTTATTAATAATTAATAGTAATTTTCTTGATAATTATTGGTAATTTTAGTAGTGATAATTACTGAAGATATTTTTATTAATGGTTTTATTAATCATAATCAATGGCAATTTATTACTAATAATTATAGCTTATTGATGATAGTGCAGTTTTGTAAAAAATATTTAATAGTGATTACTTTTTAATAATTACTGCAGAATAGTAACTAACGCCTCCCTGGGTAAATCTGGGGGAAAGAGAAGGGAGAGGCTGCCAGGACAGAGCTTGGTATCAGAGGGAAAAACTTGAGGAAAGGAGATTTCTGAGAGAAGCAAAATCAAATCCAAGCTTTAGAAGTGAATGAAAGGCAGAGTATGTGGTTACATAAATTCTACTTTACATATGATTTTTTATATATAAATATATATACATGTTTCTTTGCAATTTAGAACATCAATCAGAGCTGCTGGACTGCAAGAATAATAAAGGCAAGGGCCTACCTCTTAATGGAAATAGGAGTTAGGAGTTGGGTTCCATTCAATATTAATCCACACACTTAATAAACATGGCTTTTTATTATTATTATTGCTTCAGAAGTCACCTTATTTTTGTGTGTTTTCTAATACAACTTGAATTCAGAAAGCCCAGGTGGTCTGTACAGGTGGGTTACTTGACTTGCGAATACCTGACTGGTTCATCAGGCTCTGGGACTGGTGTTCACGGTCTTAGTTTTATAGAAGTGCCTCACTTTAATACCTTTTACCCATGACCTGGAAGAGGAGAAAAAGTGCACCCTCAGGTGCTGCCACTCTGTTTTCGACCTTTCTGAAGGATCCAGTCTGAACGAACCGACGTCGTTTCGATCTGTCTCTTTTACAGATTAGTGTTGTAATAGTAAAAGCATTGCTGTGTTTGTAGCTATTCATTATGAATTTGCCTTTTTAAAAAGAAAATAAAAATAATAAACGGTATCCCCTCTGAGGGCTATCCCAAAGTAAACCTTTTCAAATGCACAGAGTACAATGATTTCGATATAGTCATTGGAAGCTGGACTTGGTGAACATTGTGTGTCCCTTCCAGCTTAGGATATTTAAATTCTATAATTCCTTCTGCTAAGGATAAACTCCTTACTGCCATCCTCTGAATTTCTTCCCCTAGACTTATAATTTTTTTGCACAAGAACAAAACTTTTCTGCAAGGCAGCAGCCCTGGGATTTTCACAGAAACCATCAACTTTGGATCAAACTTTGAGGAACCCAACCCCACCTGACTTAGACACAGACTTAGGTGTTAAAACTGGATTGCTCAGGCACACAGTCACCCCCTGCAATGATTCTTCCCTGCATGACCACGCTGCGTGTTATAACTAATTAACAGCTATATATATAACTACCAGCTATAGTTATAACTAATTAACAGCTCAGAACAGGAATGAGAAAGCTGCTCCCCAACAGTACCAGAGGAAGGACGCTGCTCAGGATGATCATATTTCCGGAAAAGGAAGAAAAAGAAGGAAAAGTGATTAAATAACAAATAAATGCATAAATAATAAATAAACCACCGCGTAGCAGCTTTGCGTGCCGGCTTTGGCGCCAAACCCGACGCTTTCGACTTGAAGGCCGCCTGCTGATTGGCGGGCGGGGCCGTGGCGCCATTGGTCGCAGAGATAAGGGGCGGGGCGGTCCCCGCGCTCCGCTCGCAGTTTCCCCTCAGGTCCGCTTCAGATCTATAAATATCTTTTGGGGGCGGCAACTCCTGGCCTGGCTGTTCATGGGGAGGGTAGGAAGGGTGTGGGGCTGGGGGTCTCCCCGCGGTCAGGATGCCTTGGCATTACTGGGGCTGGTGTTTGGTACCTAGGGGACGGGTTATCGTGACGTCATATTAATGTATTTTTTCCGTCGCTTCTGCTGAGTTAAGCTCTCTTGGGAGCGTTGCGGTGCTGCGCGTTACGCCCGCTGCCTGTCCCAGTGCAGGTGGCCGTACCTAGGGCTCGCTCTCTGCAGCATGTCCAAGTGCTACTCGTTCAGGTGGGGGGTAGCACCACGAAAAAAAAGGCGCCGAATCCCTTCGCGGGAGGGATGCCGACGCCTTTTTCCCCGCGGCCAACACGCAGGAGGTTCTACCCTATCCCTAATCCAGGTCCGGGGGGTTTACAGGGGGTGGGAAAAAAGAAATGAAAAACTTTGCATTCTCCCCGTCGGGGAATCGAACCCCGGTCTCCCGCGTGACAGGCGGGGATACTTACCACTATACTAACGAGGAAGAAGTTAGGAAATGGTTCTTCGGGTGCAGTGCTGACCGCGTTCCCCCATCGGAGCTGTGGCCGCAAGGGGCCGTGCAGCACCGGGAGCCGCCGCCAGGAAGTGGCTCCGCTCGGTGCCGCCTTCCCCGGGCTGCTGTGGGAGGGGAGAACCGCCGGCGGTGGCTGCAGATGGAGGGAGAGGGCGGCTGCGGCTCGCAAGTGGCGCCGTGGCTTAGTTGGTTAAAGCGCCTGTCTAGTAAACAGGAGATCCTGGGTTCGAATCCCAGCGGTGCCTCGCTTCTATCGCGCGAATGTCGCGATAGAGAGTGGTTGTTATTTTCTACACCTCACCTATTATTTCCTTACACGTTTACTTATTAAAATCTCGTCCCTGCCGCCCCGGGAAAGGGGCAGGGTCGATGCAACCCCTTCCTTCCCCCGTGGAGCTGTTCCCCTGTTCCCCCATCCGCTGTTCCTCCCGGGCAATGAGCGTTTTACCGGGAATGGTATGACCAGAACGATCGAAAAAGTGAAACTGGGTAAAAAAGGGAAGAAAAATAAATAAACTTGAAAAAAAAAAAAAAAAAGTGTTCCCTGACCGGGAATCGAACCCGGGCCGCGGCGGTGAGAGCGCCGAATCCTAACCACTAGACCACCAGGGAGCGATACAAACCTGTCTCCTGCCGACTCTGAAAAGCGAATCGAAGACGTGAAAATTTTTATTTTTTTATCCTTTTTTCCTTTAAAATAATATTTTAAATGCTTCCTCCCCAAAATGACGGTCGCAAACGTTCTGCAGGCTGCGCGGCGGCCCCAGAAGGGCTCGCTGGAATTAACCGCGGCCACTGCAGCAGCTAGCTCAAGCAGAGCGCGGGGCACTTTAAATAAGGCGTTAATTGTAATTAATACAAATAAAAGGAGGGAGGTGTTTGTGAAGGGAGCTGAAGGCGAGTAGATCTGAGAAAAACCCTTACAGGGACGGAAAAAGGGACGTGGCTATGATTCTATCCATAAACGGCCGCTTGGGGCCGCCCTGAGCACGCGGATTTCCTCGCAGCGCCGCCGCCTTCTGCATGTCCCCCCCGCACAGCCCCCGCCTTTTATAACCTCGCTATGACCCTGATTGGCTGCCCCCAGAGTGTGGCGCTTCCCATTGGCTGCGCGCGGGGCGAGGGCGGGGGGGGATGGCTTTGAA
This sequence comes from Heteronetta atricapilla, assembly GCA_011075105.1. Classification (NCBI taxonomy): domain Eukaryota; kingdom Metazoa; phylum Chordata; class Aves; order Anseriformes; family Anatidae; genus Heteronetta; species Heteronetta atricapilla. The sequence goes on from CM021760.1 coordinate 193,062, forward strand.
CTTCCCGCGCTCTGCGCTGATTGGCCCGGCCCCGCTGCTGCTAACCTGGGGCGGCTCCACGGGGGCGGGAAAGGGCAGGATGCGAACGGCGCTCGGGGACTGGCTGAGCGGGAGGGTGCGCTCCGCAGCCGACCAATCAGCACGCGCCCTTTGGATCCGCACCGGGGGAGCAAGACAAGGCGCCAGGGCCTGCTCTAGGAGGGGGGGGGAGCCGAGGCCGGGCTTCGGGCACGGTTCGGCCTCCAAGGGCCGGGCTGGGCCCGCGTCCCCCCGAGGAGCGGCGATGGTGGAAAGCCAAGGATGGCAGCTGAGCCCCCGAGCTGTAACCCAGCAGCTTTAATCACCTTTGGGAGGGTAATTAGCCCGCCTCTGGGCACCAAGCAACGGCCACGCCACCAAACCCCGGGGACAAGGCAACGCCGGGGGGGGCGAAATCCATCACGAGAAATCAGCCGGCTCCGGGTGCAGCCATGGTGCCGGTGACGCAGCCCTGCAGAGCCGGGATAGGCGTGCAAGCGGCGGGTGACACACGTTGGCAGCGGGTGACACGGGCGGCATGCACAAGCGGCGGGTGAGACACAAAACCGGCGTCAGGCAAAGGATCGCGAGGTGCACAACCAGCATGTGGCACGCACGAGCAGTGCCCGGAAGGCATGAGCAGCAAAGTGGCATCACCCCGCTTGGGTGACAAACGCAAGGGGCGTGCAACATCGCGACAGACCCAAGCACGAGTCACATGACCGGTGTGCGCGCCCCCCGCCAGCGCTGTTCTCGCCCCGTTACAACGCGTCAGCCCCGCGACCTCTGCCTGAGCCCCGTCACACATCCCCGCAGAGGAATCCCGGTGACACAGGGAAGCAAAACCCGGAGCACAGAATCAGGGTGAAATCAGGAAACTGAAACACCGCGACGGGAGGCAGGGGTTGAAAGGGGCACCCGGCCTCCCCACAGAGTCCCCTAAACCCATCCAGCTTTGCACCGGATGGCTAAAAAGCTGAGGAAAGTCCCAAAACGGAGCCGTTTCATCCCGAAGCAACGGGAACCGGTGCCACCCGTCTTCCTTGTCCCTGCGACGAGTCACTCGGGGCTGAGCCAGGCACCGGCTTCCTCCACGGCCCGGGGGACGACGAGGAAAACCTCGCAGAGCCCTTGGGCGAGGAAATCTCGGAGGAAAGCCCTGCCGGAGGGAGAGGAGGGAGGTGGAGGTGGCACCGGGCGTCCCCCTCGGTGTCCCCTCGGTGTTCCCCCTCCGTACCTGAGCTCGGCCTCGCCGCCGATGCGGGCGGGCGCGCGGAGCTTGGAGTCCAGGTTGTAGTAGGTGCCACCCAGCTGCCGGACGGCCAGCCAGTGCTTACGGCGCAGCGGCAACGCCACGAAGCCCAGCGAGACGTGGGAGGGCACATTGAGGATGAAGCCCACAATTTGTCCCAGCACCAGGCGCTCCAGCGACCTGTCGGGGGGAGAAAATGGGGTTAGGGGGGTTCATATGCGGGGCTGGGGGACTCAAACGTGGGGTTAGGGGGCTCAAACACAGGGCTAGGGGGCTTGAAACTCACACTAAGGGACTTAAAAATGGGGTATAGGGGGATTAAAATAGGGGTTGGGGGATCAAAAGCAGCAGCAGAGGTTCAAAAGCCAGGTTTAGGGGCCAAAAGAACAGGGGAGGAAGGTTAAAAGGAGCGCTGAGGGGGGGAAAAATGAGCTGAAGGGGCTCCAAAGCAGCAGTGAGGGGCTCAAACGTGGTGTTGGGCTAAAAAGTGGTAGTAAGAGGCTGCAAAGCAGCATTAGGGGACTTGAAACTCATGTTAGGGGGCTCAAAATGAGGCAAAGGAGTTAAAAATTGGGTTGGTGGCCTCAAAAGCAGCAGCAAGGGCTCAGAAGTCACGTTAGGAGCTCCAAATCTGTGCTGAGGGTTAACAGCAGCAGTGGGGGGCTCACAAAATGAGATTAGAGGGATGAAATATGGCAGTGGGGGGGGCTTAAAATGCCACGAGGGGTTCAAAACCAGCGTTAAGTTCCTCCAAAGTGGCATCAAGTGGTGTCAAAACCTGCATTCAGGGCTTGAAGCCCACGTTGGAGGCTTCAAAATGAGGTTATGGGGCTCAAAACCTACATTTGGAGACTCAAAACGCCTGTCTGGGGGTAAAAACCCGTGTTTGAGGGCAGAAAAATGTGGAATTAAAGGGCTCAATAGCAGGGGTAGGGGTTCAAAAACAGCACTGGGGACTAAAGCCCACTTTTGGGGGTTAAATAGCAGGGTTAAAGGGCTCAAAACACGAGGGGTGCTCAGCAGTAGGATCAAATGGCTCAAAAGCAGAGTTAAAAGGGCTCAAAACCCCCATTAAAAGATTCAAAAATCGGACTAGAGGGCTCAGCAGTGAAGTTAAGGAGCTCCAAACCCACAATGGGGGACTTAAAAGAAAGGTTAAAGGGCTCAGTAGCGGGGTTAAGGGCTTCAAAAGTAGTGCTGGGGGCTCAAAAAACACGTTGGAGGGCTCAAAATCCGAGTTAATGGCCTCAAAACCCACAATGGCGGGGTAAAAAGCAGGCTAGAGGGCTCAAAAGCAGTGTTAAGAGGCTAAAAAACAAAATAATGGGGTGCAAAAATGGATTAGGGACTGAAAAAAAATAGTCTGGGGCCTCGAAAATAGCGTTAAGGTCTCAGAACTCAGAGAAACGGGCTAAAAAATGCAGTTTGGGGCTGAAAAGTGAGGTGAAAGGGCTGGATAAAAGGGCAAGGAGGTTCAAATGTGGTACTGTGGGATTAGAAAGCAGCGTTTGGGGGTAAAAAACAGCATTTGGGGGGGTAAAAAGGGGCAAAAATATGGGGTTAAAGGGCTCAAATCCTATGGGGGAACCTTAAAACCTGCAGCAGGGGGCTCAGTTGTGGGGTTAAAGGGTTCACAAGCACAATGTGGGGTCTCAAACCCCCTGTTGAGGGGCTGAAATAACAGGCTAAAAGAATTCCTCGGGGTTCAAAACCCAAAATCAGGGGGTTCGAAAACCGTGCCGGGAGCTCGTGAGCGTCATTTTTGGGGTGAAAAAAAAAAAGAAAGAAGGTTTTTTGGGGGGCTTCTCACCGGCGCTTGTCCCACCAGACGGCCGCCAGCCCCAGGCTCTGCAGTGCGGCCATGATCACGTTGACGTCGTAGTTGCCCGTCCCCAAAACGCTGCGGTGGGGGTTGAGGCGGGCGTCGGGGGCCAGCCTGCGGGTGGAGGGAGAAAAAAAGCCAAAACGTCGTTAAAAACCGACGGAAACGGGTCAGAAAAGGGGTAAAAGAGGTAAAAAAAAACGCACCTCTTGCAGATGTCGTCGGCAGCTTCCTGGGTGAAGCAGGGGCGCTGCAGGACGTTGTTGAGGGCGTGCACAGCGCAGAGCTCCAGGCGCTGCCGCTCGTGGTACGGCCCCGGTTCAGCCCCCCCGGCCGGGGGGGACCCCGACATGACCCCGGTGCCGGGGGGGGGAAGGAGGAAGGGTTTGGGGTACGAGGAGGTGGCCCCCGAATCGCTGCGGGTGGTGGGGGTGTTAAGGGGGGGGGATTCTGCTGGTAGCCCCCAGTCTCAGCCTCCAGCCCTCAGTGTCCCAAGACACCACCCCCCAGGGCCCCCTTAAACCTTCCAGACCCCCTCCCCAGCCTCCTAGGACCCCCCCCCCAAAAGTCCCCCAAAATTTTCCAGGCACCTTCCTGCACCCCCC
>CM021760.1:226528-245439 GCA_011075105.1 Heteronetta atricapilla
CTTCTATTTGTAGTCACCTAGTAGATAACATGCTAAGAGTTATCAGTGAACACAGGTTAGTTGAGTTTAGCTATCAAGTGAGCAATCAACTTCACAAATACAAACCAGAAATTACTGGCCAACAGAGACAGAACCTAAGGATCAGTATCAAAGCATAGCAGGCTGCAGATCAATAACATATGGGTGTTGTGAAAAAAAAAAAAACAAATATCATCTGAGACATCTGTAACAGGGGTTCTCATTTATGAATAAAGTGTATGACCTTCTTATCTTCCCATGGGCTCTGGGGTCTCTGCCACCCATCAGTGTCTCAGTGTAGGCATCAGCCTTCGATAAAGGTGTTGGTCAGATGCTGGCCTGCTTGAGACAGACCATGAGTGAGGCAGCAACAGCTGTCAGAACATAGAAAAGAGGGCAAAGGTGGAGAGGGTAAAAAGTCTGCTTGATGAACAAACCCTGAAACTAAGTAGATGAATGTGAATGGTCTTCAAACACTAGGATATGAAGCTCAGCTGCTCTGAATTGGATGCAATGCTCTCCTCCACCACACACAGCTTTGATATTAAATTTAATAATAAAATCTGAATAAAATTTGTACTAAAGCATGTCTGCAACTGAGAGAGGCATGACCTAGGTAGCTTGATATTTATACTCATTCAGACCTGCTTTTCTGGCCTACTACCTTCACCTTTCAGCCTCTGGGCATGCTGTTGCAATGAAAGGATTTGCTAGCTCTATGTTCATTTGCATTCCTTGAGAGTTGTCACCCATTCCTACCCTCCATATCTGCCATGTTTCCCTATATATTTTCCCATATATTTTCCCTATATTTCCATTAGTACCCTATTCCTGCCTGAAGCCAGTCCTGGAAGGTGAGTTGCAAAACACCGGGTGCCCCCTTCCTTGCCTTCAGTGGTCCAGAAAGATCTGAACTGAGAGGACTTTTTTTGCTCAGCAAATTCCCGAAACAGCTCAGTTTCACAATCCTATGGCTTACGGCTTACGTGACATTTATGGCACAAGGGTCACTTCCCAGCAGAGCCCCTTGGCTTCTCGCACTTTGCTGAACACCTGCCATGGGGCACAGAGGGAGGTTTTGGGATGGAGGGGAGGAGCCAGGGCCATGGGGACTTCTCAAATAGCCTGTCCCTTGGGTGCATGTCCTGCCTCTTCCCTGCCCTCCTCTCCCGTGGAGGGACAGAGCACACTGCTACCAACATGAGGTTCGTCCTCCTGGCATGCCTCTGGGGTAAGTGAGATGGGATTCATTTCTCTTCACTTTTGGCTTGGCATAACTTTACCAGCAGTCCTTCCCTTCCATCATTGCTTCTTCCATAGTCCATAGCACAAAACAGATGTGACATTGCAGGGAAATGAAATGCAATTGGTGGTGTCTGCTTTGCAGTGAGCTGAATCCCTCTCTAGACTACCAGGGCTGCAATTGGTGACTTGGATGCCCTTTGGCATCTCGGAAAGCCACAGGTGGATAATGTCCCATCTAACACCAATACCTAGACACCTTAAGAAGTGTCTAATTCAGGAAATGAATCCCAACCCTTATGAGATAAGACAACACTGCACAAAGTGGGGATGTCTGCCATTATTTCTCCCTTGTGGGTCCCCAGGCTTTGTGGGTTTCCATGTGTCAGGGACGGGACCAGATCAGGTGGCAATGGGCAGGGGCTGCAATACGTGGGTAGGCACTTCAGATGAAAAGCTATCTGGATGTAACTGGAATTTACAGAGAGAAGGAGGTAATTATGAATTTTAAAAGTAGCTAAAAAGAAAGGGATTGGTAAAAACAACTACCTGGGCAATAGTGCTAATGCCACTTCTGGTGTCAGCAATTCTGTCCTTGCCTGAAGTTGTTGGTCAGTGCTTGGGACCTTGCCAGACTGTTACATGTAGGAGCATGAACTGTTGTTTGTGTTGAGCTCCTATTTGCTTCTGACCTTCTACAGTGAGTACAAAGTCTTCTTCTCCTGAATTGCCAGGACAAACAGATCCTGGCAAGCTTTCCCTTCCCAACTTTGCCTCAGCCTCTAATTAATCCCCAGAGGAAGCCTCTGGGCAGCAATACCACTCTTCACAGATTTCCACCTTGAAGACACTTTTTTTTTTTTTGCACAGCCCTATTATTTGGTCCATATGTGTTCCCATTGCATTTCATTCCTACCATGAATGTCTACAGGCTTGGCAGTAGCCCTGGAGTTAGTGTCATCCAGTGTCTACCTGAAGTTCAGAAAGAGTAATGCCTCTTCATTGAGTCTGGTCCAGAGAGTAAAGGAAAAAAATGCTGTGGCACTTGCAGCTTAACAGATTTTCAGATTTCCAGATGCCCACCTCTTGCCCGGCTGTTGCTAAAATCTTTGTGTCACATCCAGAGCCTCTAAGGAGAGACAAACACATCCAGCTGCAGTTCAACCCTCTGCTCTGGACACCAGTCTTAGGATGGGCTGTCTGTGCTTCAGCCACAACTCAGATCTTTCCGCTGAATATTGCAGGAGCCTAGGTAATTTAATCAGTCTGCACAGGGACTTTCAGATCACTGAGTATGGTTAAGATGAGTCCCAGCTGATCTGTTATGATATTTTCACATTATCTACCCAAACATTTTTTTTTTTTTTCCCAGTACACACACACACACACACACACACACATATATTTCTCTCCACATTTTCTCTCCTTATCTGAACTCTTTATTACAAATGTCACATGCACTAAGATGGGCAAAACCCATTCACAGCAGGGTTTGGGAGGCTGAGAACAATGACAGGCTTTAGCAGAGCTCACAGGGTCTTGCTTCCTGCCTGGTGTTTTGCTGTCCTGACTCTCTGCACTTTGCAGAGCTGATTCAGACTAACATACTGTATTTCTTCTATTTCAGCTTCCCTCACAGGAGTCCTGCTGGCAGGTCAGTATTTGTAGTAGAGTGGAGCATGAGTCATAAATATTGGAGTCTGATCTCAATCACATGAATGCCTGGTGTCCCCTTGACCTATATGAGCCAATATGGAAGTGTTTCAGATTTTAGACCCTGGTACTTTACAGTCACTGAATTATTCCCACTGGAGCCCCCCAGATCCATGCAAAGGGGTGATGGTGTCTAGAGATATTCAGGTCTTGATATAGGGGTGGCAGGTATTGTGATTAGGGGACTGGTAACTGGGGCTGATTAAGACAGATTGTGTGGCCTTGTGAGTTTAAAACTGGACCAAGACTGAGTAACTGAGACAATCCTCTCCAGTCCTGAAAGCTTCCCTGGGGAAACGGTGAGAACTTCTCAATTCTCTCTTCCCTTCTACTATCCCAGTGCCTTGTAGGGATGCGTGGAAAAGACTCCACAGTCGTAGGGTTGTAAAGTAGGTATACTTTATTATGGTGCACTGGGTGCATTGGGAATAGCTCCCCTCAAAAAGTGTGCACATGCCTGGTCGTATCTCACAATTTTATACATGAATACTGTTACAAATTACATGAGCTCTAATACATATTCGTTATTTTCCCTGAAAAGGCGGACCTCTTCCAAGTACTCATTTCCATACTCCCCGCCCTTAGCTCCTTCCGGTTGCGCCTGCGCACTGTAGCCTGATGGTTGTGGGCTGGGGTCTTTCAGGATGAAGGCAGAGAGGAAGAGGAGGTTAAATTTTTTGTCTTCTTGGACTTCGACCTTCTGTTGGACAGTATTTAGAAGTTTTTGTTTATCTTTGCCTAGTTTCCTGCCAGCAAGTTGTTCGTCCTTCCCTAATGAATTGTTCGTCCTTCCCTCATCCGTTGACCTTGAGCGATATCTCCCTATTTACATCTGCTTCTCATAAGGTTCTCATCTACATCCCCTATAATTAGGATATTTTTAGGTTCTCTTCTACATCCCCAATAATTAGGATATTTTACCATATATGTAGCTAAACACTAATTTGGATAAGTTTTAGCATCTTCCCCAACTCAGTAGCAGTGTCTGTTGGGAGACATTGGCCTTAACCATGGGCAGAAAAAGAATGATGGGGTAGTTTTGGGATGGCTACACTTCTCCCATTATGGTTGAAAACGAACCCTGCAATTTGTTTCTCAAAACGGTCTTTTGGTCACAAAGGCACCTGCAGCATTTGGCCATTCCCAACTCAAAACCAGGTTCCCAGACACCAAAGATCTTGGACGCTAGGATACACCAGGCTTTTGTTCCTCCTGGTCTGGCAATAAGGACAGCCTCCTGGGGAGGAACAGCCCTCTTTCTCATTCCCTATCTTCACCCTGGGGTGTTCGTTCTTCCCTGAATGTGTAGACACAACCCAGCTCGAGATCCGTCTGGTGGATGGCCCAAACAGCTGCTCTGGGAGAGTTGAGGTGCTTCACAAGGATACCTGGGGGACTGTGTGTGATGATGGCTGGGATTTACGAGAGGCCAGGGTGGTGTGCAGACATCTGGGCTGTGGAACGGCACTGTCAGCCCCCCACGAGTCAAAATATGGAGAAGGGAAAGGCCAGATCTGGCTGAGTGACATGAACTGCAAAGGGACAGAAGGGTCCCTCACCGAATGCAAGGCAAAACCTTGGGGAGAGAACACCTGCAACCACGTGGAAGATGCCAGCGTGGAGTGCTCAGGTAAATTCCAGATGTCTTCTACTTTGTGCCATGTTGTCCCTTCTGCCTCTTGTAAGCTATGGTGCAATTTCTGACTCGTCCAACTAGGAGGTTAGGGCATGCAGAATGACTTTGTTGAGCTCCATATTCTTATTCACCTTGACCCAGAGAAGCTGCATCACAATTCCAACAGAGCTGGGATTAAACGCAGTCTGCTCCCTCTCCTAACACCTTAACACCTTCCATGCTGTTTTTTGTTGTTGTTGTTGTTTTTTGTTCTTTTTTTCTTCTTCTATCAACCTTTCTTCCTAAGCCAGAAGGTAGGAAGGGAGCTGTTGATAGGTGTTAGGGATGAGTAGAGAATTTTGGTGTATCATGGGAGATTCTGCTTTCTCCAGGTGATCAAGGGCACAGACACTTCTCTAAAACTTCTTTTATTTTTTTCTCTCTCTCTTTTTTTTTCTTTCTTTCTTTCTCTGTTGATTTTTAGGAACTGACATACCTGAGCCAGGACCTGTCCGTCTGGTGGGAGGCCCAGACCGATGTGCTGGGAGAGTTGAGGTGCTTCATGAAGAGCAGTGGGGCAGCGTGTGCCATGATGAGTGGGACATAAAAGATGCCCAAGTTGTGTGCAAACAGCTGGGTTGTGGGGATGCAGTGCTTGCCCCCATTGGAGCCAAATTTGGACGAGGCTTTGACACCATCTGGCTGGATGATGTGAACTGCACGGGGGTAGAAGCCGATCTCTCTGAATGTCAGGCGAGGCCATGGGGGGATCACAACTGTTACCACGGGGAAGATGCCAGTGCAATCTGTTCAGGTAATGGTTGCATCCTCCCTCTTTTTCCAGCTATGTGTTGGGGTGCACTCACAATAAGTGTGGATACAATCATGGACAGGAACTAGGACTTAACACAAAGCACTCACCTACTGTGTTGGTGTTGCTGGTGGCTTGTGGTCTTTACACCATAGAAGAGGGATTCAGTCTGGAAGGTTTTCTCCTGTCTGCTCACTGGGGTGTCCTGTGGTCATTTTTCTCCAGTTCAGGCTCGAGGTTAAGACCATGAACAAGACCATGGACCATTTCCATGAGCATGGGAGGGAGAGGTTATTTGGGGGGGGGGGCGGGGGGGGGTGGTACCAAGATATGAGTGGACAGCCTTCTTTCTTCCTGAGCGTACCCTCTCTGGATGTCTCTGCAGAATCAGGGATTACCATCTCCAACACAGTCCGCCTGGTGGGAGGCCCAAACCGCTGCACTGGGAGAGTTGAGGTTCTTCACAACGATGTCTGGGGGACTGTGTGTGACGACGGCTGGGATTTAAGGGAAGCAAAGGTTGTGTGCAAGCAGCTGGGCTGTGGGACAGCACTATCAGCCCTCCCAGAGTCAAAATACGGAGAAGGGAAGGGCCAGATCTGGCTGAGTGATGTGAACTGCACAGGAACAGAAGCGTCTCTCACTGAATGTGAAACCAAGCCATGGGGAGAGAACATCTGCAACCACGTGGAAGATGCCAGCGTGGTGTGCTCAGGTAACCACCTCTGAGCCCACTCCTGCATGTGCTAGGCAGTAGGATGAGCAGATCCCAGCATACGTAAACCTGAATCAGGTTTCATCCCAAGCCCCTGTGAAAGGGGCAGTGCAGCTCTGTGTATGTTTTCTAGTGGAAACAGAGGGACACAGCTGAGGAACTCATCCCATCACTGGGTGCTAGCCTTGTGATGCAGAGCAGTGGTCACCCAGTGGTGACACATGGATGCAGCTGTGCCAGGGTAGCATTAAATCTTCTCCTACACTGTGGTCCCTTGTCCCACCTCTGTCCTGCAGGGTGGTTATGATCAACAGAGTCCTTGAACCAGATACCCAGTAGAGCCTGAAGCTGTCCATGAAGACCAGGAAAAATTCCTCCTGCCCTTTTCCTACAGCATCTTCTCTCTTTTTGTTGGCTATTTTTTTTTTTTCTTTCCTTCCTTCCCACCTCAGAAAAGCCCAGGTGTCATTAGAAGGATGCTGATGGCATATCTTCATTGTGCTTGGGGGCACCTGAGCCCCTGTTGAGCAGGCACACTTTCCACAGGTGATGGGGCACATAGGATGCTCCCTTAACATTTATTTACTTTTGGCATTTGTGCAGAGGTAGATGTTCCTGAGACAGGGCCAGTCCGGCTCGTGGATGGCCCAAACAAGTGTGCGGGAAGAGTTGAGGTACTCCATGAGAATCGGTGGGGCAGCGTGTGCGATGACCAGTGGGACATGGAGGATGCCAAGGTGGTGTGCAAGCAGGTGGGCTGCGGGTCACCACTGTCAGCCCTGGGAGGTGCCCGCTACGGCCGAGGGTCGGACATCATCTGGTTGGACGATGTGAACTGCAAGGGGACAGAAGAAAGCATCTTTGACTGTCAGGCCAGGCCATTGGGTGAACACGACTGCTATCACGGAGAGGATGCTGATGTTGTCTGTGCAGGTAAGCCACCCATTACTGTGACACCTAAATTGATGTGGGGACAGGGCCAAGCAGTTCTGGCAAAGCCAGCAGGCTGGACTGGATGGGAAAAAATGGAAATCATAAGGCAGGAAGGCTCTTGCTGTCAGGAAGATGCTGTTGGAGGCAGGGAAATGAGTGAAGCAGGGAGCCCCAGGGAATATGGAACATCTGATTAGGGTGGATGTGGTGGGTCAGATGTCATCAGCAGGGCACAAACACACCAACGACAGTCTGACTATGGGATGGCTTCTGATGGAGAGATGCTTACAAGGGAGTTTCTATAGGGCAGCAAAAGGGGAGGTAGAACAGTTTTTGGAATAAGAAGTAATGACAAGAATCTGTGGAAGGCAGGAGGAGGACAGCTGGAACCATGTTTGGGGAGAGACACCTCTCTATCATCTGTACTCAAGAAATATCTAAGTTTAACTCTCTGAAACCTGAGTGAGCTTAATTCCTTACTTCTCTTAATTTCTTACTTCTCTCTTACTGCTCTGTTTCCTGGGAGATAAGCTTGGACAGGCTCTGCATAGGTGAAGGAAGGAATCCTTGAGTGTCTTTGGTTGGTTTTGTTATGGAGGAAAAGGGCTGTAGGGTCTTGGCAGACCTGCAGGCTTTCACCTGGGGGCTGCACAAAGTTGTTCTGTCAGGACTACATGTTGCAGTCCTCCGGATCAAGCAGTGCATTTTGCATCAGGGTGAGAGTCTGGTCTTCATGCAGCCATATCCTGGCTTCCAGAGGGGCCTGTCCAAGGATCTGGTGTCCAAAATATTCCTCGCCAATAGACCCAAATATATCAGTATAACTTAACCTGCAGACCTTCTTCTAGAGCAGAATCCATATCACTTCTGGGTGCAAATTCTGGTGCAAAAGAATTCCTGAGAGCAGATTTCATTTTACCCTGTTCCCTTTCTCTGCAGTTAACAAGAATCTGGAGGAGCTGGAAACATCATGAGTGGCATGCTGGCCCCACCAGACCATGCTCACCTTGCCACAGGAGAAGGGCCAGTAAGATTCAGCTGAGAAAGAGAATGGTAGGAATCCTAAGGAACCATCAGTGTGCCTTGACAGAATTCAGGGTTTGGCAAAACCATTCTCTCATCCGTTGAATGATCTACAAGTTTGTTTATAACTACATTGATAGAAAACACATCTTAACACATTTTCCCACTGAAAAGTAAACATCAAAAAGTATCAATAAATTTCCACTAAAAATGATATTCTGTCTGTGTCATAAATTGCTTATGGACCTCTGCTACCTGAGCATATATCTGGCAAGAAGCTGTCCTACATGATGAATATTTATACCAAGTTTATGGAAGTATTTCTAAGACCTTTGATGAGAAGCATTTGTTTTCACTGGGATTTGGACTGGTAAGGAGGACAACCATAAAAGCCTTGGAAAGGGTATTGGACAATGAGCAGCACAGGTTCAGTTTTGTAGGTTTGTCTGCCCCTCCTTAGAGAGGACCAAGGGAACTGACCCCATAGAGGAGGACTCTCTCCCTTTTTCCTCTCTCACTCTTCCTAAAGGCCAAAGCTGGCACATTCTGGGGATTTCCAATCAATACTTAGGCTCTAACATATTATTTTGTATGTGTGTGTGATTTATTGCTCTCCAGAAAACAGTGTGCTTTGTGCCCATCAGTACAACATGAATGCTTTGTCCCCAGCAAAGCAAAGCACTAAGGTCTTCTTCTCATTATTTTCATTGGGTGTCTCCAAGTTGGTCAGCCAACTCAAGCTGTTGTTATGGACAGGAGAGATGACTGTATATCCCAGTTTTGTTTGGGATAGTGTTAATTCCCTTCATAGTGGCTGGTATGGTGTTTTGGATTTAAGATGAAAATAATGTTGGTAACACACCAATGTTTTAGCTGTTGCTGAGCAGTAGTTGGGCTTTTCAGATTCTTGTGGTGCCCTGCTGGTGAGGAGGCTAGGGGTGCACAAAGAGCTGTGAAAGTTGGCTGGAAAAAAAAAAAGAAAGCTCCTTTTTATTAAACTATACTTATCCCAACCCATGAGTTCTTGCACTTTTACATTTTTCAGTTCTCTCCCTCATCCCACTCTGGGGGAGTGAGTGAACAGTTGTGTGATGCTGAGCCAGGTTACAACACAACACCGTCTCCATTCCCCCCTCCTCCTCATGGAACAGTTCATCCCCTCCCCAAGCAAGTCTAAAGGAGCTTGGATCATCTGCTTTTTGGGAAGTGCCTGGTTCAGTGTGGCTCCAAGGAGAGCAGAAATGAGGTGAAGCTGGTGGCGATCTCACTGTGACACAGAGCATCAGACAGACTCACAGAAACATGAAGTTCAGGTCACATGCCTACATATATATGCATATATATTTAGATGAAAAGTGAGAAGTAGCACAGAAGTGGTTCAAGGCTTGGTGGAAATGTCACAGAGAGGGGCCACAAGGTACAATCTGTTTTACTTATCAGAGGGAAGGTTGAATGAGGATTTCATGACAGTAGCTAAACATCTTCTGGGGGCGGGTGCTGTCCACCCAAGGAAACCTCCAGCTGTTTGAGCCAATACAGCAAAAGCTGGATGTATTCTGCAATCACCACAAGAAAGCTTTCATGGATTAGAGGCATTATCAGCAGGTGAAGCTGAGTTGGCATGGGAGCTGTATGACCTCTTTGGCACAGAGTGCATGATAATGTGAGATGTTGCAGGGATTCAAGTTGACTTCAAATGCCCACTCGTGTTCTCCAGATAATCCCTCCCCCCCATGAGAGTACATGCCTGGAAAATTATATTGTGACCAAAGCAAGGAATTGTGGTCAGTGGGACCATGTCCACTCCAACCATCTGCAGACATCCACAGAGGTACCCAAATCAGACACAAAATCACCCAAGGCTTCTTCTACAGCCAGGGGAGGAAAAGGCTTCTGAAGTGACTCAGGAAACAGTTGGGCTGACTTGCCCCATGCAATTGCCTATCTCTTTTCATTAGCTGAAGATTCCTGGGGCAAACATGCCCCTGATTTGGGCACATTGTTTTTATGTTTGCATTTCATTGTGATAGATCTGAGCATCAGGGATTTGCTTCTGTACTGCATCCTCTTTGGCCTCCAAGGATCACTTTGGTTTGGGTTGAATAAATGTCATACACATGTCAGCTGTCACTATTGTCTCTCTTCTCCACTCTGGAAGATCTGTGAGGTTTAGATCCCACCTGGAAGGAAATGAATGCAATCCAGATCTGTAAAAATAGCTTGCTTTATCCTGCAAGGCCACTGAAAGTTAGATACATAAAATATCCTAGTGATATTTCAAATATGCAAATAGGAAAAATGAGCTGCTATGCGGAGAGATGGGGATCATCCCTCAAAACACCAACCTCCAACTTCATGCCTCCACCTCCCCCTACTCCATGGCACTTGTCTGAGACATGGAAAGAGACGGTGAAAGTGAGACAAGTGGCACTTGTCTAAGACTGAGAAGGGATGAAGGGCCACCAGTGCCAAAACCCAGCTTAGAGGCTTAATAGCTACTAATGTCTAGCAGGGTGGGACATGGATGAAGGTTACCTGAACATACGACGCCCGCATCTTCTCCATGGTTGCAGTTATGGACTCCCCAAGGGCTTGCCACACACTTGGAGAGGGTTGATTCTCTGCCGGAGCATTTCACATCATCCAGCCAGATACGGCCATAACCTTGCCCAAAATAAGCGGATCCTGGAGCTGACAAGGCCGTCCCACAGCCCAGCTGCTGGCACACCACTTCAGCATCGCTCAGGTCCCAGTTGTCATCGCACACTGTTCCCCACTGCTGGCTCTGAAGCACCTCAACTCTCCCAGCACAATGCGTGGGGCCGTTCACCAGCCGGAGTGGAGCTATTTCTGCAATCCCTGCACATAAAGCAACCCAAAAAGATAAATGCACACATAAATGCCCTGCACCTAAACCCTACTGACAGTAGGCACGTGGTGGTGTCCTAGTGCCAAGCAAGCTGTCCCCTGGGTAAAGAGGACCTTCTGGGTGGACAGAGCTCCTCCCAGGGCTACCTCCATACTGTCATAGAATCATTGAATATCCCAAGTTGGAAGGGACCCACAAGGATCATAGAGTCCAACTCCTGGATCCCCAAAGGGTGACCCAAAAATTCAGACCATGTGTCTGAGGGCATTATCCAAATGCTTCTTGAACCAAAAAATGGCAGACTTGGTGTCGTGACCAGTTCCCTGGGGAGCCTGTTCCAGTACCTGACCACCCTCTTGGTGAAAAATCTTTTCCTGATATCCAGCCTGAACTGCCCCTGTCACAGCTTCAAGCCATTCCCTCAGGTCCTATCCAAGTTCCCTCTCTGTTCCCTTTGCCTGCAGACTTGCTAAAACATCTTGGTAAGGACTGAGAGTGGTATTTCAGTCTCCCAGCCAGTAAGAAATGTTAATTCATCCCTTCTGAGCAGGCACATTTCAGATAGTTTATTTGAATCACTGTGTGACACAGGGCACCATACCTGCTCCATATAAAGAGCAATATGCTCTGCAGAGCTCTGAATTAAAAATGCAATGTTGTCTACAGATGAACCCCATACAAAAGGAACAATTCAGGAGCCTCCAGTTAGGTTTCTTCTCCCATATGAGATGCCGTGGACCATCTTTGATGTCAGAAGGGTGGAAGTTTCACATAGCTCCTGGGCTCATATTGGCCCTACGTAGATTTCTGCATCCTGTTAGGTGTCTTATATAGCATTAGATACCTATGTTCAGAAACGTGATGTATTCCTAAATAAATGGGGTCACATGTGTGAGGCTTCATAATGTCCGTCAGTGAATAGACCATGTTCCTGAAACCTTCTTTTGGCCTTATATTCTACTCTAGTTACTGAAATATTCATCATATGTGTTCTGCATATTTTGCTAGGAGAAACTAGATTACAGTAGTGTATATTAATATACACTTATTCTTCCTAGAAACCTCTTGTGCCTGGTGAAGACAGAAGGACAGGAAAATAAGTGGTCTTAGGAAGTGTCAGCCTACTCTTTTTGCACTGAAACCATGTGCCACAGAATCAGTCAAAAGGAGAGAGTAAAATAAATACTTTGCTTTATAAACAGTCTGTTCTGTGCTAGCGTCAGATGACAGCATTTCAATCCATCATGACAACGAAGCCAAAGGAGGAGTAATGTCATCAACAAAATTTGTAAGCCTTTGGATGTAAGCATTTCAGGAGAGCCAGCAGAATGGTTCCTCTTTGCAATGCTGCCGTTGCTCTGCCCCTGATGGAGGCAGTGAGCACCTCTGGGAGATACCCTATATCCCAAGATATATAAAGCAGAAAGGGATTTTTCCCCTCAAGCAGAGCTGTGGAACTGCACACCTACAACTCCCATCATCCAAGGATGATTCAGGTGGATTTGTGGAACCTTTTTCTTTCTGCTGACTTTGGAGGGGGACACACACAGCCAGGTCATCTGCAGATGTACACTTTTCAATGTTCAGGTCAGACTCCTTTTGAAAGAGCTTTGAGTTCTCCTGAAGTTTCCCAAAGCTTTTCATGGAAAGAAGGAGGGACAGCAGGACAGTTTTGATAATTTCTTTCTCCGACATCCCCAAAAAGTAGAAAAGAAAGGCTAAAATATGAGAAAATAGGCTACCAGATCTTTAAGAAAATATTGTGATTCTTTAGGATTACCCTGGGGGACAATTATCTTGAAGTTTTCAAGCCTGGATGAAGGCCTGCTGGTCTGCCCTCACAGCTGACCTTGCTTTGATCATGAGTCTGGCATAGAGACCTCCTGAGGTCTGAATTGTCCTATGATCCAAGGAGCCTCTCAACTGCTTTAATAAAGCAGGAGACTTCTTGCAGATATGCAAGAGACACCTGAGAGAAAGCCGAAAAAGCACTTAGATAAAAGTGCTGTAAAGACATTCCACATTCTGTGGTTTCCATTTTCCACAACTCTCTATAAATCCTGAAATGTGACATTTTATTACTTCCCATGACAGAATGAAACAGACTTCCCAGGTAGCCAGAGGCCAAGACTTGCTGAAAACATTTCTTAGTTTTACATGTGATTTTTATGTAAAACAATCCATCTCAGAGATGACTCTGTTCATATGAGACTACAAACCTGAACCTTGTAAATCAACCAGGAATAGGATATTTATGGTACCTATCCAGCCCTGGTAAACTTCTTGGAGCCTTCAGAAGCTGAATGATGGGATACAACTATCAGATTGAGGCTTGCTGATGGCAACTCAGTAATTATGGATCATCTTCCAGTGTTGACTGTTGACCATGGCCAGGGCCATGAGCATTGAATACATCACACAAGATTGGGTTTATACACCACAGTCATTAGCAGAAGACATTAGGAGCAGCTTGAGCTCAAAAAAGTCCTTTTACTGAAGGTGAAAACTTATTTCCATGTTTGTGGACACCAATGAGACTGAGACAGGAGTTACCTGAGCATACCACACCAGCATCTTCTCTGTGTCTGCAGTTGTGGGATCCCCAAGGCTGGAACTTGCATTCAGAGAGGGCAGTCTCGGTTCCTATACAATTCACGTCATCCAGCCAGATGAGATCAGAGCCTTCTCCAAAGCGAGCTGAGCCAGGGGCTGACAGTGCTTCCCCACAGCCCAGCTGCCTGCACACGACGCTGGCATCAGCTGTGTCCCAGTCATCATCACACACGGTTCCCCACTGCTGGTCATGAAACACCTCAACTCTACCAGCACAAGGACTCGAGCCATTCACAAGCCGGATGGGAGCTGCTTCTGCAACACCTGGACCAAAACACAGAGCAATCACAGAAAAAGGTCAGGGAGCATTTCATGCCTCAGTGCTCTATGGAAGTGAGAAAACATCTTTCCTCACAGGGGTCTTGTGCCAAAAAAAAAAGGTATTGAAAGGATTTGCTCTGATAGTGCCTCAGAGCCCACTTGTACCTGTAGTAGACTGCTGCTGGACAGAGCACCAAGAGCTGAGCTCTTGCTTTAGGGCCCCAGGGAAAGCAGCAGATGCTGCCAGTGTTATCACTGGTTACACAACACTCCCCTTTTCTACGGATGTAGGGTCTAGGATGGACAGGGTAGCCTGTGTCATCTGTTTCTCCTTCCCACATTCCCCAGTGACTGTGCTATAGGTCTCTGTCATGATTTAATGAGTGCCATTTACCTCATTACTCAACACAATGGTTCTGCACATCACCATCTGACTATACTGTGCAGCATGTTGGGATACCATCTCCCCACTTGGCCCACACTTCCAATGTGATTTCAGCAACCAGAAAACATATCCATTTTGGTAGCCAATCAATGTCATCTGACTTCCAGCTGCAGCTCCATAGGAAACCGGGCTTTAAATACTATGTCATATCCTCCTGCAATGTGCAGGTGTCTTGAATCCCCTAAGTAATCTAAAATAGCATTGAATTCAATCCTCTTGTATCTCATCCAAGAGCAACATTGATAAACATGTCCCCCAGGGCCACAGGCACCTCTCCCCGAAAGAGGTTCCATTGTACTCCATGTTACATGGTATGAATTAGCAGTACCTGAGCAGAACACACCAGCATCTTCTTTGTGGTTACAGTTGTGGTCTCCCCAGGACCGTGCCTTGCAATCAGAGAGGGCAGCTTCAGCTCCTGCACAGTTCACATCATCCAGCCAAATTTGGCCAGTTCCATGCCCAAACTGAGCAGAGCCAGGGGCTGAGATCGCTGCCCCACAGCCCAGCTGCCTGCAAACCACTTGAGCATCTGCCAAATCCCAGCTGTCATCGCAGACGGTCCCCCACTGCTGCTCATGAAACACCTCAACTCTCCCAGAGCAGAAGTTCGAGCCATTCACCAGCCGGACTGGGACTGGTTCTGGAACACCTGAGCCACAAAGGGAAGACAAGATAAGTTATTCTGGCAAAGACATTCCTGCTTGCCACATCAACAAGCATTGCATGCACTCCTTGGCTTAGTATGAATTCCAGAGACAAGCATCATGGAGAAAAGAAGGAGGTTCAATGTGATTGCTCTTGCCCCAAAAGTCAAGGAAAAGTGCTGCCTGAAGCAAAGGAAAAGAGATGTACTGATGGTTCAAATCCCCAAATCTGATGTGCTTGAAGCTCTTTTCACCCTTTCTTTGACTAGAAAGATATCCATGCCCCAATAGCAAATCCAAGTAACTCCACAACTCAAGGGAAAGGACATTTACATCCCAATGGGGCTGGCAGACTTGATACAGGATTAAGAGTAATTTGTGCCCTTCTGGATCTGCAATTAGAGATTGGGTGGGATATCACAGGATATCTCAGATGACACAAAGCAGGTATGTTTTGGCAACTCAATCCCACTTTTACAATTCCACTGAGGACCCTTTACAGTCACAGAAAAAAAAAAATAAGCTCTGTTGGGTTTCAGTTTCTTTAATCTGCTTTGGGTGTTCTGCATCCCAAATACATCTGGGGCCAAATCCTGCCACAGATTGTGTTGTCTTAGTCTTGGCTGGCTGCAAAGGGACAACAGTACATTTATTTCAGACACAGGCATCTATGTTTAGTCAGTGAATCCACAGGGTATTTTCAAGTTGTTGGCAAGTAGCCAGAGAGAAACGGGTTATCTCCAGTAAGGGCAATTTAAAAGTGTACCACTTTGGGGAGGTAACATGATTGCACATAGGATGAAGAGGAATTAATTACATGGCCATTCTTCACAAAGAGACAAAAAGGATTGAGAGTGGCACTCTAAAGTGTTGTACTGTTCGAAGAAAGACATAGACAGGTATAAAAGGCAGTGCTAACTATGAGATATCCAAATCAAGCCTTCAGAGCTACTCGGGCCTTCCAAAACCTTGGTAACAGATTAGAAGAAATATGCCTAATAGCTAAGGAGAAACCAGAGAAGAATGAGGGGAGTGAGAAGAAGCTTAAAAACCTTGTCTCAAGAGGTGGATATGAATAGGAAGAGAAAACTGAGAGATGTAACACACTTCACAAAAGGCAAAGAATAAATAGTAATACGCACTACAAAGAGAGAAGAGACTGTACAATAAATTCCAGGTAAAGATAGTCAGGTCAGAGCTTCCTTCTAGTGGCAAAGAAGTGCAGTGCAACAATTTTGAGGAAATTGTGTCAGCTGTAGAGGTTTCAGAGAAGAAGCTGGAAAAACATTTGTGAAAACAGGTCTCCTGAAGATGGTTCTAGCAAGGAAAGGAGAAGGGAAGGTAGATTAACTAGTTTCTGCAAGACTTTTTCATGTTCTTATCTTGAAGAGGAAAGAAAGAAAACTGAGAGTGTATCTTGATTTTTCAAGTGTGGTATGTTCATTGGGGTTGTCACTGACAAAAAGAGAAGAGCCCAAGTGACAGTGTGCTGTTCTCTACACTAGGATGAATCACACCAGTCCTGCAATGCCATCAAGTTTACCAGTAGCTCATGTGGGAAAGAGTCCCAAATTTAAATTCTTGAGCACAGCAAGTGTCAGGCTGGACTGCAGCACCACAGTATTATGGTTAGATTTTGAATGGGAAGGAGAGGGGAACATGAATGGATTTACAAACATCCCTGCTTGAAGCACTTTTCCTGTATAGTACTGTGGTTTGAGATTTGTAAGATGGGAAGAGAGCACCTTATGGCATTTCAAGCATCCCTCTGCATACCATAAATGTCAATAAAAAAGTGAAATAAAAGAGACTTACCCAAGCACACAACACCAGCATCTTCTCCATGACTACAGTTATGGGCTCCCCATAGACTGGTCTCACATTTGGAAAGGTCAGTTTCAGTTCCTGTGCAATTGACATCATCCAACCAGATAGGGCCAGACCCTTCTCCAAAATAAGCAGAGGCTGGAGTGGATAGTGCTTTCCCACAGCCCAGCTGCTGGCAAACGACTTCTGCATCTCTTATATCCCAGCTGTCACCACACACAGTTCCCCACTGCAGGCCATAAAAAACTTCAACTCTCCCACTGCAACGATTTGGCCCATCCATTAATCGGAGTGGAGCTACTCGTGGTATATCTGAAGAAAATAGCAAGGGCAGGAATACACATTACTGAGTTGTCATCAGCCTGATTAAAAGTAAGGTAAAATACATTATCACAGTGAGTATCTTGTGACATCCAGGATACAGTTATTCAGTTGCCTGAAGCTGGGATGTCTTCCCCAGTTCAAAACTAAGTGGACAAATAGTCTGTGTACCATATTCTGCAGAATATAATTTAGATATAGTATAGTATAAGTCAGAATAATTTAAAAAAGGTCTTGGGAGTATGGAGAGGTCCCTGCTGACTGGAAGCTAGGCAATGTTACACCCATCCATAACAAGGCCATGAGAGGAGACACAGGAAACTACAGACCTGTTACTTTGACCTCAGTCCTGGAAACATTGTGCAGAAGATTGTCCTGGGGGATATTCAGTGACATTAAGGAACAAAGCTATTATCAGGCAGAGTCAACATGAGCTCATCAAGAGAAAGTCCTGCTTTAGTAAATTGATCTCCTTCTGTGACAAGGCCACCTGCTTGATGGATGAAGGGAAGGCAGTGAATACAGTCTTTTTGGATTTCATTGCAGTCTATGATACTGCTCCTCACAGCATCCTTCTGGACGAATTGTCCAACTGTGAGATGAACAGGTTCACACTACACTGTGTGATGAACTGGCTCGATGGTAGAGCTCTAAATGTTGTAGTGAATGGGGCTACATCTGTCTGGCAGACAATCCCTGGCAGTGTTCCCCAGGGCTCAGTCTAGGGCCAGTGCTGTTCAACATTTTTATCAATGATCTGGATGCAAGAATGGAGCTCATCTTCAGCAAGTTTAGGATGACACTAAACCAGGAGGTGCTGTTGATTCCCTAGGGGGATGAGAGGCCTTGCAGAGCGATCTAGATAGATTGGAACACTGGGAGATAACTAACAGTATGAAGTTCAACAGAGGAAAATGCTGGGTTCTGCACCTGTGATGGAGCAATGATAACACAGGCACAGGCTGGAGAACAGCTCAGCAGAAAGGGACCTGGGGGTGTTGGTTGACAGCACGCTCAAGGGCACGAGCTAGCTGTGTGGGTTGGCAGCCAAGAGGGCAAACCACATTTTTGGATGCATTAAATTCAGCATAGCCAGATGGTAAAAAGAGGTGGTCGTCTTGCTATATTTAGTATTGGTGTGGCCTCACCTTGAATATTATGTGCACTTCTGGTATCCACAGTATAAAAAAGAAGTTAAATTCTTGAACACATGCAGAGGAAGGCAACAAATCTGATAAAAGGGCTGGGTGGCATGTCCTGTGAGGAGAGACTGAGGGCACTTATTTTGGAGAAAAGGAGACTAAGATGTGACCTCATTACTCTCTGTAATTTCCTGAGGAGGGGAAGCACAAAGGGAGCCGCTGGCCTCTTCTCCCTGGTAGCCAATAACAGGATGCATGGGAATGGCATAAAGCTGCACCAGGGGAGGTTCAGACTGGGCATTAAGAAAAATTTCTTCACTATGTAGTTGGTCAATACTGGAACGGGCTTCACACTGAGGTTGCTGATTCCCTATGCCTGTCACTGTTCAAGAGTCATTTGGCTAATGCCCTCAATTATATGCTCTAACTTATAGTTAGCCCTGAAGTGGTCAGGGAGTTGGGAGTTCTATTCTATTCTATTCTATTCTATTCTATTCTATTCTATTCTATTCTATTCTATTCTATTCTATTCTATTCTATTCTATTCTATTCTATTCCGTTCTATTCTGTTCTATTCCGTTCTATTCTATTCTATTCCGTTCTATTCTATTCCGTTCTGTTCTATTCCGTTCTGTTCTGTTCTATTCTATTCTGTTCTATTCTATTCCGTTCTATTCTATTCTATTCTATTCTATTCTATTCTATTCTATTCTATT
>CM021760.1:245449-257629 GCA_011075105.1 Heteronetta atricapilla
CTATTCTATTCTATTCTATTCTATTCTATTCTATTCTATTCTATTCTGTTCTGTTCTGTTCTGTTCTGTTCTGTTCTGTTCTGTTCTGTTCTATTCTATTCTATTCTATTCTATTCTATTCTATTCTATTCTGTTCTATTCTGTTCTATTCTACTCTACTTTTCTCTACTCTACTCTACTCTACTCTACTCTGGGAACAGAGTAGAGCCCAGGGAAACACAGAACATCTGTGTACAAGGACACCTACATGCATGCACAAGAAAAAAAGGAATTTGTAACACGTCACCAGTATGATAAAAGAGTTCACAACACATTCAGGAACTGAGGGCATATCATCAAGACAGAGTCTTCAGGTAGGTTGGTACAGAAAACCTTCCTATCATGCAGACAGAGACAAAGGCAGAGTTACCTAAGCATACCACACCAGCGGCTTCTTTGTGATTGCAGTTATGGGATCCCCAAGGCTGGAACTTGCATTCAGAGAGGGCATCCTCGGTTCCTATACAATTCACGTCATCCAGCCAGATGGGGTCAGAGCCTTCTCCAAAGCGAGCTGAGCCAGGGGCTGACAGTGCTTCCCCACAGCCCAGCTGCCTGCACACAACGCTGGCGTCAGCTGTGTCCCAGCCATCATCGCACACGGTTCCCCACTGCTGGTCATGAAACACCTCAACTCTACCAGCGCAATGACTCGGACCATTCACAAGCCGGATGGGAGCTGCTTCTTCAACACCTGGACCAAAACACAATTGCAAAATGTTCAGAAGCACTGCATGCCTCAGTGTGCTGTGGAGAGGCCAAAACAAACATCATCACAATGCCAACAGCACTTGACCCCCTGGTGTGTAAAGCTGGAGCGGATGGCCTCAGAATTTGTCCCCACACCCTTGGCAAATTTAGCAATGAATCTTTCCTCTGTAGAGTGTTCAGAGCTGAGCACCCAGATTTCTTCCCTAACAGCACGGCACCAAAATGGGGGTGGGGAGCATTGACAGGATCAGAGTGCAGGGAGAAACTGTGCCTTTGGGAGTGCAGAGTTTCTACTCGTGAGCCTCTATAAATCCAGCCATCAGGACTCATTGTCAAAGTCCATAGCTCTCTAGTTCCCATGAGAGCTCCAAACTGCTCCCTGGAGCATGGCTCCAGGTTCTGTGCGCAATGGGTGACACAGTGCCCTAGGCCTTCTCCATGGCTCACATCCCCCAGGGATTTTCCTGATCAATGCAGAAGGAAAAACATTCTCAGCATCCATGTATCACTCTCCTTATATCTCAGCCCACAGCTGCATGATCAGCACACACTCTTCTGGCCCTGAGGGGACTCTAGAGCCACCAGCACCCTTCTCACAAATGCATTCCTTCCATTGTACTCCACATGTCATGGCATATGTTAGCAGTACCTGAACACTCCACAGCAGCATCTTCTTTGTGGTTACAGTTGTGGTCTCCCCAGGGCTTGGCCCGGCACTCGGTGAGGACAGATTCAGTTCCTGCACAGTTCACATCATCCAGCCAAATTTGGCCAGTTCCTTGTCCAAACTGAGCAGAATCAGGGGCTGAGATCGCTGCCCCACAGCCCAGCTGCCTGCAAACCACTTGAGCATCTGCCAAATCCCAGCTGTCATCGCAGACGGTCCCCCACTGCTGCTCATGAAACACCTCAACTCTCCCAGAGCAGGAATTTGAACCATTCACCAGCCGGACTGGAAACAGCTCAGCAAATCCTGTATTGAGAAATTGTAAAGGCATCAATTTTGGGGGCTTTCAATCATGTGGATTGAGGACTTGTCAGTGTTAGTGTTAGGTCAGAGGCTGGACTAGGTAATCTTGGAGGTCTCTTCCAGCCTAGATGATTCTGTGATTCTATGTTTTGGTTCATACTAACTCTGTGCTGCCTAGATTGCAGCTGTGTGACATGGGCAGATATCACTCTTTATTCATAACAGACCAGCAGATCCTTGCAGCAGTTCTTGTATCCTAGAATGGTGGTCTCCAGTTGACCTCTCTTGTTGACTGGTTCTGACTAAAAATCACCCAGCTCTGTTGAACCCTTATTTCATCAGAAGTTCAAGTTATGCCAGCACCATGTGATTGTGATGAGCCAGACTAGGGGGAATAGTCTGGGCTCGTGAGCTGAGCTTGGAAGGGACAGAGATCCTGGGACTAACACTGGTCCAGGAGCACCAGGGGACTTTATGGTCTAGGCTGTGTTAAGAACGCTTGGCAGCTCAGATCAGAAATTTCTGTAAGACACGAGGCATTGACTGGGGACTGACAATAAGAGATGCTGAAGCTGTAAAGCTTTGGTGATGTTGAGCATCAAGTATTTGGTGCTGGGGGGAGTTGCTTGGGTGAAGTTATGCAATAACATATTGAGGAATATTACTTGAACAGCAGCAAGCTTGAGGGATACAACTGATGTGGCCTATTATAGGTGTTTAAACACAGCTGCATCTGTCTTGGGACAACTGTGAGGTAAGACAGACAAATTTCAACAGAGGTGTCCGTTTGCTTCATAGATGTGTAGTCAAACCACAGTTTTAGATTTAATATTTGCACTTTTTATGTCTGAGGTTTGAAAGACGAATTTCTTCTCCTCAAACTCAGCAGCTGCTGATGGGAACTGCGCAGGATCAGATGGGTAGAGCAGTGGTGTGGAAGACCTACAGCTATTCCTGACAGACACATTTTTTGAATGTGTGAAGGAAGAGGAACAGGAGAAAGAATGGTAGCACTTGAGACCCAGAGCTGTCAGCCCTGGATGGACAGGCTACAGTATGACTTATGCAGTAATATTCCTCATAGTTCATGTGTTTTTCTCTGTTAGGCCATAAGAATGGCAAAATTATTGGGTTAAAGAGTACCTGAGATGAGAAAACACCCCATAGTGAGGGTTTCATGCTCTGCTTTAGCAAACTGACCCCCAGAAGCAACCCATTAAAAAGACTTAATTGAGGAAAAACAGGTTATAATCACCTATAGATTTAGGCACATCATTTTCTGAAGCACTCTGTGTCACTTTCTTTGGAAGGCCTATTTGTGGTGAAGGACCGGACCCCCGGGGTCACTCACAGATAACTTCCCCCATGATTTAAGGTGAATTAAGGGTACCTGCACAAATCACACCAGCATCTTCTCCATGCCCACAGTTATGGACTCCCCACGGAGTGGCCATGCATTCAGAGAGAGAAACTTCTGACCCCGTGCAGTTGATATCATCAAGCCAGATGGGGTCAGATCCTTGTCCAAAGTAAGCCCTGTGGTGAGCTGACAAGGCCTTCCCACAGCCAAGCTGCCTGCACACGACTTCTGCATCAGCCAAGTCCCAGTCATCATCACATACTGTTCCCCAGCGTTGGCCGTAAAACACCTCGATTCTCCCAGAGCAGGGGGTCAAGCCATCCACTAATCGGAGCGGGGCAGGTTTTGCAAAGCCTACAAGAAAAAATAAAATAAAATTAAAAAAAATGGAGAAATATCTGATGCAGATTTTGTTTTGTCTGTCTCCCACTTGTCAATGAATATAGTGACTCTCACTTACGGCTTTGCATTTTGTAGATTTTGACATGGGAAAATATTGCATAAAGAAGCAACACAAACTCTTCCTCCACTATCACAGCATTATCTGTTCAGCAGTGTCACCAGTGGGGGTTCCAAAGGCATCCATTTGGGGGCCAGTTCTCTCCAATATTTTCTATAGATATTCTGGATCCAGGACTCAAATGCAAACTAAGTTAGCAGATGATACTGAATTAGGAGGAGCTGTTGACTCCCTCAAGGGTGGAGAGGCCTTGCAGAGACATCTTGACAAGTTGGAGAGCTGGGTAATCACCAACAATGTGAAGTTGTTGGTGAAACTAAAGCGAGTGCCAGATTCTGTACCTGGGAAGGGGCAACCCTGGATAGATGTATGTACTGGGGGATGAGAGGCTGGAGAGCAGCCTTGTGGAAAAGGATCTGGGGGTTCTGGTCAGTGGCAAGTTGAATATGAATCAACAGTGTGCCTTGGCAGCCAAAAGGGCCAAGAGTATCCTGGCTATATTAAGCATGGTAGAGGTAGGGGGTCTAGGGGAATGTTTGTCTCCCTGCCCTCTGCGCTAGTGTGGCCAGCCTTCACTTTGAGTCCTGTCGGCACCACAAGAGGAGAAGGACATCAACCTCTTAGAATGGTGAAGCAAAGACAAATTAGAAATAAATTAGAAACAAAGGTGGTGAAAGGTCTAGAGGGCACGACAGGAGTGGCGGCTGAGGTCATTTGGTTTGTTCAGCTTAGAAGAGAAGGTTGAAGGTTTTCAGTAGACCTCATTGCAATATACAGCTTCTTTCTGAGGGGGAGCAGAGGGGCAGCTGCTCATCTCTTCTGTCTGATTACCAGTGATAGGATCCAATGGAAGAGCATGAAGCTGTGTCAGGGGAAGTATTAATCGGATTGGAAAAGTTTCTTCACTGGGAGGGTGGTTGGGCACTGGAAGATGCCCAGGGAACCAGTCATGGCACCAAGCCTGTCAGAGCTCAAGAAGCATTTGGACAAGTCTCTCACGCATATGGTTTATTTTGGGTGGTTCTGTGTGGAGCCAGGAGTTGGACTTGATGATTCTTGTGGATCCTTCCAACTCAGGATATTCTATGATTCAATGTATTTCATAAACTAAAATATACTTGGGGTGCCAGAAGGAACCTCACCACTTGCCAAAGCGATCGGCTCTGGGGCAGACACGTTCTGCAGCAGAGATGGGGATCGGGACAGGCAGGGCTATTTTCCCAGCATCGAGGCCACTCAAGGCAGCTGAAGGAGCCGCCACGACCTGGCAGCCCTCATGAGGGGTGCTGACGAGGCATAGGTGGGGCCAGCAGTGCCCCCTCCCTGGCCATTCAAAAGTAGCCCCTAGGAAGCACAGGCGACCAGGAGCGCGGGCGATCAGGACAGGCAAACAGGGTGGGACGTGGCAGTTTGTGCAGTTTGCGCAGGCAGGGTGAGCAGGGAGGGCAGAGCGATCCCCCTGCCCCTAAGAACAACTCATTTGATGGCTTTCTACCACTAGCTAGGCCGTGATGGTCTGTACTAGGCAGAGAGCTCTCTCTAGAAAGTCTGTAGCCACCCAGACAGACTGCCCACTCAAAAATGCGGCAGTTCAGGTCTCTGGGTGCAGGGAGCGTCAGAGCCTGCTGCTGCCATCTGAGGGAGGCAGAGATACTGTGTGCATGAGGTGCGAGCAGGTGGGTGACCTGGTCCGCCTGGTGGCAGAACTCAAGGAGGAGGTGGAGAGGTTGAGGGCCATCAGGGAGTGCGAGCCGGAGACAGACTGGTGGAACAACTCCCTGCAAGGCCTGAAGGAGAGGCACCGGAGTGAGACTCCCCAAATGGGGGTGAACCCCCTGCCTGGTCGCTATGGGGCAGAGGGAGGGGACCCAGGAGTGGAGGAGGAATGGAGACAGGTTCCTGCCTGACGTTGCAGGAAACGCCCCCCACCCCACCTGCCCCACCTTCCCAGGTGCCCTTATGCAACAGATTTGAGGGGGTATTGAGAAAACTAGCAGAAGAGCTGGCCAAGCCGCTTTCCATCACTTATCAGCAGTCCTGGCTATCAGGGGAGGTCCCACTCGACTGGCAGCTAGCAGATATGACACCCATCTACAAGAAGGGCCAGAAGGTAGACCCAGGGAACTATCGGCCTGTTAGTTTGACCTCAGTGCCAGGGAAGCTCATGGAGCAGATTATCTTGAGTGTCATCATGCGGCACTTGCAGGGCAAGCAGGCGATCAGGTCCAGTCAGCACGGGTTTATGAAGGGCAGGTCCTGTTTGACGAACCTGATCTCCTTCTATGACAAAGTTACACGCTTAGTGGATGAGGGAAAGGCTGTGGATGTGGTCTCCCTTGACTTCAGCAAGGCTTTTGACACCGTTCCCCACAGCATTCTCCTCAGGAAACTGGCTGCTCATGGCTTGGCTGGCATACACTTCGTTGGGTTAAGAGCTGGCTGGATGGCTGGGCCCAGAGAGTTGTGGTGAATGGAGTCAAATCCAGTTGGAGGCTGGTCACTAGTGGAGTCCCCCAGGGCTCAGTACTGAGGCCAGTCCTCTTTAACATCTTTATCAATGATCTGGATGAGGGGATCGAGTGCACCTTCAGTAAGTTTGCAGATGACACCAAGTTAGGTGTGTGTGTCGATCTGCTCAAGGGTAGGAAGGCTCTGCAGGAAGATCTGGATAGGCTGGACCGATGGGCCAAGGCCAACTGTATGAAGTTCAACAAGGCCAAGTGCTGGCTCCTGCACCTGGGGCACAACAACCCCAAGCAGAGCTACAGGCTGGGAGATGAGTGGTTGGAAAGCTGCCTGGCAGAGAAAGACCTGGGAGTATTGGTTGATAGTCGGCTGAATATGAGCCAGCAGTGTGCTCAGGTGGCCAAGAAGGCCAACAGCATCCTGGCTTGTATAAGAAACAATGTGGCCAGCATGTCCAGGAAAGTGGTTGTCCCCCTGTACTCAGCTCTGGTGAGGCCGCACCTTGAGTACTGTGTTCACTTTTGGGCCCCTCACTACAAGAAGGACATGGAGGTGCTTGAGGAAGTCCAGAGAAGGGCTATGAAGCTGGTGAAGGGTTTGCAGAACAAGTCTTATGAGGAGTGGCTGAGGGAGCTGAGACTATTTAGCCTGGAGAAAAGGAGGCTCAGGGGTGACCTTATCGCACTCTACAGGTACCTTAAAGGAGGCTGTAGCGAGGTGGGGGTTGGTCTATTCTCCCACGTGCCTGGTGACAGGACAAGGGGGAATGGGCTAAAATTGGTACCCTAATATGTGTTAAAGTGTCTGGATAACTAGAGGTTCCAGAACCACTCTCACACTGCCTCTCTCTCCAACTGCCCCTCAGTCTCATGTTAATACCTTTGTTATACATAGGTCAATGAAGAAAATGTGGATTTCTCAATATTTTAAGTTCTTACAAACTTACAAAACTGTATGTGGCTAGAAAGGAGATACTCTAGTGCCTCCTTATAGGACAGGCAGTTGAGAATCAAATCTCCTTCCAGTGTCGTCTAAGCAATTGACATATTTGTAATAACTGTCCCACTGACAAATACCAAAGGGTAAACCAACTGTGGCATATGCTGCCTCTGCTTTACTAGACAGCTGATGAATTGGAAAGGATTGAGTGAATCTGGGAATCTTGTATGGAAAAATGAAGGTGGAACCTTGGGTGTCTGTTTGCATTTGAAGACCTGATATTAATACATTTGGAGGGGCAAAATGGGCCATGGGAAAAACCGTGCTTAATTTAACAGTTTTGGGGGAATTTAGGGAGTTAGTAAGTCTACTGACATGGGTGAGATGAAGGTGTGGTTGAAGCCATAAATAATTCCTGCAGGAACACTGGTTTTACCCGTGACTCATGCAGTGGACAATTAGAGAGAAGAAGCAAGATCATTATAGTATAAATATTTTTTTGCCTTACAGTTCTCCTGAGTGTTTGGATCAGCTCTGCTCTAAAGGGAATAGGATCCCCTGTAACATCTCTAGCATATCTCCATCCCCCACAAACATGCTTGTGTGAGAATTACCTGAGCATACAACACCAGCATCTTCTCCGTGCACACAGTCATGGAGTCCCCAAGGTTTTGCACTGCATTCAGACAGGACAGCTTCGGTTCCTTTGCAGATAACCTCATCAAGCCAAATGGGTTCAGAGCCTCTCCCAAAATAAGCTGAGGAAGGAGCAGATAGGGCTGTCCCACAGCCCAGCTGCCGGCATACAACTTCAGCATCAACTATATCCCAGTTGTCATCACAGACAGTTCCCCATTGATGGCCATAAAAGACCTCCACTCTCCCAGAACAGTGACTTGTACCATTCACTAATCGTAGCGGAACTGTTTTATTAAGTCCTGCATTAAAAATAAACAAACAAACAAACAAACGAAAAAACAATCAACCAACCATCACTAACAACAACAATCCAACAGGATCAGGGATTGCATGTGGAAAGATCCCCTAGAGACTGAAGGAAAGTTCTCCACTAGTACTGTCCAGGGCTTGAAAAGGCTGATGAGGATAAACTTCTTAACTTTTCTCTGTGGTTTCAGATTTCCTAATTAGGGAGATAAATAGAAAGGATTTGGATTTTCTTATGAAGCAGGACTTCAACTGACATTATGAAACTGTTCCAGGGTGGCAACTGGCTGCATATCCAGACACTCAGGTCTTACATACATGTTGGTATCTCCATGTGAGATGAGTATTGAAATTCTAGTTAGTTGATGGTGTCTCAGCTCAACAAATATTGAGGTTTGATTCAATTGCCCAAAAAGGTGATCAACAGTGTTTGCAATGCTGCACATATTCCTCTCTCAGAGTCCAACTAGTATCCTGTTGGGTCTACCTTAGGGAATGTGTCCCATCTGCTAGTCCCATGCAGTTACGTCAGATGCCCCAGGGCATTTCGAGCTGTGTGGCAACTGTGTGGGGAATGGACTACACTGCTCCTAACAGAAAGACACCCAGCCCAAACTGTGACACCTGCATTTAGACATAAAATCTAGGTCTTAATATGGAGCTGAATCCCATTCCAGATCCAACTAGGTGGATGTGCATTTGGAAACCTTATTCATTGCTCGGTGCTGAGTAGAGCAGAGTCTTTGGGAAGTACTGTCATGAAAAGGGGCAATGGGCAGCCCATTCACCTTCCAACACTCTCTCTACCACCTGGGACCTATGGGCCACTTGATTATGCTTTAGTCCCCAGTTAACTGTGATGTAGAAGGGTGAGAAACACCCTCAAGCCTCTCCCACCCAGTTCCAGGAGCTCAGCATTCATCAACACCACCATATCCAGGTCAGAACTGGCTCATAGACAAATGACCCAATATTGGTCTCATTACAGTGCCAGTCTGGAGAATAAATGCATCCACCAGGAGTATTGTCACAAAATACAAATGGAACAAAAAATACAAACACAAAAATAGAAATGTTCAACTTCTAAGTCATATTTAAGCCGTGCACGCATGGACAGCATATGCATCCAGGTGGTGTTCCTTTCAGGTTTTTTGCCCATTAACTGTATGGTAATGGAATAAAAAACAGAACAGCACAGACAGAACAAATCACTGCTCTACCATACACACAATTTAACAGACAACAAAATTGAGCTTGTCCTTGGCATGGTACAGGACAGTTCTGAAGCATCAATCTCCAATTTGAGTCCTATGAGTGGCACTGACTGAGAAATAAAATCTTGCAAACAGTCTTAAAAACAACCCTCTATACAGTACAGCATCTTGGTGTCACATGAGGAGTGGTGTAAACACAAGTTACCTGAGCACACAACGCCTGCGTCTTCTCCATGATTGCAGTTGTGCTCTCCCCAGGGTCTGGTCCTGCATGCAGAAAGGTCAACTTCTGTACCATTGCAATTCATGTCATCTAGCCAGATACGACCAGTTCCTTGGCCAAACTGAGCCAAGCCCGGAGCTGACAGCGCTTCCCCACACTCCAACTGCCTGCATACAACCATGGCATCAGATAGATCCCAGCTATCATCACACACCGTTCCCCACTGCTCATTCCAAAGCACCTCAAGCCTCCCTGTGCAGCGGTTGGGGCCATTCACGAGTCTGATTGGAGCTGAGTTGGCAACACCTGAATCACAAAATGAGATAAGATGGGAAATAGATGAGCCAGGTGCTAACCACTGGTGCTTTCAGCAAGAACACAGAAATAAAAGTTTGTTGGCTAATTAGTGGTGCAAATGTGACATGATGTAACAGCTCCACACCACAGAAACCCTAGGTGGTAACATATAGCTTCAGAGGAAAATCTCAGGTCAAAAAGAAAAGGAGGTCACAGTGTTTCCATGCAATCTGTGCTGTTGCAGCATTGCAGGTCTCAGGCCATCCCTACTCACACTCTTTGTCCAGCTTCCTCCACCATGAATATTTCTCCCAAGATCTGTCACTTTCCCTGTACAGTGCAAGTTGTTGAAGGAAGTTTTTACTTCACTACTCTGAGCCCAAATTAGGATTTCCATGTACTCGTCAAAAAAACTTGCCAGAACTGTGCTATCCAGAGCTTGCTCACCTGGGGCCATGGTAAGCATACTTTATGTGTCTAAAGTAGGTTGCTGGTGTCATTTGTAGCTCTGCACCCTGTAGAGCATTAGCTGGAGTCCTGAAAAGAGAAACTAAAGCAACTTAAATTGCTCTTGGCACCTATTTTCAGGCAAATGCCTACAGTGGATAGGGGAGGATTCACCTCCCACATGCTGACAGTTCCAGCATTGTCTGTGCTAAACAAGTGGGCTCCCACACAGTGAAGAGAAAATAGTATTTCCAGTCACCATCCAACTTATATCAAGGGAGGAGGACTTGAGGTACAGAAGGGCCTGTTTCTCTTCATTGTTGAAAGGAAAATTCAGGCTGCTATTGGGATCCAAACCTGTCAGAAGACACCATAGTTCCTTCCTTATTGAGAAAGACCTGGTCTGATGCACAAATTGAGTCTATATCTTTGATCCTGGGTGCTGCTTCCCACAGCCTTTATGCATTATAATGGCAGGTTTATGGCAAGGGCTGCTATATAAAGGCTTGCCAGGTCCACTTTTCTATGATAATAAGAAGCACAGATGTTGCCAAGATGGATCCTCATTAGCGTTGGACAAGGCCCTGGGCAACCTGATCTAGTGGGTGGCATCTCTGCCCATGGCAGGGAGGTTGGAACTAGACAATCTTTAAGGTCTCTTCCAAACCCAAGCTGTTCTATCATTCAGTGATTTTCTTAACAAGCTTGAAACTGCCAAATCACGTTATTTGAGTATTTACAATTCTGGCCCAGCCTTTGCTTCACTCTAGTCTCCGAAGCAGCCGTAGCTTGTGCCAGGCTTGGTTAAAGAGTAACATTACCGTCTCCAGATAATCCCAATCCCATTATTTTACTGTTTTATTTTTTTGTTTAAGTTATCTGAAAATGCTGGTTTGTGGAATATAAATGCAACTCCATTAGGCAGTAGCTCTTACAGAGAGGCAGGGAAAGTCTGCTATACTGATTCCTTCTTAGGTCCTGGTTCAAATCTAGTCTGTGAACGTAGAGGGGCGGGAAAAATAAAAGGATTAAGTTTTGGATTACAGGGATCAATCAAAGAAAGA
This sequence comes from Heteronetta atricapilla, assembly GCA_011075105.1. Taxonomy (NCBI): domain Eukaryota; kingdom Metazoa; phylum Chordata; class Aves; order Anseriformes; family Anatidae; genus Heteronetta; species Heteronetta atricapilla. The sequence goes on from CM021760.1 coordinate 256,585, forward strand.
TCTGTCTTTATGCTTTAATTTGTTTGTTTCCAGGGTTTGTATCTGTATGTTTGCATTCATAATACCTCTAAATCTCCAGGTGAGCTTTGGAAGCCAAATAATGATCTCTGCTACTGTCTTCTCTTGCCTCATAAAGGTCATGTCCTTTTCTAGCACCAGGAGTTTAATTTATTATGGAATCATAGAATGGTTTGTGTCAGAAGGGACCTAGTTCCAATCTCTTTGCCATGGGCAGGGACATGTTCATGTTCCCCAAAGCCCCATCCAACCTGGCTTTCAAGAATTCCAGGGAGAATTCCACAACTTCTTTGGTCAACCAGTTCCATTGCCTCACCACACTCAGAGTGAAGAATTTCTTCCTTATATACATTCTAAATCAACCCTCTTTCAGTTTACAACCATTACCCTTTGTCGTATTACTATATGTCCTTATAAAAAGTCTCTCTTCATCTTTCTTGTAAGTTCCCTTTAATTAATGAAAGGCTGCAATAATGTCTCCCCAGAGCCTTCTCTTCTCCAAGCTGAACAATCCCAGATCTCTCAGTCTGTCTTCAAACTGTAAGTGCTCCAACACTCTGGTCACTTTTGTGGCCCTCTTCTGGACTGCTGTAACAGGTCCACATCTTCCTTTTGTTGTGGGACCCAGAGCTGAACACAATACTATAGGTGGGGTCTCACAAGAACAGAGTAGAGGGGGAGAATCACCTCCCTCACCTTGCTGGCCATGCTTCTTTTGTTGCAGCCCAGGTTATGGTTGGCTTTCTGCAAATGCACACTGCCAGTTAATGCAGAGCTTTTCTTTCACCAACACCCCTAATTCATTCTCCTCAGGGCTGCTCTCAATCCTTTCATCCCCCAGCCTGTACTCATGTTTGGGATTGCCCTGACCCAGGTGCAGATACTTGACCTTGTTGAACTCCATGATGTTCATATTGCCCCCCATCTCATGCCTGTCCAGGTCCACCTGAATGGCATCCCTTCCTTAAGCTTACTGAATTTTCAGTCTTCTTTTTTTTTTTTTTTTTTTTTTTTTTTTTTTTTTTTT
>CM021760.1:257729-296838 GCA_011075105.1 Heteronetta atricapilla
TTTTTTTTTTTTTTTTTTTTTTTTTTTTTTTTTTTTTCCCAGTGACAAAACCCATTTCCCTACTGGAAATGGGAATATGAGAGGGGTCAGTCCATCATCAGCACCATTTATCAGACCATATCTGGAATCCCATTCTCCAGGAGCAAAGGAGGAAACTTACCCCAAAGCCATGCCAGGAGGAAAAGCACAGTTTCCATCCTCATTCCTCCAAAGGCAAACAGACCCCTGCTGTGGGAATCCCTAGATGGGAGAAGACTTCCTGGTGGTCCCATAGTAGCAGCAGAGACCTTGTACAATCCAGTCCTTGAAGGCCTGGACAAAGTAGAGCAGGAATAACGTCCCTTTTAGGAGAGACAAAGAGCTCAGAGTCAGTGACTGGCTGGGCAGTGAGGAGAGAAGACAGTAAGGACCAAGAGTTGAGGTAGATGACAAATATTCCTTACCCTGACTCCTCCCCTTAATTGGCCTCTCCCTCTTCACCCACCAGACCTCTGGCCACCTCCCTCTGCTCCCTGCATCTCCCTATTACTGTTTACCTCCTCCCACTCTCTTCTGTTTGTCAATGTAATGAGGAGAAATAACCCATGATAGAAAGCAATCTTTTGTCCTCTGTTGTTTTAGCAAAAAGCAAACTGTTTCTGCTACTTCTCTAAATGTATCATTCTGTTGGCAAGACAAGTTTGTGAATAGACAGTGCCCTTCTAGGAAAAGGCAGGAATGATGTCTGGGTCTGCCTATTTGATCAGTTCTTAAATGCTGTCTAGGAATGGGGAGCATATGGAAAACAAGAAGACTCTTTTTTACTGTGAGGGTGGCCAAATACAGGCACAGGCTATTCGCAGTTGTTGTAAAGTGTCCATCCCTGGATATCTCCAAAACTGACTTGACACAGCTTTTGACAACTGCTCTAGCTGCCTGTGCTTGATCAGGCGGTTGGTCTAGATGGGGAATAAGATGCCTGTTCCTACCTCAGTGATGTTGTGGATTAACTCTTGTTTGAGCTGGGGGACAGTGAAACTCTCCAGGTAGTGGGGGTGAGGAGGAGTCACTTGGGAATTGGATGGGGCTGCATTGGTGAAGTCACTGTAAACCAATTGCAATAATGAGAACTTCAGGATGAAAGAGTTCAATACAAGATATTGTCCCATGAAAGGGACATTGCATGCACACATATGAGAGAAAATTAGGGAGCACAAAATAAACATGGCCTGCAGAGGAGATATGGCTTGCAAAGAGTTTGCTTAACTTCAGCTGAAATAGCACTCAGTTGTATTACTGGTGATTAAAATAAATTTTGTTTTCAGAAAACAAAACAAAACAGAACAAAACAAACAAACAAACAAACAAAACACAAAAACCAACAAACTTCCAGCTAGCCTGCAGTACATGATTTTTCAGGAAAAGAAATATCTTTAAATAAAAACTTTCCATTGGTGCAATTCTTTAGAAGATCGATCTCTGAGGCCTACAGGGCTGAACTTCGTTGTTGTTGTTGTTATAGATTTTTTTTCCTTTTTTGATTCACCTTGATGATATTTTTGATGTCACAGCCCAGTTATTTTCTTGGACACAGACCATGGATGAAGTTTTGGGCAGGGATTTCTGCTCATCTGGAGGCATGAGGAGCAGTGGAAGCTGCAGGGGCTGCCTCATGGATAAGACAAACACAAGCATTTTGAGTTCAAATAGCACAGCTAAAGGCCACAGGGATGCTTAATTTTGGATTTGGTCTAATAGTTTACGAGTCACAGAGATGTTGTCTAGAAAGTGCTTTTGCTGATTTCTAGTCAAAACACTGATTAAAGCACTACTACTGCTTCCTCTAGGTCAAATTCACTGTGGCTTTGTCCAGCCTGAAAAATCTGACAAACTTCACACAGTCTCTCTGGTGACAGATTGAGCCTGACTGTACCACCATTCAGCATTTTTTTTTTTTTTTCCTTAAATTCCAACCTCCCAAGCTGCAATTCATTGTTGCTCCTTGTTATATTTCCTGTCCTGTAAACACCTTTGTACTCCGTTATCTTTGCTGCTGACTTTCAAGTGATTATAAGCTGCTATTTCATCAACATTTGCTTTCTCTTCTTCAGAAGGAACACACAGCTCTTTCAACCTCATCCTATTGAACATGCATTCTAGGTCCCTTTCTAATTTGGTAGATCCTTTGAGCTAAGCTATGGCACAGACCAAGACTGAATGCGGAAACCCTTTGAATCATACAGATAGTTAGGAGGTTCAATTTATTTAGTCTTTCCATTTTTTTTTCCCTTCTCAGCATATGGGAGTATGAAAAGCTCCTGAGCTCCTGAATGGAAAAGGAAGCATATATGCACAGAAAATTGTTAAGAGGTGGAGCTGAATCACTTGACACATAGAAAATTGAACAGATGAGCTGGCTACTTGAAGGAAGGCTTGGAACAGGGTGGGCTGTGAGAGGTAAAGGGACAATACTGAAGAGACTGTGAGCCAAGAGACGAGATCCAATGAAATTCCAAGACAACAATGAACAAGCCTTTTCTGCTGTGGACAAAATATCAGCAATGCCTTCTGTGTCTCTGAAGGGAGCCACAAAGTCCTCATGCACAAATTTTTGTCAGAGGTGCCAATTAGACTGCCTGCACTACCTTATTACTTCACATTTTCAATCAAGGTGTCTTTTTTTTTTTTCAAGTAGCCATTGTTCCTTCAGCTAGTGTTCTGAGCCTTCTATTTACTATTTGCTTCAACTTCAATTGGTTTTGTAGTTCCTTGTTTACCCTTCAGTCCTATTCCTTTTGACCTTTAATATAACCTTATATATCTTATTTGTCCTCACTTACTGAAAACAATAGGCCTGTGGCCAAGTAGTGGAGCAGCTCTGCATTCCCTTGTTCCTATATCTCCCTTTGGTTTTGGAAGTATGCAGACTGGTCTTACCTCCCCTCCCCATATTTGAAGGGGGGGAGTCTGTTGCATTTTTCTTTCCTAAACTCTTCTCAGAAGCATATGACATAATCTGTTCAAAGTGCTGCAGCACTGATCTGTTTGCAGTACTAACAGGATGGGAAGGAGAATTGTGCTGGATATTGGATGAGACACATTTGGCTTGAATGCAAGTGTTTAAAGAAGGCATGCAAACATTTGGAACATGGCATACAAGTAAAACCATTTGATTGTAGTATATAAGAACAGAGCCATTCTCTAAATGAAGAAAAGCCAGGAGTTGGGGGTAGGCACCACACAGGTACTGATGCACCTCACCCACAGGGAATAGTCCCACAACACCAGAAGTAGGGAAGCAGAGCAAGATGATGATAACAATGTGTCCCAACCACAATATGATGAACATCAAATGAAGACAAAGACTAGGACTGAACAGACCAGGTAGTGTCTTGTCAAGCCTAGAGCCATGCCCTGCTTTTTCTAGATGGATGTCCCAGGAAATAAAGCTGTGTCTTTTTTACAAGCTGTACTTTGACAGCTGTGAAGAGATGGGTTTCCTCATAGGCTCTGTGGAGGCTTGGGGATACAGAAATCATAGAACCATCTCTAAGCCAAGATTCACCAAGAAGGACCTCCTTCCTTGATTCCCCAAAATCTTTCTGTGGGGTTTGACATAAGATGTCTATAAAATTCTGACTACCTGCAAAGCTCTTGGCCAGGTTGGATGGGGCTTTAAGCAGCCTGGTCTAGTGGAAGGTGTCTCTGCCCATGGAACTAGATGATCCCTAACGTCCCTTCAAAAACCAAACCATTCAATGATTCTTAGGGAGTTCCTGTCCTGTAATACAATGTTTTCTCTGTACAAAGACTAGGCTATACTTCTAAATCCCCATGAAATAGTGTACAGCTGGTCTTGCTTTATTAAAACCCATCATCTGGTTTAGTCTCTATTAGGCTGGATCAACAGAGGTGCTATATCTTGTCTGAACACCTTTTCCTAAACTCTTGTAAAGCACCTTTGGCTCCGGATCTGATAGTGCATGCTGTGCTTGGACAAGTCTTCTGTATTTGAAATTTCCTTTTTTTTTTTTTTTTTTTTGGCTGGGAAAGTGGAATGGATATTCTAGCAGCACACAGTCATACCAGTGGGTATTTGTATTTTACAGTGTGGAGTCAGGTTTTTTGTAGCTTTGTGACTGCAGGAGGCTTTTCTAACCATGTCTCTCTTTTATACTAACCTTCATAGTCAAAAGAAAGTACATTTCTTTCTTATAAAAACATAGACACTTTAAATTGGGGTGATATTACACCACTGAATTTTATTGTCTGAGCTATCCTCTATACAATTTTTTCTTTTGTGGAATCTGTAAGGAGTTTCTCTGACAAATGCTCTCTCCTGATGTACTTGTAGGTCTGTGATCTCTTCTGCCTGTGCTGATGTCTGGGCTCCCTTTCTCCTCCACCTAGGGGTGCTGTCAAGGCTGCTCAATATCTCCCTTACATCTCCTCTAAACCCTTTAAGATTGCAAGCACCTCCTAGGTTGACCCCCCATAGATGACTATTTGTGGCATTGTTCAAGGTGACCTGAACATTCAGAAACCCTAGAGCCAATGCACACAACTCCAAAATTTAGAGCTGCATTCTTCAGCATTGCTGGTACCAGTTTGCTGGCAGGCAGCTAAGGACACTGCTGCTGAAACAGAAATTGTTCATTCTGGGTTTGCTGGAGCCTGATCTCACAGAGGAAAACTATATTGGAGATGTGGGACAAACACGTCGTACAAATTCCATTGCTGGCTCACCATAATTCCTGTTGATAAGTTGCATATAAGTGGGATTATCCTTCAGGTATTTCCAGTCTCTCCCTGCTGCAGATGCCAAGGTTCTTGCAGAGCCCTCTGACACTCATGCGAGCTTAGTGAGCAGATATGCTGGGGTCTGCATGCCACATTGTCCTACAGACAAACATCCCTGCCACTGTGTGACCCTAAAGCTGTGCATTAAATCAGCAAATACCACAAAGAGGCTGAATTCATGCAAACAAAAAGTATTTCAGTGAAAGGTCAGGGTGGCCTCATCACAAGAAAGGTAGTTGAAGCCAAGCTCCAGCAGCCACTTCAAATTTGGCTTAAAAGGTGGGAAGCAAAGGCATAAGCAATAATATCATTAATAATATCTTTGTAGTTTTATTATTATTATTATTGTTATTATTATTATTATTATTATCAGTGTGTGACCAAGGCTCATATCTGGGACGCAGGATGGAAGGAAGACATCAGATTAAATGTAGGATTACTATTAACTAATATATTTATGACCTTACCAAAGACAGCTTCACCACCAAATATGAGTGTGGGGAAAGAGCAGGAAGATTTCAAGACACAGAAACAACTTTTTATTGTCTCTCCTATGATCTCAATTCAATGTCAGCCTTTTTAAAGCATAAATAAAACATGCAAAGGCCCCTGAGGACATATTCTCTTGCTGGGACTTAACAAGTCTTAGATTAGTGGAGTAGTGGAGTATGCCACTTAACTGTTAGTCAGCTATGGTATTTTAAGAAGGCATTAAAATTAGTGATACAGATAAAGTATCAACAAATGTGGACAGAACAAGCCCGGCTTGACTTTTATCCTATAAGCAGGAAATCAAATGGAAGTGAAAATTTTGGAACTAGGGAGAAATAAGACAGTTTTTCAGAAACAAAGCTCATACACTTTAACTAGAGTTCTGTGCTACTCTTGCATATAATGAGATAATGTTAGCAATGGATACATTCATTTATCTTATAAAATACATTACATAATACTACAGTATGATGATATATCCACTCACCTATAAGCAATTGTCTTACTTTCTCCTCCTGTCCTCCCCGTGTTGAGGAGAGAGAGTGAGAGTGTGATTTGGAGAGTGCCTGGCAGCCTGCTGAGGTTAACCCACCACAGATATCAACAAAGGATGAGGATGCCTTGCTTCTCTGGAATTCTCAGTGACAGGTGTTTCTAAGCCTCTTTGGGAGCTTTGTCACTGAGACTACATGAGTTTAGACAATTTTATTCCTAGCAGTTGACATATCTCTACTTATTTTCAAGATAATTATTGGAGTTTGGGGTATATTCTTTATTTCTTCCCATTGAATGCATAGGATTCTTAGTATTACGTACAACTTCCACTGCTGTTCTCTGTGGTATGTTGCTTTCTATTCTCATGGTTTTTATAATTTCATTCTTTCCTAATTTCAACCTTTTCTTCCTTCTCCTCTTCCATGGAGGGTGAGTGCAGGCAGATGACTGCATGCTGAGAATTTCACAGCAGCAGTATGTGTGTGTGCACATCTATATCCACATATATATGTATATACACACACTATATATATGTGCACATATATATACATACACAGAGCATATGTCCAAGGCTGTGAAACTTGAACTCTTTCTGCACACACAAAAGAGGGGGAAAGTGTGTGTACCTTTCCACTGTGATGAAGCCTGGATTTTCCTTTGCTATGGTCATACACATGATCTGGTGCTACCTTAGATGAAAAGAGGCAATGCAATCCTCTAGGACAATCACAGCTTGAAAGTTTGGAGGGATAAGTGGAGTTTGGGTCAGTTCCATCCAACCCTAGCAAGCAAAACAAAAAATCCAAACTGCCTTCTGGTGTCCTTACAGATTTTCAGCAGCAGTTTAGATACTTACTCTTCACTTGCTTTCTTCAGCCCTGGTTGTGCTCATCTCCTTTACCTTTGGTGCCAGAACATTTACTGCAGATGTACTACATAGGGTTGCCCTTCAACAGTACTCTTACTCTAATCTGGAGTCAGTCCTGTTAAATCACAGACAATGCAAGCCTGATGTTACTGGACTGAGATGGAGATCAAGCAGCAACAAACAGCTTGCATTGCACCTCTTTGTCCAGCAAGTTTTGGAAACACTGACCTGGGGAAAGGGGTAAATACAAGTAGGGGACTGCAAATTTGTAAAGTTCTGCAAGCATCTGCAGTTCCATTTAAGCAGCTATTCTGTCCCAGCTTGTTGCTTTTTGTGTGTTGAAACCGCCTTTTGTGTATTGAAACCACCAAATCACATTTGTGGGCAGAGAAATCTAGTTATGCAGGCCCCAAGAATGTTTATTTATTTCTTCCAGGTTCCAAGGATGGTACTCGAGTAGCGATTGCTTTAAATTTAAACCTGGCTCTCACTGGTGGCAATGAAGATCTGGCTGAAGAGTGATACCAACAGAAAAACATGATGCAAAATTAATTAGGATTAAAGAAAAAAAAAAAAAAAAAGAGAGGCAGAGGGGAAAGCCTAAATTATATATAAAAGCATGGAGTTTTCTAAGTTGTCTCTGTGGCCAGGTCGTTTAAGTTATTAAGGAAGCTGCGTTCACTGATTTGATACAAAGAAAATTTCTGATTCTCTTGGAGTCTGTTAATTTACTCCAGTCACAAATTTCTGATTTTTTTGTTTCCTTAAATAAATCAACTGATGGTTGCATGTTTTATATGTCTATTTATATGTCTATTTAATTTATTCAACTGTGACATTTGCATACTATAGCTTTGTAGTTCCACTAGGTACAGCCTTTTGATTACTAGCGAAAGGTCATAGGTTTCTGAGGCTAGAGGCTAGAGGATTTGCTTTGATCTAAGCAGGCTAGAGGATTGCATTGATCTAAGCAGATGTAGTGGGTTTATGTGGCAAGGTTTTGGTAGCAGGGGGGCCATAGGCGTGGATTCTGTGAGAAGAATCCAGAAGATGCCTCATGTTAGATAAGGGCCTTGCTGCTGGCCAGGGCCAAGACAATAAGCGTTGTTTGTGCCTCTGTGAGATTATATTTAAGAAAGGGAAAAAAATAACTGCTGGGGAACAGCAGCTGGGAGAGAGAGAGGAGTGAGAAACAGCCCCGCAGACACCAAGGTCAGTGAAGAAGGAGGGGGAGAGGTGCTCCAGGTGCCGGAGCAGAAGTCCCCTGCGGCCTGTGGAGAGGCCCCTGGTGGAGCAGGCTGTCCCCCTGCACCCATGGGTCAGATGGAGCAGATCTCCACACAGCACATGGAGCAGACCCAGTACACAGCCCGTGGAGGAGCCCCTGGTGGAGCAAGTGGATGTGGCCTGGAGGAGGCTACTGTCCATGGAGAGCCCCCACAGGAGCAGGCCACAGGCTGGAGCTGCAGCCCATGGAGAGGAGCCCACGCAGGAGCTGGGGGCCTGGAGGGAGCTGCTTCCTGTGGGGGACCCATGATAGTGCAGATCTTGAAGAGCTGCTGCCTGTGGGAAGCCCATGCAGGATCAACTTGGAACAATGGCATCCTGTGGGAGGAACCCCACGTGGAGCAGGGGCAGAGAGTGACTATGAAGGAACGGCAGAGAGGAAGCATTATGGACTGACCACAGCCCCCGTTCCCCTATGCCACCCTGGGGGACAAGGGGGAAGAGGGTGGATGGGACAAAGGTGTTTTTTGGTTTCTTTCCTTTATTTCTCACTTCTCTAGCTTGTTAGTAACGGGCAATAAGTCTAATAAGTCTTACTATCTCCCTACGCTGAGTCTCTTTTGCCTGTCACAATAATTGTTGAGCTATCTCCCCATCCTTAGCTCAACCCCTGAGACTTTTGCATCGTATTTTCTCCCCCTTTTCCTTTGAAGAGGGGGAGTGAGAGAGTGGCCATGGTGGAGCTCAGCTGCCCACCTGAATAAAATAATCGCAGCAGATTTTAGCTTTTTTAGCAGTTACAATAATCTTCTAAAGCTCAGGTGACTTTTCCTTAGTGAAATTCAATCAAATAAGCTATAAACAAATATGAAAAGCATAAGAAAACCTATGGAGCTTCTGAGAGATATTAACGTATTTTCATTGAGCTTGAGGGGTGATGGTATAATTTTAACTGTAGTGATGCTGAACATATATATGAGACCCTGAGAGATTAAAAAAAAAAAAAAAAAAAAGCATTACCCCAGAGAAAAAAGAAAAGGTGGAAAAGGTGGAAAGGTAGATTCTAGGATATATGTCACTTGCATGTTTTGTTTTTTCTTGTAGTAATTTTATAATTATGGCTATAAGTGTTAATATTATGATTACAGCAATATTTTTATTTTCATTGAACTGTTATAGCATGAATTAATCTACCAGTAATTTTCTGGCTCCATGTATGAAGTGTGTTCCCCTTGTTTGCCCGTAATAAAGAAGGTAATTAAATGCAATAATAGTTCACAAAATTCTTGCAGATTGTGTTCATATCTGTCTGTATTATAGAGTAACTTAAATTATCTGTTGGGTTTTTTTTTGTTTGTTTATTTGTTTGTTTTAGACCTGAGAATTGTGCATAGTGTAATACAGGACCAAATCCTCCTGAAATATAATTCCTTTAAACACCTCCAAAGAACATATTTGAAAGTGAGTTATTGAGCTACTGAGACAGTTACACCACTGTCTTCACCTTGCCACAGCCCTGCTGCAGATATGTGCATGCTGAACCAACTCTGCTGTAATTTTTCAGCTTCTCCACTGGTAATTCTCACGTCAACAGTTTTACATCTTTCACCTTTCTTCCCTTGCTTGGTGTTAGCTTGTTAGCTGTCTGGCAGTTTGGCAATGTTTGCTTGCAAAGGGAAGCAGGAGCACTGCTGTGTTGTACCAAACTGCTGCTGTGCACCAAGGGCTTCAAGCTATAATATTTTTCTGTGTTATGTTGTAGAAAGAATGATACAAGTAGAAAGGTAAATGATACAACCACTAGCAATTGTGATGTTTGACCTCTTTCAAAGTGGAACGCTGCTTGGAAAATCATAATAGCTCCTGGGCCTGTTTACATTTGTTTGTTTGTTTGTTTCCGTTAGTAAATTGTGGCCTTGTTACAATTTGATGAAGGCTTTGCCTACCTTCAACCAGGCATGCTACATGAGATTTGAGACTTGTTCTGCAACTCCGCCAGTATGATCCATTAAACAGTGCATGAAGGAGTTCAAGAGCTATGCTGTACTTGCAAAAACAACTGTAGAGGTTAATTTACTTAAGAAAACCTCTTCATACAGGAAGTTGTTTGATTTAGCTTGAACGTTCATATTAAAACATCGTGTTCTAATGCATATACAATTTTGTTTGACATCAGTCACTGCAGACATTATAGCCCTCAGGCAAAGTATCTTAGGAAACCACGATCTCTATAAACATCAGCAGTCTGTAGGGGTGATGAAAGGCACAGGAATGAATCATTAAAAGTTTTGACATATGATGTCTTTTAATAACTAGATTTTGATGAGCCTGCTTAATCTGTGACTGAAATAATGCACTGGTACAACTTTGCCGAGGGCTAACAATGGCTCAGCTCTTATGACATAAATTCTGCATTAATTACAACTTTCTTTTGTTTCTTTTTCGGACTGTACGGTTCATTTGTCTTTTCAATTGTAAACATTTTTTGATCAGTATTTTCAGCCAGGTTTTGATAACTGACATCTTTCTTCTAAGATCAGGTTCCATCATCTTCAAATGCTGATGAAGTAAAAAATGAAAAAAAAAGACTTGTTTTTCTCTTCCATTTGAGGAATTTACCAGTTGGACATATTGCTCATTATAAAAAATAAAATAAAATAAAGTAAATCTCCAGTGTAAGTTATTCTAATTGACACATGTATTTCCTGCTTCAAATATATAACCTGTGATTTCTGAAGACCCGTTCCTGAAGCACTAATACTTATAAGTGTGTTTTTCTGCTTGAAACATTTTCCCACTATTGCTACTGAATTTGCTTCAAATGTATACACTCCACTTACATTCCCTGTAAAGAAATACACATTTTCAACCTTTTTTCTTTTTTTTCTTTTCTTTTCTTTATTTTTTATTTATATTTTTTTTTTCCAGCTGGATGGGTTCTCCTCCTCTTGATTTGATTGAGGTATCTTCCTACTACCTTAAGTTTCTGAGAGCAGAACAGAATTGGACAGGATTATTTCAGGTACTCAAATAAGTAAATGTTTTCCATGGTGAATAGTGTGTGAACTCCTCCCTTCTCCCAGCACCTACCTGATGGTGTTTCTAGCTGGTGAGGTGCCTCAGACTTTCTCTGTTGCAGAACAGACCTGCCATTATTTATTACAGGTCTTGGAAAGTTTCCAGCTATTTAAGCCAAAACAAATCTTTGCCATGTACAGAACAACTCTACAGAAACAGAGTGTGCTCCTCATTCCTGAAACATATCTTAGGGGAAATCAAATGCCACATCCTTCCTATGCACACCTTTCTTTGGACATCCTTCCCATGCACACCTTTCTTTGGGTGAGGCTTTGTGGCTTGTGCCATGAAAGAACACAGAAGCAACTTTGCTTAGGCTTCTAGCTCCTCACAGTGACATCAAAACCTTTCTTTCTCCTCCTGCTCAGAGAGCTTTCATCCTCAAAAGAATACACTGTGCATTTAGTCAATTTCTTCCTGGTGGTATATTTAGATGATTGCTAAGAGAAACCAAAGTTGATATCAAGGCATGAAGCAGAAAAGTTGCTAGTAAGGAGAGCTATTCAGAGACATAACTGTGGCCAAACAAGAGATTTTATTATTATTATTATTATTATTATTATTATTTTCTCTGCAGGGACATCCTAACTGGCATGGTGTCACTCCCATTTCCATTGTATTTCCATTGTCTTGATCTAAACCAGCAATGAGATGTTCTGTGTTGTAGCTGTTATGCTACAACAACAATTGTATACTACAACAGAAGTCTCATGGATGACATCTTTCTATAAATGGAGACAGTGAGGACTCACCTGTGACAAGGACTAGGACAAGGACAAGGCCGGTAAGATCTGCTTAACTCCTGAAATTCTGGAGGAAGATGGGCGTCTGTGATGAGGACGATACCAGAAAGGAACCCTGGTTCTGAGATATGGCCAAACTAAGGCACAAAAATAAGATGCATATGCAGTGGAGGCAGGGATATTCTTCTTGTGAATATTATAGGCCTGGGAGTGCAGGAAGGGGATCAGGAAAGTTTCTTCAAACACATATGTCAACAAAGGAAGTTAAAAGAAACTGTACTCCCTGTCTCCCTGTGATGAGTGAAGAGGCAGACCTGACTAAAACTGACGTGGAGAAGGGTGAGGTACTCAATTAATATTTTGCCTCAGTCCTCACTGGCAAGAGCTCAAGCCACGTAGCCTTGGCCCCAGAATAAAAAGGGACTGGGAGAATGAAGCCCCATCCACTGCAGGAGAAGATCAGGTTTGAAACCTTCTAAGGAATATGAAGGTGCCCAAGTCCATGGTATCTGAGGAGAGGCATTCATGGGTTCTGAGAGAACTGGTGGATGTAGTTGCTAAGCCACTGCACTGTCCCTCGTATTTGAGAAGTCATGGCAGTCTGGTGAAGTTCTCACTGACTGGAAGAGGGGAAACATAACCCCAATTTTTAAAAAGGGAAAAAAGGGAAACCTGGGGAACTACTGACTAGTCATTCTCACCTCTGTTCCTGGAAAGATGAAGGAGCAGATCCCCCTGGAAACTATGCTAAGATGCATGGAAAAAAAGGCAGTGATTGGTGACAGCCAACAGGGCTACACTAATCATAGAATCGTAGAATGGCCTGGGTTGGAAGTGACATCAAAGATCTAGTTCAACCCCATTTGCCACAGGCAGGAATGCCACCCACCAGATCAGGTTGCTCAGGGCTTCACCTTACCTGGTCTTGAACACCTCCAGGGATGCGTCCAACTTCTGTGGGCAACCTCTTCCAGTGCCTCACCAACCTCTGAGTGAAAAATTTCCTCCTAACCTCCAATCTAAATCTCCCCTCTTTTAGTTTAAAACCATTCCCTCTCATCCTGTCAATATCTGACTGAGCAAAGAATTGCTTTCCATCTTTTTTTATAAGCCCCCTTCAAGTACTGAAAGGCTGCAATGAGGTTGCCCCTGAGGCTTCTCTTCTGTATGCTGAACAGCTCCAACTCTCTTAGCCTATCTTGGTAGGAGAGGTTCTGCAGCCCCTTGATCATCTTTGTGGCTCTACTCTGGACTTGCTCTAAGAGCTCCACATCCTTCTTGTGCTGGGGGCTCCAGACCTGGACACAGTACTCCAGGTGGGGCCTCACAAAGGTTGAGTAGAGGGGGACAATCATCTCCCTTTACCTGCTGGCCACTCCTTTTTTTAATGCAGCCCAGCATGCAGTTGGCTTTCTGGGTGGCAAGCACACGTGCTGCCAACTCATGTTGAGCTTTTCATCTATCACAACCCCCAAGTCCTCCTCTGCAAGGATACTCTCAATGAGTTCGTCTCCTAATCTGTACTCATGTCTGGGATTGCCCCAGCCCACATGCAGCACCCTGCATTTAGACTTAGTGAATCTCGTTACATTCACATAAGCCCAGTTCTCCAGCCTGTCCAGGTCCCTTTGGATGGCATCCCTTCCTTCTATCATATCCACCTCACCACTCAGCTTGGTGTCATCTGCAAATTTGCTGAGGGTGCACTCAATCCCACTGTCTATGTTATTGATGAAGATGTGACCTGTTGTGCCACATCCTGAATACCTACCCTGTTTGCCGTGCTCCTGGCTGCTCGTGTTCTCAATGCTACAGAACACATCTGCCTTGGAGCTGATCTTGCATGCAAAATTAATGGAGTACTTCAAATAAAAGTTTTGTACTGGAAAGAAGCTAAAGAGCTCCTACCAGCTGAAAAGCCAGAAGCTCCTAGGTTACTCATTCAAGCTTAATTTCCTGTGCAAGGGCAATATGCCTTGTGAAACAAAGCAGATCTTCTTGCAGATATCCAGCTTGTGAATAGCCCAGCACAGCCTGGAATTACCAAGGCAGAGACCCATGGACAAGGGGCTACAGACCCAAGTTCCCAAATCCTGTCAGAGTGTTTTTCTTCTGAGCAGCCTCTTGGCAGAGACATGGACGTGTTTGAGCTTGTCTTTTGGCAGATGTCCAGATATAAATAATTTTTCCAAATTCCCTTTTCAGCACATTTACACATGTATATGTACTGTGGCATTAAAAAAGAATTAACAGTAAGAGATGTAATGATGTAGTAATTTTGACACATTGTCATAATTTTGGTACTAAGGGTTTTTGGAGGTGGCCAGTAATATAATTCCAAATGCACTTTTGATCAAAGCCAAAAAAAACTATAAAAAATCATGCTTAATAGACAACAACATTTATTATCTTGGTCACCAGGAATGTCCAGTTGGTAGTGGCTGAGGCAGGAAAGAGTACTCTTAATTTCTACATCCAGATAGAGAAAGAGAACCAAGTATCTCTGGGGAAAATGCATTTTCTAGCATGGTTTGTTTGTTTGTTTGCTGTTTTTTTGGTCAGATAATCCAAATGCTTCCAGTGGTCTGTAGGAGGAAAAGGAGGCTCTTCTTGGTTTCCAAATCCACAAAACCGAGAAGTATTTGTAGAAGGAATATAACTTGCCTTTTGGTTCACAGCAAACTCAAAGTAGCTCAACTAAGGTTTCAACTCCCTCTTGTGGGATAACACTGTCGTTTCATGAAGTGTTTTGTCAGACACAACAGAATGAGTTTAATCTGTTTGTCTTTCTATTACCATGTCTTTTTACTTGCTAAAAATCCTACTCTGCATATTTTCATTGAAGTGATTTTTTAGTGCATAGAAAAAATGAAATTACATTTTAACGAGGACCTCGTGCAGATCGGCTGCAGCCAGGGCTCCTGGCAGGAAGATGAAGGGAGCCAACCCCTAACCCCCCCAAATCCCCGATAACGGGGCGCAGAGCCCTTTGGCCAGAGCTGCAACTCTGACACCACCTCCCCACCTCGAGCAGAACAGCTCCTGCCACCACCGGTGTTGACGTGCTAAGGGCAAAGCCAGGGTTGACAGCAGCCAAAAAAAAAAAAAAAACCCTGATGGGACAAAAACAGTCCCTAGGGAGCGCCACGACCCAGGAGCACCACCAACAGGACGCACCAACAGGACAGACTTTGGCAGTTTGTACGGGGCAGTTCAAGGCGGGACAGGGAGGAGCACGGGGAAGATCCTCTCCTCCCTTTCCCACACCCCTTTCTCTTCCTCTCCTCTCCTCTGAGAACTCTACATTTACAACTTATAATTCACCATGGTGGGCACCTGTCGCAGCAGTCGGGCTGAGGCGGCAACCCAAACTGAGGGGACATGGCCTCATGTGGGCACCGAGGATGGGTGATGTGGCAGTCCAGACTGGAGACTGTGGGGAGCTCTGAAATCTAGAGGCCCCCCTGGGTCCTGAGGGAAGAGAGGGATGTTGTGGTTGCAGGTGTGCCCTGCTCAAGGAACTTCTTGAGAAGATGGCCAGGCTGCAGTGAAAAATCAGCAGCATGAGGGGCTCCTGCGAGCCTCTGAGGGAGACGGATAGTCTTTTGAGGAGGTGTCAACCTGCCCATACTGAGGCCTGGCAGCTCCCTCCAAAGTCCCTGCAAGGGGCAGTAGCTGATTCAGCTGCTCACCTGCAGGACAGAGGGCTCGACTGTCCATGAGAGGAAAGGGGCTGGACCCTCATTTCTGCTCAAAGCAGAAGGAGGCATCTGCCCTCAACACCCATGGTGCCACCAACCCCCACAGTGTCCCTGGGTAACAGATTCAAGGCTCTCAAGCAGGAAAAGGAAAAGGATGAGGATCTGGACAGTAGTCAGAAACCCGGGCCCTGAGAAGCATGTTAAGAATGAGGGGAGTACCAAGCACAGGGAGTGGGGCCAGACAGGGCACTGCATCAAAACCAGTGCCACAAGAAAGGGCATCCCCTCCCTTATTTTGCTGTTGCGTTGCAAAGGTTAATGGGTAACTTATGGAAATAAATGAATTAGTTTTATGGTCAGGAAAGCTGTGGCTATCAGGGTCCAAAGGTACCAGCAACCTTCTGAGTATTGCCAACAAATGTAAGCTCCTGCATGCAGATTTCTTTAGGGTACAGCGGCGTTTATGGAAATACAGGTTTGTATTTCTCATCAGCAAATGCAGTGGTTTCTTTAGCTGCTTACGTAGCGTGGACTTCTGAATATTTTCTTAGCTCTCTGTTTCTTGCACGCATTGTGTTGTGTTGCATTGTGTTGCATTGAGTTGCGTTGATTGGTAGATATTTCAGGTATTGTCTTGAAAGATTTCTTGGGATTATGTCTGGGAACTGCTGAACTCTGTTTTGTATGTATTTCTGAATGGTGAGCTGCTACTTGCAAGAGACAGTAAGAACTTCGAACATACTGTCATATCTACCTGTCTTGAAGGCATGCTTTCTTTTAGATTTGGCTTCAGGCTCAAAGAAGATCAGATTTAGCAGAGGGAAATCCACACTCTTGAAGTGAGATGTGGATGTACAGTCCTTTTGGTAAGACCCAGATGAGATTATGCATTAGTGGCATGAAATGGGAGCAGATCCCTTATCTCACTCCTCCATTTTGTCTTCTTTTTTAGGTATAAGGTATTACTTTCATTTTTGATGTTCATAATACTCTTTGCCCCTGCTTCTAGCTGGTGCACTCAGTGTTCAGTGTTTTTCTTCATTTTCAGAGTGTTTATTGCTGTCTTTACAATGACAATGGTACAGCAAGTAGTCATAACACACTGCAGACAATTTATTTTTTTTTTGATCCCATTTATTTTTTATTTATTTATTTTTTCCTTTCAATATATTGTACTTTTTCTTTTTCCTTTCCTGTTCTCTCAAATACCAGGCATTTGTATTCTTGTATTTCTATCAGAATCTCAGCTATGATACAGAAACAAAGTGAAAAAAAAATCTCTAGGTACCTTACCAGGACAGGAAGACCTCAAAATGTGTGAAGGGACAATAAATAAATAAAAAATGTTACAAATAATTTTTTAAAAGTAAAAACAACAACAACAACAACAACAACTTGATAAAGCCAATCATAAATGCATCAATGTCCCACATTCTTAAAGGCTTTAGGAATGGACTACAATGCTCCTCAAAAAGTATAAAAAGTAGAAATTATACTCCACATTACATTACATTACGTGTAATTTAGTTTGCTGTTCTCCTTTTTCAGTCAGTGAAGAAAAATAGGCACCTGCCAGTCGTGATATATGTTTTTTTTTTGTTGTTGTTTTATTTTTTTTTTTTTTTTTTTTCCTGTGAAAGTGACCTTACTGTTTGTTAAGTGATTAGTTGTCTTAGTTATTATAACCAGAGGAAATGCTGAAAATGCTCAGGGAAATACGGACAGGCCAAAAGTGATGAGACATTCCATTTTATGTTGCAAACAAACAAGCAAACCAAACCAAATAACTATATATAGATAGTGCATGTGGTGGGGAAGGGAGAAGAAAACCCATGACCTACCAAGAACTGTGGTGGTCTTCAAAGCAGAGCATTGTTTGTTTTAATAGGTTAAAGGAAGATCTATCTTTTTCTTTATTTCCATCCTTCTGTCCTTCCTTCTTTCCTTCTTCCCTTATTTCCTTCCACTTTTTTAAGAAAATATTATTTTTTAAAAGTTAATTTTTACCATTTCCAAAGTGAAACATTCTTATTTGACTATATATACGGTTATATTTATTCTAATTATATTTATTTATAGTTTTATATCAATATAAACATACAGAAAGCAAGAGAGGGGAGAGGGTTTGGTTATATAAATCTTGGAAACTTCTGCTTTAAATTCATGGTTACTTTACTTAAAAAAAAAATCTATTTAAACAGTTTCATTTAAAATATCTAAGGAAAATATGGTTATACTGTTTCCAAAATGAAATATTTAATTTATAAATACCAGTCCTAATTTGCCTTTTTATTTAAAAAGTGTATTTATTTATTTTAGATTATACTTTGTCAGGGATCTTTATAGAAATCTCTAATTAGGGATGGCCCCTTAAAAAGAAGAAAAGATGCTGGGCTTGAAATTTGAATGTCTCGAAAAACTATTGACCTCATTTTCAAGTTTCAGTTTCAATAGCAACCTCAAGAACCACAAGAGGGAGCCACAGATCAACAGTACTGCATTAAACTCAATTTGGGATTGCAGTGTTTCATGGAGATTAGTTTGCACGAAAAAAAGTGAGACACTTTTCAGTGTTCATACCATAGCTTTACATTTCCAAATATGGCAGATTTTGTGTTCTGTTTTGTATCAATATTGTCTTTGCCCTTAACTCAAAAGAGTCATCCCAAGTCCTTTTAGTAGTATGACTAATGAGACAAGTGTCTACCCGGCTAAGGAACTGCTCAGTCCATAATCATCAACTACTACCAGCATTGGAGCATCTCCATGCAGCAGGAGCAGTCATAGGACTGCTCTGGCCACTGCTTCACTTGGGTTACTTAAGCACGTGGGTAGTGTACATGAGCAGTCAACAAGGTCTTAGAATGAAAGAGTGAATTTGGGGATGATATAATTCAACTGTTCAGACCCCCGCATCCTTTATTTTACCTTCAAACAGATATATATATATTTTTTCAACCATATAGGCATGGAGCTCTCAGTCCAGCTGATGGCAGTCATCTTCATCTTGGTGTTGGCATCTACGCACCAGCCCATTGAAGGTAATTGAGTTCTGTAATGTATTAATTTCACTCTGTACTAAATTTGTTTAAGAGACTATGAATACATTTGAATGGATGCCTCCTATGATTGTCTTCTCCTCTCCAGGAGGGCCAGATTTAGATGATTTCTTTGGATTTCAGGGAGCACAGATGTGAATTCTAGAATTCAGTGTACTCAAGTGCAGGCATTAAAGCTGAGTATCTGAAAGCTCAGTTCCATCTAAGATACCTGTACAGTCAATAGGAGAAGACAGGAGCTCAAAAAGCATAACACATCTTATGTTACCATCTTCCAAAGGAATGAAACACTGAGTAATAAGTTCTGTTTCTCCACATTTTCTCTATAATTGTGTCCATGAGGTACTTATCTTTCAGATGGCTAAGATTTGATGAGATGAACATACTCAGATAACTGACTGGCAATTTTTTTTTTTTTTTTTTTTTTTTTTTTTTTCAATCCTCAGACTATTGCCATAAGGGCATTATAAACGCAAAATTTCTTACAGTCTTCTTCCCCTTGCCCTGTAGAACCACTGAGACTGTTGTGCGTGCCTAACCTGTTCATCTATCCCTTCCATAGGTGCTGGCCACGATCCCTTGCTTGTTGTGGATGATTACGAGGATGATGGTATTCGACTCAAATGTTTCTCTGAAAGGTTGTTTTCTCAAGTTCAGATGTTGTGGACAGATAGTAGAGGAGATAATATCACTGGAACTCCTCTCACTACTGGCACCAGTGCTGCTAGTGTCAGCAGCTCCATCATTTTGAAACCAGGATCTGGAAACTCTGTGTCCTGCAAAATAATAGATAAACTGCTGAAAACATCAACAGAATCTTCAGTTGTCATTGCAGGTGAGAATGAGCTTCTGGCTTGGGAGGGAAAATAGTGAACTGATGTGTATAGACCAGATTGCTCCAGGAAAACAAATTTCCAGTGGAACAGAATTATCAGTTTTACAGAAGTTTTCTTCTCTAATATATGTATAAATATATATTTAACAAAACTGAACAGCTATAAGCTTCTTCAGGTCAGTGGCAAACTTTGTAAAAATATTAATGAAAATACCCTTCCACTGGTGTGATCATGCCTGGGGGAAATGAACTCTTGTTATCAGGTGGTACTTAGCCTCACTTACAGAGCTGGAGTAGGATACAGTTGCCTTCCTCTCCCTCTCTCATATTTTCTTCCCTTTATTTTTCTATTAATATAATACCTAATGCAGTGGTTTGGTCAAATCCTTGCTGACACAATAAAACAACCCAGGGATAAAAAAGTCCTGGTGAACTGCTCCTACAGATGTCTAGGAATGAAGCACAGATCCAAATTCATTTTGTTTCACTTTGGGCATGCAATCAGAGTATAAAGTTACTTTTTTACATTCAGCAGAGTTAAATAGGCTACTCCAAAAATTATTCAGACTGTAGTATGTGAAGGTCCAATAGTAAATTGCCAGTTGTTGACAGATGGATGACTAGTTTCTTTGGAATAAGGCTAATCCTAGTAATTTTTCTTCTGTGCTTTCCAGTAAAATGAAAATGTGGTCACAACACACAACCATACATTTACAGCACAAGTAACTATCAACTATATCTTTAGCATCATTCATTTGAGCCTGAGGATACAACTTTTGAAAGGTGTTGAGATCTCACAGAGATTTGCTTTTGAACATTTATTTTGATAAGACAGGAGGCAAAGCCATAAACATTTACTGTTCTGGATTCTGATACACTTGAGGTTGTTTCCAGGCTCATGCTGATGTTCTGCCTAGCTGAAACTGGCCACTAGCCTATTGAAACCAGGCGTCAAAGATGAACAGAGTTAGCTACTGCTCTTCCTACTTCTTTACAGACAATGTTCCTTACCCATATAAATCTGATAGAATGCTAATAGTCAGTTATGCGAGTAAAATGATAACTGATCACCTTAAATAATTTGCAGATGTCTTCTTTCCTGCCACCTCCCCTTGGCTGGCAGCTTTTGTTGTGATCCTACTCCTCAGTGTATTCCTCGTTATTGCTGCATTTTATAAACTCAGAGGTAAGTTCTGCTCTTAATGTTAAAGTGATGAATGCTTAGTGCAATCTGGTTGAAAGACCATGTCCAGAGTTACCTGGAGAGTGTAAAGCATTATGAGCAATCACACTTGTGATTTTTCAGCCATGACTTTTTAATGTATTTTTGATTACCTTACATATTCATTTTTAAGGAACTGTTAACTACTCCAGCATCTTGGAGTATAAATCTATACAATTACATTTGACAATATGAATCAACACATTCCTGTCGTGAAATCATTGTTTCAACTTAATCTCATTCTGAAATAAAGCAACACTCACAAAAATATATTAGTGTACCCAAATGTACCCACTGGCTTTGTTTATTTGCAAGTCATTTTATTGTTTTATATGCTGTTTCTAAGAGAGTTCTACAAAACAAATCTGTTGTCAAGGGAGTTTGCTAAGTCTGATATTTTTCTTTCAATATCACTAGTGTTATTCATTAAATTATGTGTGAGTTCTCATGATTGTAACGGAAAATACATGTAAATTGAGATATTTTGAAGATAATTTGTGTATTTACCAAACAGTATCCATGACAACTATAGAATATGAAGTTTCATTTGAAAACATAGAAGTAAGCAAGAAAGAAAGCTAGATAACATTTTCTTTCTCTCTCCCTCCCCCTTCTCTCTCTCTCAGTAAACAATAAGGCTACAGCTCGTGCATGTAAGTAATGTTAATGCTGCGTTTCATCATGAACACCTTGATACATACAGAAGTATAGAGTTGGCGAGTGGTATAAACAATGGGGTTATTTACCTGTATTCCTAAAGCTGTTTTTGTTTTTTTTCATATTTCTGACATACAAAGAGAATTAGAATAAATCCAGTGGCTGTTTTATATTAATGGTAACTCCAGTGAAAAGAAAATACTTCTCTGCCATACGTAAGGGAATGGACTGCTACCCAGAAATTAAACTTAGAAAACTACATAAAAACAAAAATGCTTTGGATGTTTAAAACTGGGAATATGTCTACAGAAACCTTTAATAAAATTTGTATTTAGTCCTTGCTGAAATATTTTTAATCCATTTTGCCAGTTTTCACATGGTAAGTTAGTATGGCTTGTGAAATAAATCTCAGTATATACTGGCATCACAGAACAACAACAAAAAAAAAGCCTTTTTATTGTGATGGTGTATGAATACTGGAACCCACACAGGTTGTGGAATCTCCTTTATTAGAAACAGTCAAAATCCAGTTGGACACAGCCCTGGGTCAAACTTGTTTGAACAGGGTGAGTGGACTAGGTGGCTTCCAGAGGTCCCCTTCCAAGCTCAGCTCTTCTGTGACTGCAAGAAGTGTCATTAGCTGCTGGTCCCTGACTTGCCATGAGTTTGAAACAGCAGAGAAAACAAGGTTAGATGTCAAAAATCTGTTTTGCGCTTCATCTCTACTATTTTTGTTTCAAATGTTGCAAGAAACAGGCTTAACATGAGGAAACAAGGTTGTTTTTGTTTCAGTCAATGACAGTACTGAAGTTGTTTAAATATGTCTATGAAAAATAATTTATTTTTGAAGTCCATTCCCTAGCATTCAGATACAACCAACAAGTTATGTATATGTACAAATATGAATGCAAATTGTTATGGTTTAATCAGTTCTGTGTAGTCTTTAAAACTGAATGTTTAATACTTGAATTATTTGTAGGATTTAAACATATTTCTCTCTGTTCACAGTAAATGCACAAAAAGACATTCAACTAGGTAAGTGTAACAGCTTTTTTATCTGTGATTTGTATCTAGAAATCTCTCTGATCTTTTATAAACAGATAAAGGCTGAGCTCAGGAAACATTAGTAGCTGTATTGCTTTTGCAAAGTAAAAATTAGAAATCATTAAATTAGATTTCATATTGTACATTTAGAGATAGTTGATGCCTACTGCAAGGACAATGATTAATTCATTGAAATTTGATCTGATAAATATTTTCGGTCAGTATTTGAGCTTGCAAATTATTCAGTCAGTTAAGTCAGACAAATCTATTTGGGATTATGTTTCATGATGAATTTCAATTAGAAAGGAAAGATTTAAGCTTTAGAGTCTCAAAAATAAATTCCTTTTCAGATCTCCTTATGAAAAACCTATGAGCTTTGTTACTAGGACTTCATTGTACAAATGTAGAGCAAGAAGATTGTTTTTACTCTTAAGATCAAGTGTGGTGGACATGCAACTTGTGCCAGAGATGTATTAAAGTCAGCAAATTTTTGACACTATTTTAGTACTCTTTAAGGTACTGTGGAGAAACATCAGTTATACCTTTTATAAAACCATATTTAACATTATCTGAACATGGTTCAATTGTTTCAGCATAAGTACCAAGAACCATCTCTTAGATGCCTGTAGTAAGGCTGTTCAATCACATGGTCACCAAAGGATGTTTTATTTATTTTATCCCTCCCCTTCTCCCCTAGTTATGTCATCTTAAAAACTTTTGCATCACATGTTTTTTCCTCTCTCTCTCTCTCTTTTTTTTTTTTTTTTCCTTTTCTTTCTTATTAAATTGTAATTATCTCAACCCACAAGTTATCACACTTTTCCCATTTTCAGTTGTCTACCTCATCCAACTGTGAGGAGTGAACAAAAGGTTGTGTGGTGCTTAGCTGGTGTTTAAAATAAATTGGAAAGAAATTAGTGTTTTAATACTTAAACATTTTTTTCCAGATATAAATGATCTCAATGATCAACTGGGTAAGAGCATATTCTGATTTCTCTTTGTTATGCTACCTGTCTCTCTGTTTCCTTATTTTGTCAGCTAAAAGACTACACAAGCTACGGAAAGACCACATAAGCTACAGGCCTCTCTATTTTCTTCAAGATTTCCTTGTTTATTCCCATGTTATTTTTGAATTTTGGTTTTGAGTATTCCTTGGTTAGAAGAATCCTCTATATTTCAAAAAAATCTAGTATCATGAGAGAGGGCCAATACGGAAAATGTCCTTCTATTTGAAACCCAGTGTTTTCAATTAAGTTGAAGGTAATACCAGGTATCATTAATTCCATCTGGTTTTAGCCAATGGATTTTACATACCTAGACTAAGCTAATCATCCAGACACCTTCTGCAGTATACAGAGGAATATGGGTGTCTCTAGAGGACAATTTATCCCATCTCCTTTGAAAACCTACTTGTGTGCCTTAACTTTTATTCTTAACTAAACGTTAAGCCCCACTTCCCTAAATGAACAAATTATTTAACACCAAAATTCTCAGTGAGGTTTTGTGAGTTTTCCTCTTGAGAAATGTATAGTTTACTGCTATTTCTGCTTTGTTTTCTTTTCAGATGAAGAGCAGAAGAAATTTCAGAAGGGTAAAATAACATTTTTTTTTTTTTCTACTCTGCATTTACTATCACACATTATTCTTTTAACCATATCCTGAAAGATGCATTGCAGATGACCTCTCTAATAAAATAGTGGTGTTTTATGCAATTTTGAATTGGGAAATGCTCTTAGAAGTTTTTATTTGCAAAGATTAACTCCCCTACTACAACCAAAATATAATTTAACAGTTGTGTTATGTTTATATGTGTACGTACAGTCCCTCTTTTTATCTATAGGTATATACCTATATATGTATATATGGAGATAGAGAGTATATGTAGATATCTACCTAGAAAGAAACAGAAAGTGTTTTTTCCATTACTAGAAAATACTTAGGTAGAAGTTTTGTTTGTTTGTTTGTTTTGTTTTTAATTATTATTACAACTCAAAGCAAAATAATGACTAAATTATCTGATCAAAGCATTAAAAAGAACGTAACAAGAAAAATCCAAAGTAAAGAAAAAAGAGTTCACAAAAAGCAGCTGTGATAAAATGTGTCCTCAGGTGAAGCTAAGAGCCATAAAAAGGATAGCATTGTGTGATAACATTGTGTACACAAGTGAATGTCATCTCAGGCTTGGTGTTGTTGAGAGAGGCTTCACTCTACTTCTCTTCAGATGCTCTGTGAACCCTAAATGTCCTTGTTAGCTGTTGTTCTAAATCAGTCCCTGATGGTTTCTATTTTTTTTTCTGTTGTTCATTTTGTCATGTTTTCAGTTTGGGAATATTTATCCAGCACATTATTATAGAGAAAACTTATATATGAAGAATAATAGAGGCATTATATGAACAGATTAATCCTATATATGAAGTATTCTATAATGTATGATAGTAGCATAATTCACCTGTTTTAGTCTTCCTAGCTTTTCATGGATTTTTAATTTTGTTTCTTTATAGAAAATGATGATGCAATGGACAAAATTGGTAAGGATAATAAGTTAACTTTGAAATAGCCTTAAAAAACATTTATTTATGTTCAGAAATATTATTTTAGATCTGAACTGTGCAAATTTCTGAGGTCTTCCCCAGGTCTGAGATCTGTCACAGCACTGCACTCTCTCTTTCACACTCTACGGCATAGTTGTCCCTAAAAAAGTGTTTATCTGGCACAGTCTTGGATTCTGGAATGTCTGTTTTTAGGGTACAATTAAGGGTACAGTTTTTGCTGTTTCTGAGCAGAAAACAGATATTCCTTCCTTACTTTTCAAAACAGGAATAAAACATATATACGTATTTATATATAATTTGACTCTTGTACATGTAAAGCTCCGGTTTGCCATCTGACAGGATGTGGAAGTATGCCCACAGCTCCTAAGAAGCAATTCAGCTCACCTAGCTAGTTATTTATATTCTGGACATCAAGACTGAATCAGTGTTCTTGGCTGTTTTATTGAGAGATGAAGATAGAGACACCACCAAGAGACAGGTGGTTGAAACAGCAAAAAAACACCTTCTGATGTACCAGTCTCTTTCTCCTTACTTTACACAGAGTACAGGTGACAAGCATGGATTTAGATAACTTTACACAGAGTACAGGTGACTAGCATGGATTTAGATAACCTCTACATAAGGAAAGTTACTCTAGCATCCCCTTCTGAGTCCTAAGCCATGTCATACTTTAGCAACGTAGTATTGGAAATATTCATATTAGCAGATACCCTACACAAGAGCTTTGCCTTTCATAAGGTTAATATAAATTACTCTATTTTTCAGAGAAAACACGGAATGAACTGGGTGAGTTGAAATCTGAAAATTAATTTCATTAAATTTTAGATGTTATCAAATATTTTTTATCATAATGGAGCACTGGAGCAGTTTGCTCAGAGAGTTTGGGGAATATCCCACCTTGGAAATATTCAAAAGCCCTCTGAAAATGGCTCTGGGTAGCTCTGTTTGAGCAGGGGGGTTTGGACCAGATGGTCTCCAGAGTTCTCTTGCAACCTCAACAACCACACAGCTCCACTATCTGGCGTATTAACACTCTGCAGTAATTTAAATTAACCACTCTTTTCTTTTCTTACAGAGTTCTGGAAAGCTCGTAGCAATGCAGGTAAGCTAAGTCTTGCCTGCCATTAACCTCATGTTCTTTCATGCACATACAAGAGTCTATCATTTGTGTTATGAAAAATGCACAGGCTATCATAATTTAGAGAAAATTTTAAGCTTTTTGGTCAAAATGAGCACAAGGCATTTTGTAGGCATGTCCCATTTACACAGTTCTCAGTGTCATGAGTTGGGATAAATAATTTCTGTGCTAACTAGGACCTTTTAAAATGTTATGTAGCTTCAAGAGGTTCAGCTTTGCATTCTATTCAAGAAGCCACTTGCCTGAAATCTGACCAGAGGACCTTGATCCCGTTATTCTGAGGGCAGATGGTTTCATTAAGTCACAGTAAAACCAGAGAAAAGGTGTGCCCTGCTGGATGTTATTTTTCCCATTGAGTCTTTGTATCACAAAACCACACTGTATATTCCTGGGTGTATATATATTTAATTATTTTACAGTTTCTTTTCTGTATTCATTTCCTTTGAGATTATTGTTTGCTTTTCTGAAAATCAGAAATAATTTTTTTTATTTTTATTTTTTTTTCTTTCTCAAGTTAATATCACTCTGGATCAGAAATACAAGCACCCCGACCTCTGCATTAATGAGGAGAAAAATAGGGTGAAGTCCTCCATCCAGAAAGAGTATGCCCTCAAAATGATGGTGGCAGCTACTGAGGGTTTTTCAGAAAATAAACATTACTGGGAAGTGGAGGTGGAAGACCAATCAGAGTGGGAGCTGGGAGTGGTGTGTGAGGAGATTAGGAATGCATTTATGAGCAGCACAGTGAATTCTCTCCCCCGGGAGAACTTACTTAGTCTACAGTTTTCTCAGGGGAAATACATCTTAACTGATGAGGCGGATGTAAGAAATTGCAAGCAGTGCTATGTGGTGGGTGTTTTCCTGGACCAAAAATGTAAAAAGCTTTCATTCTATGATGTTGAAGAAAAGAGCTCTATTGGATCCATCGATTGCAGCTTATCTGGGAAGCTGTACCCATTCTTCAGTCCAGGCTCTGATGGCAAATGGTTGGGAGTACGTCCTGTAAAGACTTTAAACCTATTACCCTCTCTTTGATGCTCTTCCACAAGGCCAGGAGATTAATAAATCAATAATGTGGTAAGAGAGGATGAAAAAGAATAAAGGAAGAAAAAAATAATTTTCAGCTTTTAAAAACCTGGCCAAGAAATAAATACTCCTTGAAGTACTTCCTAGTCAGACATCTTGCAGTAAGAATGAATTTTGTAGAAACCCAAGCCTACTAGAGGTTGCAATTACTGCCTGAATAAAATATTATATATATATATATATATATATATATAAAGAAAATAAACCATTATGGATTTATTGCAGCATTTATTGTAAATTCATTTTTAACTAATAAACCTACTTGTTCAGTTTACCAGGAAAGGTCTTAATACAAGTTTCAAATTTTATACAGAACCAGAAAAGTACAAACATCAAACAAATTGTGAACTATGAAATACAAGACCCCACTTTGGAATTCTGCTTTGAAGTAATATTAAGTGATGAAGGTGAAATCCACAGTTTACATACTGGATGTGACAAAACTACTGATAGTGATGAAACTCAGAAGCAATTCCTTGTATGTAAACAATTGGTTAAGATAGTTTGACCTAAGGAACAGCAGACAACAGTTAGATTCAGCTGCCTGAATATGGAAGCCTAATGCAATCCAATTTCCCATAGGGCTGTCTGAACATAACGTTTATGGGAATCTCTCTCCTGGAGTAGCTGCTGAAGAGGAGGGAAGATAGAACATGGTTTGTAAATGGCAATAGATGTCTGTCTCCAGGCAAGTGAATGACATCTCATTTCAGTTACAATCAGTAGAGAATGTAGTCACCCAGAATTAAATGACCAAATTTGCAAGCTCAATATCACCTCTAATTCAGGGCAGGGATACGTCAACATTAAAAAAGAGGGTAGCTCAGTCCTAATCCTTAGTTCAGTTTAAAACTCTCATGAATAGCATTTATGTGAATAACTGAAAGGTCAATCAGCATATTGTGTCAGTGTTGTGAGATGTGTCCAGGTAAAACAACATGGCCTTGTTACTCAAAGTCACCAGTGCCTAGAAAAATGACCAACTGAGAAATGAGAAATATACATCAAAGCAGAGGGAAAGGACCAATCTGTGAATGGGTTGTTATCCTCCAAACTGTCTTCAAGGAATGTTGCGTACTTCATGTATTTTATACATTTAAAATAAATACTGGATTCTTTCAAGTCATGGCATAATCCATAATTGCTCATTTAAAGTAGTCATAGCCTTTCTGTTAATTCAGATGACCTGATGTATTCTGTGTTTCATAGGAAACAGATTGAAAAGATTATTTAATATCTCCTTGATAGCCCTGTAATCTCATCCATTTGGAGGCCACAGTTTCCTGAGATCATCTCTTTATTCTGACTGCAGCTGAAAAAAATACCTCTTTTTCTCATTGTACCCTTGTTATAGATTGGCATGTTTCCATGCTTCCTACATGCCAAAGGATGAAGGTTGGGAATAAGAAAGCATTTCCATATTTATTGGCAGCTAAGTTTGTTTAAACAACTTAGATGAGTAGTTTTACAGAGAAGGGAAGCTTGCTCTTTACTTTTCATCAATGTGAAGTCTTACCCACTCCCTTGGCTGTAGGTTCCCCTGCATTACTAAGTTGGAAGTCAGAAATAGAAACAGCTGCAGAATAATAAACAACCTACAAATGCTGAACTTCACCTCAATGTGCTAAGCTGTCTTAATTACAGTGTTTGGTTGAACCTGGCTGGCAGCTGAGCATCAAACAGCTGCTCACTTGCTTGCAGGAGAGAGAATAGGAAGAACAAAAGCTGGTGAAGGAAATTCTATGAGGAACCACTGGATTATGAACCACTTATTTAGTCTGGAAATTATGAACCAGTCTGGATTATGAACCAGTTATTTAGTCTGGAAAGTCATAGAATCATAGAATATCCTGAGTTGGAAGGGACCCACAAGGATCATTGAGTCCAACTCCTGGCAACACACAGGTCTACCCAAAAATTCAGACCATGTGACTAAATGCACAGTCTAAACGCTTCTTAAACTCCAACAGGCTTGGTGCTGTGACTATGTCCCTGGGGACGTAGTGATAGAAAAGGTTTTAAAATATAAGTGAAGGTGTCGTCTTATAGATTGCAAGATCACCACCATGGATCCAGTGGCATCCTGTTGGTCCATTGTCTTCAAAGATGTGGTGCAGAGGGTCACTTGTGTTTTGAAAAGGCACTCCCTTCTTATAGTGTCCCCTCATGGTCTTTTTACTGGGTTTCTAAGGTGACTGCACATAGCCAATTCATCACTATGCAGGTTCTTCTTTCTGATTGGTTGAAACCACTGTCAAAGGGCAGGGAGACCTCCAGTATCAACGTGCTCAGCACATCTCATACTGGCATTTTTCTCCTGCCATGTATTCCAGTCTGTTCAGGTACCAGCCAATCAAGAAGAGATGCGCTAGCCATATGGATACATTGCTAGGCAGAAAACTCTGCAAACAATGAGGCTGAGCATAAATGCCATCTTCCACAGATACTGTGTGGGACCGTGTCAAAAGACTTACAGAAGTCCAGGTTGGTTTTACGTTGTTGACTGGTGCAGTCACTCCATCATAGAAGGCCACCAGATTGGTCAGCCATGATTTTCCCTTGGTGAAGCCATGCTGGCTGTCTCAGATCACCTCCTTGTCTTGCATGTGCATTAACATTGCCTCCAGGAGGATCTTTTCCATGATCTTGCCAGGCACAGAGGTGAGGCTGACCAGTCTGAAGTTCCCTGGGTCTTGCTTTCTACCCTTTTTAAAAATGGGAGTGATGTTTCCGTTTTCCAGTCATGGTGGACTTCACCTGACTGCCAGGACTTTTCACATATGATGGAGAGAGGCTTGGCAATTCCATCAGCCAGTTCTCTCAGGATCCTGGGCATGTCATCAGTCCCATTGACTTGTACTTTAGTTTCATCAGGTGGTCCTGAACTTGCTCTTTGCTTACAGTGGGAGGGAATTTGCTCCCGCAGACCCTGCCTAGAGGCTTGGGGACTTGATAGATGTGGGAAGCCTGACTGGCAGTGAAGGCTGAGGTAAAGAAATTGTTAAGTACTTCTGCCTTCTCCATGTCTGTTGTTACTGGTTCTCTGTCATTTGTCAGAGGTGGTATGCTCTCCCTAGTTTTTCTTTTGTGGTCAGTGTATCTGTACAACCCCTTCTTGTTATTCTGTGTCCCTTGCCATGTTTAGTTCCATCCGTGCCTTGGCTTTCCTGATCCCATCCCTGCACATCTGGAGAGTGTTTCAGTACTCTTTACAGGGAACATGGCCCTGTTTCCACTGTCTGTACATTTCCTCCTCATGCCTAAGTTTGACCAGCAGGTCCTTGCTCAGCCATGTTGGTTTCCTACCTTCCCTACTTGATTTATTACATATGGGAATAGAGAGCTCTTGCACTCCAAGGTAATGTGTCTCCTCTGGTTGGTTTGTCTAATACCTGAACAAGGAAATTGTCCTCAATGGACTCCAGGAGGCTCCTGGATTGCTTACTTTCTGCCACGTGGCTTTCCCAGTAGGCAGCTGGGTGGCTGAAATACCCCAGGAGAATGAGAGCCTGTGAGCGCAATGCTTCTTGTAGTTAGAAAAGAATGCCTTATCCACAGGCTGATTGGGCAGCTTGTAGTAGACTGTGACCACAAGGTGTCCTTTGTTGGCCCAGTCCTTAGTTACTAACCCACAGGCTCTCAACGTACTCATTTTTTTTCTTAGAGGGAACTTTTCACAATCTATCCATTTCTTAACATAGAGGGTAACGCCCCCACCTTCCTTCCCTATCTCTCCTGTAAAGCTTGTAGCACTGCATTCCGATGTTCCAGTTGTGTGATTCTTCCCTCTACTTTTCTGTGATAGCAATTAGATCACAGACCTCTAACATTCCCCTCCCACTGCCCCCCAATAACACAGCACAAAGCTGTTTTGTCAGAGCTGAAGCCCCTTGCCTTGAGCAGGCAGGATCTGTGCTTGTGCCACTGCAGGCACTGATGGGGTGAGGGTGGAGCCACGGGTGACAGCAGCCACCCCTTGATGGTGTAAAAGCAGGGCCTAGGGAGCACCATGACCCAGGAACTTCGCAAACAGGACAGGTGACAGGCCTGGCAGTTTGCACAGGGCAGG
This sequence comes from Heteronetta atricapilla, assembly GCA_011075105.1. Classification (NCBI taxonomy): domain Eukaryota; kingdom Metazoa; phylum Chordata; class Aves; order Anseriformes; family Anatidae; genus Heteronetta; species Heteronetta atricapilla. Next base: position 288,775 of record CM021760.1, read on the forward strand.
GAGGAGCACGGGGAAGATCCTCTTCTCCCCTTCCCACACCCCTTTCTCTTCTTCTCCTCTCCTCTGGGAACTCCACCTCTTACAACTTATAATTCACCATGGTGAGCACCCATCACAGTGGCTGGGATGAGGCGGCAGCCCAAACTGAGGGGACACAGCCTCTCTGGGCTCATGTGGGCACCCAGGTGGATCCCCTCTGAGGGGTGAAGTGGCAATCCAGGCTGGAGACTGTGGAGAGCTCCGGAGTCTGGAACACCCCATGGTCCTGAGGGAAGAGAGGGCTGTCATGGGTTGCAGGTGTGCCCTGCTCAAGGAACTGCTTGAGAAGATGGCCGGGCTGCAGTGAAAAATCAGCAGTCTGAGGGGCTCCTGGGAGACTCTGAGGGAGACAGATAGGAGGGGTCAATCTGCCCCTACTGAGGCCCAGCAGCCCCCTCCTACATTCCTGCAAGGGGTAGTAGCTGATCCAGCTGCTCACCTGCAGGACAGAGGGCTCAAATGTGCATGAGAGGAAAAGGGCTGGACCCTCGTTTCTGCTCAAAGCAGAAGGAGGCATCTGCCCCCAACACCCATAGTGCCACCAACCCCCACAGTGTCCCTGGGTAATAGATTTGAGGCTCTCAGGCAGGAAAAGGAAAAGGATGAGGGTCTGGACAGTAGTCAGAAACCCAGGCCCCAAGAAGCATGCCAAAGTCGAGGGAAGTACCAAGCATAGGGAGCAGGGCCAGGCAGGGTGCTGCATCCAAACCAGTGCCACAAAAAAGGGCAGAGAGTCTTAGTGATTGGGGACTCCTTGCTGGAGAGTGCTGAGGCTCCCTTTTGCCACCTGGATAACCTCTCCAGAGAGGTGTGTTGTCTTCCTGGAGTATATGTCAAAGACATTAGTAAGGCTCTGTCACAGCTCATTAAACTGGAGGACTACTATCCTCTTATAGTCATTCAGGCTGGGTCCTGGGAAGCTGCAAACAGGACTTTGCATCCCTGGGAAAGATGTTGAAGGGATCAGGGATGTAGGTAGTATTCTCCTCTGTCCTCATGCATGATCAGGACCTAGAAAGAATGTGGAGAACGGGACAGGTAAATGACTGGCTGAGGGTTGGTGTCTGGACCAAAGGTTTGGGTATTTTTTGATCTTGGGCAGGCCTTTGACAAGCTGGCTATGTGGGCTGCTGACAGACTCCGACTCAGCAAGTGGGGCACAAGTGTATTGGGGAACAAGCTCTCTGGACTGATTACCAGGGCTTTAAACTAGGTTCAATGAGGGAAGGGAGGAGAGTTAGATGTGACTGAGAAGAGCTGGGGGATGTTGTCACTACTGAATCTGATGAAGATAATAGGGAAAAACCTCTGAGTTGTCCCATAGGATCGTCCGAGGGCTCCTCAAAGAAGGTAATGATCCCAGTACCCCATCCTCCATTTTTCCATGACTGCAATTAGATCATAGCTGTCTAATTGTACTGTGGCTTCCTACTCCTCCTGCTTCTTTCCCATGTTGCATACATTGGTGTAGATGCACTTCAGCTCAGTAAAGGTCATGTCACCTTTTTAGAGGAGTCCTTCCTAACTCCTGTGGGAGGATTCACAGGTGTTTTGGTATTGGTGTCCTTATTGGAACCCTTAATGGGTTCTTTTTTTTGTCACTTACAGGTGCATACCCTTCCCTCACCAAGTCTAGTTTAAAGCCCTGCTAATGCGTCCAGCCAGCTTACTATCCAAAAAAATCTTGCCCCACTTGTTCAAGTGAACCTCATCCCATGTCAGAATATCTAGTCTCTCAAAAGCACACCTGAGATCATAGGACTAGAAACTCTGAACACAGCACCAGCTGTGCAGCCAGTCATTCACCTGATCCATACACCACCTCCTCGGGTCCCAGTCTCTGACTGGAATTGTTGAGAAGAACAGTATTTGTGCTCCTGATCCTTTCAGCATCTTTCCAAGAGACATAAAGACCCCTTTGATGTTTCCTAGTCTTCTTGTCGAGGCCTCAATTATTCCTACATGAAAAAGCAGGAATGGGTGATAATCCTCTGGCTTGACCAAGCTCAGTAGACTCCTTGTGATGTCACAAATGCGGGCCCCAGGCACGCAGCAAAACTCTCTTGAGAGATTGTCTGGGCAGCAAATGGGAGCCTCAGTGCCTCTCAGACAGGGACTGCCAATTAACAACATCCTCCATGCTTTTTGTTTTGTTTTGCTTTGTTTTATATGGCATTGGTTCTTACACAGTTGTCTTTTCCTCAGTCTTAACCATTGCCATTGTTGTTATTGACATGGTCTCCTTTTTCTGAGCACCAGAGCATTGTACCTGTTGCATAGGGGCACTTCAGAGGCAAGTGGGAGATTCCTCACTCAGCTCCAAGAACAGACAAGGGTCCAGCCTCCCTTGTCTTGTGAGTCCATCAATTCTGCTGGATTTTGGTTGGAAGACATCTTACCACCCCCTTGCAAGGACTTAAGGCAAAGCTGTTGCTCAGCCTGCCACAGTACATGATACCATGCATCGATCTGTCACTCAGATTCCTGGAAGCATCGCAACCTGCTGAGCTCCTCCTGCAACCTGGCAGCTTGTTCAGAGAGTTCATCTATCTAGTCACACTTGTACCCATGACACCCAGATCTGCCTTTAGTCCCGAGCAGGAAATCCAGATATTGGAGATATCCTCTAGATATCCCTGCAACAGGTGGTCTGGGCAGCTCTTTCAGTCCTTGGGAGGTCTGTCCGGGTAGAGGCATCTACAAGGCGGGGTTTGTAGTCCCTCCACCTGGGTCTCAGCCCAGGGTCTCTTTGGTCCCAGCCCAGCATTTTTGCTTCACTAGAAAGCTGCTTCATGTTGCTCCTAGATTAGAGAGTAGCAAGTGCTCTACATCCTGCTCTCCCTACTCATCCTGTCTGTGCACACTGCTGTACAAACTGCTGGGCCACACCCTGTTTGCCTCCCTCTGCTGGCTGAGCTCCTGGCTGCTTGCCCTCCCCAGGGGCAAGAGGGAGGTGCTTGTAGCTCTGCCCAAGCCTCTCACGAAGGCTGCTGGCTCTTGGTGGTTCCCTTGCCTGCCTCAAGTTGCCTCAGTGCAGGAAACCCCTTGTATGTTGTGATCCCCTGCTGCACTGCAGAATGCATCTGCCCCAGAGCCGATCTGCTTGGCAATTCCTCAAGGGAAAGGCATGGACAAACAAGAGTGAGTTTAGCCGAGGTCACATAGATAATAGGGGCTGGAGGACCTGACATGCTCCAAGATCAGGTCCTTTGGGACTGCACCCAGATTGGTGAGAGCCCTCCAGGCTGAACTTCTCTTGTGGAGAAGCCCTAATCTCCCTGAAATTCAGGGATGTTTCTAGAGCTCACAGTGGGGGAGGCAGTGTATGAGTTCAGTGCATCTCAGTGAAGCTTGGACTTGATGGCAAACATTCAAGACATCTTCCCGATGATTTGGTTCTCTGCTGTGGAAAAAACACCTGTCTCATATGGGAAAGGGAGGAGACAAGCTCTGCTGGAAAGTGCCTTATTTTTATTTTTATTGATTTACTGGGCTTGCAGCTTTTGCTTTACCTCTTAAAATCTATCTCCATCCAAGGGTTTACACACTTTGACCTTTCCACTCCCCTTCCCCATACAGCAGGAGGAAAGTGGGTGAGTGGTTGCATAGTGTTTAGCTGCCCATATACATTTAACTCCAAGAGGGATGGAGTCATCCTTGTGGACAACCCTGCTCACCTAGTTTGCTTTCCAATAATTCCAGGTCTTCTCTGTGGGCATTCTGTGAAACTTCCAGTAGTTTCTGCAACACAGTCAGCTTCTCACTCAGGGTCTTCTCCACCTCTTGCTGCATGGATTCTAGGGCCCTCGTGGTTTTTATCTCCACAGTCCTTTCTGCATAGAAAGAGAGGAGCCAATGGGAAAATGACGATTCCTGGGAAGTGGTTCCTTGCCTTCCTAAAGGGGGAGGGTGTTTCCTCTTAGAAAGGTCAGAGAACATGCTCTTCTGATTTCAGTGCCATGGTGGACTTATATCTAGAGTACATTCTAGCACATTCTAGCAAAAGGTGCCATTCCTGAGATGTCATTTTTCCAGGAAAGGGACACTGTGGATTGCACTGTGGATTGCAGGTAGGGGATGCCCACGATGTTGGAAGTGGGAACGGCTGTGAAGGTGACTCCAGTGGGCTAAAGGGATACTCCCTATATTATGACACCATGCTCAGCAATAAAAGCTGAGATTAAGACGGAGGAAGGGGAGACATTCAGAGTTATGGCATTGGTCTTCGGCAGGAAATGTTACCTGGGACGCAGCCCTGCTTTCTCAGAAATGGCTGAACCTCTGCCTGCTGATCAGAAGCAGTGAATACCTCCCACTTTTTGCTTTGCTTGGTCTTTCTTGGGCTTGCAGCTTTTACCATTTAAAATCTCTCAATCTCAGTCAGTAGGTTCTCTCACTTTGACCTTTCCACTTCTCTCCCCCATCCAATTGGAGCAAAGGGATTGAGAGAATTTGCAGTATTTAGCTTCCCACTGGGATTTAAGCACAACAGAGTTGATGGTTTGTTTAGGAATTGTACTGCTCACCTAGTTTGTTTTCCATCTCCAGCAGGCTCTCCTCAGTCCTTTGGAGGGACTTCTTGGCGGCCTCCAAATCTTTGGTTATTCTGTCTTCCATCTCTTCTCTGAGGATCTGAAGGTCTTTCTCTCTGGATGCCTCCAGGTTCTGCAAACATACCTGCAGAGTATGTAGCTTTTCAGAGATTGTCTGGAGGGAATTCTGGGTTTTGGCCAGTTCCTCCACAGGCGGGGCTGCATTCTGTGCAACTTCCAGTTGGCTCTGCAACACAGCCAGCTTCTCCCTCAGGATACTCTCCTCCCCTTGCTGCAAGGTTTCTAGGGCTCTCATGGTTTTTCTCTCCACAGTACTTTCTGCAAAGAAAGAGGGGAACGAGTGAGAAACGGATGTTGTTTCTTGGGAATTGGGTCCGAGTCTTTCTAATGGGGAGGGATTTTCCTCCTAGAAAGGTCAGAGATCATGTTATTCTGATTTCAGTGCCAAGGTGGACTTATCTCCAGAATACATTGTAGCTCAAAAGGTGCCATTCCTGAGAGTATTTTTTTTTTTATTCCAGGAAAGGGATGCTGTGGATGGCAACATGGTAATGGGAAGAGGGAATCCACGCAAGGTTGGAGTGGGCACTTCTTTACCAATGGAAGTGAAGTAGGGCTTCCCAAAGGTGTGGACCCCAGTTTCTTCCCCTTAGATTTCCATCTAGGGCTTGGAGTCTCTCATGGTAAATCGCCCCTGTAAGTGACTCTTTCCCCATGGTGCATGGTATGTGGGCTCTGGATCGAAGAGGACAGAATCAAGAAGATGCTTTCACCTTCCTTGTGTTGGTTTAGATAGATTGAATTTCAGAGGGATGGAGAAGGACAACAGGCTCCATGAGCTGGTAAAATGTTGCATTTATCTCCACAGTCTTTGCTGCAAGTGAAAAGGGGTGACTGGGAAATTGACTTTGCTTCCTGGTATGTTAGCCCTTGTCTCACTAATGTGGATGTGTGTTTTCTATCAGAAAAGACAGGAATGTTCTTTTGTTTTTGACGATCCAAGATGGACTGATGTCTGTGTAATTCTTTTGCAATAATAGTCCTTTCCTTTCAGTTTTCTCCTGGAAATTCACACTTCTGAGGGCAAGATTTTGTGGAGAGGACAGAATACACAGAAAGACTATTTGAGTCCTTCCTATCCAATGGAAGAGAAGCAGACCTTGCCAAAGGCCTTGCTCCAAGTTCCCTCCTTGTAGGCATCTCTTGAGGCTTTTAGTTTCTTATAACTGAAATGTCCACTTCCTTGTGGTCCAAGGCCATATGGGCTTTGTGTAGAAATTTACAGAGCTGAGAATATCCTTCCAGCTCCCTTGCATTGGTTTTAAAGGACTAACACCAGAGCGATGGGGAAAGAACTCAGGCCCTATGATCCTACCTGAAGGCTTGTCAAAGACTTCAGGGCAGAACAGAGGGTAGGAATTACCCTACTCCTTCTCTCCCACCAGTAATTTTGGGTCGTAAGAGAGAAGATTTTTTTCTTTGAGCAAGGTAAATGGGCGAATATTTCAGAAGACCCAGCAGAAAACTTAAACACTCTTAGGTATCATTGATAGCTCATCAAACACACTGCTTTCAAATCAGAGGAACAGAAGAGGGCCCTTTTCCACCTGTAACCTCAAACCTTATCATGGGGATGTTTTAATGGAATAGAACACAAGACTTCCTTCCCAAGACAGGACTGTATTTCTCTGCTTCTTTGAGGACATGCTGAGAAGAAGTTCACAGGACAGTTTCTCTGTGGACCAGCTTTTGCTTTCAGGGAAGTGAAGGCCTTCTTGGGGATGGCTCTGCTCACCTGGTTCCTTCTCCAACTGTTCCACTGTCTTCACAGAAGAGGGTCTCTCCACATCCTTCTGCATTGATTCAGGAGCTCTTCTAGTGTTTGACTCCACTGTACTTCCTGTGAAGAAAGAATGCTCACTGATGCTACATTGATGCTACATCCTGGAAGTTGAGACCACCTATTTGCAATGAAGATGTCCAAAAGCAATACACTCTGCTGGAGAAGGAGACGCCTCATAGAATAACTGTGCCCCTAGGATCAAATCCATCCCTTCCCAATGTCTAAGCCTTCTGCTGTGGACTGGAAGAGCTTCTATGTGTAACATACTAAGAGGAGTAGAGCCCACATGAGTGCAGTTCTCTCTGCAGTGCTCCATCCCCACTTCCATCACTTATCAGCAGTCCTGGCTATCAGGGAAAGTCCCAAGCAAATGTGACACCTATCTAAAAGAAGGGCTGGAGGGTGGACCCAGGAAACTATAGGCCTGTCAGTCTGACTTTGGTGCTGGGGAAGCTCGTGGTGAAGATTATATTGAGGGTCATCATGTGGCACTTGCAGAGCAACTGTGCGATCAGGCCCAATCAGCACAGGTTTATGAAGGGCAGGTCCTGCATGACTAACCTGATCTCCTTCTGTGACAAAGTGACTTGCTTGGTGGATGAGGAAAAGGCTGTGGATGTGGTCTACCTAGACTTCAGTAAGGCTTTTGACACCATTTCCCACAGCATTCTCCTCAGGAAACTGGCTGCTCTTGGCTTGGACTGGCATACACTTTGTTGTGTTAGAAATTGTCTGGGTAGCCAGACCCAAAGAGTTGTGGTGAATGGAGTTAAATCCAGTTGGAGGCTGGTCACTAGTGGAGTCCACCAGGGCTCAGTACTAGGGCCAGTTCTCTTTACTATCTTTATCAATGATCTGGATGAGGGGATCGAGTACACCCTCAGTAAGTTTGCAGATGACACCAAGTCAGGTGTGTGTGTCAATGTGCTCGAGGGTAGGATGGCTCTGCAGGAGGATCTGGATAGGCTGGACCGATGGGCCGAGGCTAACTGTATGAAGTTCAACAAGGCCAAGTGCCGGGTCCTGCACCTGGGGCACAACAACCCCAAGCAGAGCTACAGGCTGGGAGATGAGTGGTTAGAAAGCTGCCTGTCAGAGAAGGACCTGGGAGTATTGGTTGATAGTCAGCTGAATATGAGCCAGCAGTGTGCTCAGTTGGCCAAGAAGGCCAACAACACCCTGTCTTGCATAAGAAACAGTGTGGCAAGCAGGGCTAGGGAAGAGATTGTCCCCCTGTACTTGGCTCTGGTGAGGCCAAACCTTGAGTACTGTCTTAAGTTTTGGGCCTCTCATTACAGGAAGGACATGGAGGTGCTTGAGTGAGTCCAGAGGAGGGCAACAAAGCTGGTGAGGGGTCGGGAGAAGAAATCTTACAAGGAGCAGCTGAGGGCTCTGGGGTTGCTTAGCCTGTAGAATAGCAGGCTAAATGGCGACATTATCGCTCTCTATGGGTACCTTAAAGGAGGGTGTAACGAGGTGGGAGTTGGTCTATTCTCCCAACATCCTGGTGTTAGGACAAGGGGGAATGGGCTAAAGTAGAGTCAGGGGAGGTTTAGGTCGGGTATTAGGAAATACTTAAAGAGTTAAAGAGGTGTGCCTGTAGGAAGGAATCCATCCCTTCCCAAAAAT
>CM021760.1:296848-325097 GCA_011075105.1 Heteronetta atricapilla
CCAAAATGATCTGAAGGAAGTCCTCAGGCAAGAAGGATGGGAACCTGCAAACTTACCTGAAGGCTCAAAATTCTTCCTAAGGTCTCGGACACTCGGGGACTTTTCATTGCATCCTGGACATTGTATTCATATGAAAAGACAGAAAAGAGGAAATGTAGCAAAAACCTTTCTCTAAGGAACTACAAGAAATGATACACACAGCTTCTAGGGAAGAATGTGTCACAAAGGTAGCCCAGGAAACATGGTTTCTTATGAACCCAGGCCCTGATAACAGTGTTGTGGGTTTGGACCAATGCATCCTACCATGGAGCCCCACTCAGGTTCTCAGGGCCACAGGGCTGTCTAAACTGCCCCAGAGCCCAAGTGCAGCATCCCATGGTCTTTACTAGCAAGGTTTTAGAGGGCTAACCCTGACCCTTCCGCTCCTCCCAACCCACACAGGGATTGCTCTGCTTCCTCACATCTCCTCTCAGCAGGTACAAGACAGCGCTCCTTCATGCCTCGGAAGGTTCAGAAGGAGTTTGTTGCATTTGTTCAGCCTTGGCTTGGGACTTTGGATATGCCTTTTTCATCAAGTGGCATAGGTGTTGCAGGTGGGAAGGACCTTGGAAGGTCTCTAGCAGTGTCTCCTGCTGAATTTGGGATCTACACTGAGGTCCAAGCAGACATCCGAGGACTTCTGCTGAGTGGGTCCTGAATTCTTCCAAGACAAGAGAGGTCAGGTGTATATCTGAAGCCTTGGTGCAATGGGGCTTGGCCACAGGCATCTGAGAACTGGGCCAGTGTTAATCCCAATAGCAGATGGAAGGAACTGAGGAACTCTCCAACACAGGACAGTGTTTGTTTGTGTGTGTGTGCTTGTGTGTGTGGCGAGTGGGGTAGAACTGAGAAGAGGGGAAACCAGGACCTGCAGAACTAGTCCCTCATTGCAGACTTCCAAAATATCTCTTTAGAAATGGCATGTAGCCCTGACATGAGGAGCAGGGCTACCGTTGGGATTAGGTCCTAGCGTTGCAGCGATGTGTACTCTGTCACTCCATGTTACCTCTTTCCAGACTTCCTGGATCTCCTTCCCCCTTGGTCAGCTTGGAGTAGTGTTCCTGGTCTCTCTTATGGGAATGTGCTCGTCTTCCTCGGTGGAAGGATTGTTCTCCCATAATGGTAGGGCCTGAAAATGAGAAGCCATAGCAGCAACGTAAACCCTTATCCACACCCATGTTTGTCTCCTGTCCTTGGTGTGAAACTCCAAGGAAAGAGAAAAAGCACACTGACAAACACATCTTTTCCAGCAAAAGCAAAGAACGTTTGTGATGACGCAAATCATGGTAATCCTAGGACTTCCCTGAGCTACGAGCACGTCATTGCAGGCAGGCCTCCTGGAGAGGACAAAGGCAGGAAGAATAATTGCTCTCCGTGCCTGAGTGGATGGGATTCAGCATTGCCCGGGCTGCCCTGGTCTGCCCTGGTGTGACCTACTGCTGGCGTAGCCTTGCATTGTGTTCCTCTAGACACCCTTCTGCTAGGCAGCCTGTGCTGCCCAAGACAGCTGCATGGTTTTGCAGCGTACAATAAAGATATTCTTCCAGGCCTTTTGGAGGGGCAGTATGTGGGATGGTGAAAGGGATACACAAAGAGAAGAGGTCAAATTCACTAGGCATCTCTGCCAAGGCTACCAAATAATTCACTCGTTAGGCAGCTTCTGCCAGTGCCCAGAGATATCTGACACTTGTCCTTCATCTGCTCTGCCTTCAGGAGCTAGAGCTCTTCCTTTGCTCTGGTGTTCTTTTTTTTGGCAGGCGGTCCTTCCCTAAGGGTTTGTCATCCTCTCATGGGTCCTCTCCAGGGGTGCGTGGTCATTCCTGACTCATGCCCAGGGGTGGATGAGCCCAGGGTGCAGTTCTCTCTGTAGTACTCCATCCCACCCAAGATGTTTCAAATCTAAACCGTAGGCAAGAGGAATGGGGTCGTGCATACTTACTTGAAGGCTCAAAATTCTTCCTAAGGTCTTGGACATGACAAGAAATTTCCTTGTGTCCTGGGCATTGCATTCATATGAAAAGAGAGAGAAGAAGAAATTGAGCAGAGCTTTCCCTAAAGAAGTACAAAAAATGATACGCTCAGTTTTTGGGGACGAACACATCACATGGGCAGCCCAGTAATCACGGTGCCCTGTGAAGCAAGGGCCTGATAGCAGCGCTGTGCGTTTCACAGAATCACAGAGTCATCTAGTTTGGAAGAGACCTCCAAGATCACCTAGTCCAACCTCTGACCTAACACTAACAAGTCCTCCACTAAACCATATCCCTAAGCTCTACATCTAAACATCTTTTAAATACCTCCAGGGATGGTGTCCCAACTGCTTCCATGGGTAGCCCATTCCAATGCCTAACAACCCTTTTGGTAAATATTTTTTTCTTAATATCCAACCTAAACCTACCCTGGTGCAACTTTAGCCCATTCCCCCTTGTCCTGTCACCAGCAAAACTTTTCTCTATGGAAGTACAAGAAATGAGAAGCACAGCTTTTGGGGAAGAACATGTCATGTATGCAGACCAAGAAACATGGTGTGTTTGCCTGTGTTTGTTTGAGTTTGTAGCATATTTTTCCAGCTACCCCTAGTACTGATAAGAGGAGAAAAGAGGACCTGCACAGCTTTGGCGAGGGTACTTCACCTCCCTTTTTTAGACTGCAAAGAAGTCTCTGCAGAGATGGCACTTAGCTCTGATATAAGTGCTCTGTCACTCTTGTTTACCTCTTTGCATACTTTCTGGTTCTCCTTCTCCCTTGGTTTGCTTGGAGTAGTGCTCCTGCTCTCCCTTATGGGAATGCACTTGTCTTCCTTGGTGGAAGGATTGCTCTCTTTAAGGGTGACACCTGAAAAAAAGAAACCACAGCACCATGATTACCCCCTATCCACAAGCACGAGCATGTTCTATTTAGTGAAACTCAGTGGAAGAGCAACAAACCCCCACACATCCTCTTTTCAAACAAAATCCATGGACATGTGAGAGAGCAGCGATGTTGCCATCAGAGTCATTCCCTGAGGAAAGAACATGTCAGTGAAAGAAGCTTTTCTGGAAAGAAAGGTGGTTGGAAACTTTCCATCTATGCCAGGGTCAATGTGATTGAACGCAGTCCAAGCTGCCCTGCTTGTAGTTGATCGAAATAATTCAAGCTTCAAGATCCCCTGGAACACTGTCCTTAGGGACACAAGACCTAAACAGTGCTGGCAACTTCTTAAGGATATTTTCCTTAGAACAGAAGAACTCTCCAGCCCTGTGTAAAAAAGCAGACAGGGAGGGCAAACAGCCAGGATGGCTGAACAAAGACCTTCTGGTCAAACTGAGATGCAAGAAAGAAATTCACAAGCAGTGGGAGAAGGGACACTTAGGAAGAGTACAGGGATGTGGTCTGGATGCGCAGGTATGTGATAAGGAAAGCCAAGTCATGGGTAGAACTGAGCTTGGCAAGGAATGCAAAATATAACAGGAAAGGATTCTATAGGTACATTGCTCAAAAAAGAAAGGCCACAGATTGAACAGGTCATCTTGAATGCAATCTCGCAATGTATGCAGGACAACTGGAGGATCAGGCCTAGTCAGCATGGACTTATGAAAGTCAAGTCCTACCTGACCAACTTCATCTCCTTTTATGACCAGGTGACCTGCCTGGTAGATGAGGGAAAGCCTGTTGACATGGTCTATCTAGACTTCAGCAAGTCCTCTGACATGGTCTCCCCCAGTATTCTCCTGGAGAATCTGGCAGCCCATGGCTTGGACAGGTACACTCTTTGCTGGATTAAAAAAACTGTCTGGACGGCCGGGCCCAGAGGGCTGTGTTGAACAGAGTGATATCCAGCTGGCGACCAGTCACCAGTGGTGTTCCCCAGGTGTTGATGTTGGAGCCCATCCTCTTGAAAATATTTATTGATGATTTGGATGAGGTAGTTGAGTGTACCCTCAGTAAGTTTGCAGACAACACCAAGTTGGAGAAAAGTGTCGATGTGATGGAGGGTAGGAAGGCCCTGCAGAGGGACATGGCATGTTGGATATATAAGCAGAGGCTAAAGCAATGAGGTCCAACATGGCTAAGTGCCAGTCATACATTTTGGCCACAAAAATGCCATGCAGTCGTAAAGGCTTGGGGCAGAGTTGCTGGAAATCTGTGCAGAGGAAAAGGACCTGTGGGTGTTGGTCAATGCTTGTCTGAACATGAGCCAGCAGTGTGCCCAGGTGGCCAAGAAGGCCAACGGCATCTTGGCTTGTATCAGGAATAGTGTAGCCAGCAGAAACAGGGGGGTGATCATCCCTGTGTATTCAGCTCTGGTGAGGCTGTACCTTGAGTACTGTGTTCAGTTTTGGGCCCCTCACTATAAGAAGGACATCGAGGCCCCGGAGTGTGTCCAGAGAAGGGCTATGAAGCTGGTGAGGGTCTGGAACACAAGTCCTGTGAGGAACATCTGAGGGAACGGGGGTGGTTTGGTCTTGAGAAGAGTGCCTCAGGGGAGACCTTATTGCTCTCTACATGTACCTGAAAGGAAGCTGTGGGGAGCTGTGGGTTGGCCTCTTCTCACAGGTTACTAGTGAGAGGACTAGAGGGAATGGCCTCAAGTTGCTACAGGGAAGGTTCAGGTTAGAAATTGGGAGGCATTTCTTAGAAAAAGTAGTCAGGCATTGGAATGGGTTGCCCAGGGAGGTGGTGGAGTCACCATCCCTGGGGCCGTTTAAAGAAAGGTTGGACATGGTGCTTAGGGATTTGGTTTAGGGATATGTGGGTGATATTGGTGATAGGGGGATGGTTGGACCAGATGGTATTGGAGGTCTTTTCCAACCTTAATGATTTTATGATTTTATTATTGTGCATGTTCCTTCAGACTAGACTCCCATCCTGGAGGCGATCCTCACCAATCTACATAAAAGTGCTGTGGTGGGTTGACCTTCACTGGCTATCAGATGCCCACTATGCCACTCTCTCATTTTTTCTCCTCAGATTGTTGGGTGAGAAAAAGTGTCATGGATAAGATGAAGTCCTAAAAATTGCTTACCAAATGACATCATGGGCAGAACAGATGACTTCAAGATGATTCATTAAAGTAAGTGCCAGTAAAAATATAGTGGTGTATGGAGAAACACACAAAACCAAAACCACTTTCCCCACTTTCCCTCCTTCCCAGGCTCAACTTAAACCTTTTGCTGGTGACTCTGCTACCTCCCCTAACTTGGAGCACAGGAATGGGGAATGGGAGGGTTGGCCAGTTCACAGACTTTATTTCTGTTGATCCTTTTTCCACACACTGTTCCCTTTCAGTGTGAGGTCCCTTGCAAACAATGCAGTCCATCCAAAATTGCTCCGCTATGAATCGTCTCCATGGCCTTCAGCTTCCATTAGCTGGAGCTGGCTGGAACAGGCTCAGTCTGACAAAAGGCAGAGACACTGGTCTCATTCCTCAGACGCCACCCCTGCATCCCCTGCCACCCCTAGCCCTACCAAAGCCTTCCCAAATAAAGCCAATACATTATCCTACACAATCAAACAAAAAAGGTATCTCCCTTTGGAGACTCAGAGCAACAAGCTAAGGAGGTGCTCTGAAGATCATTCTGACCAAGCTGAAGGGCAAAATACTGATGGATCTGCTTGTTACAGTGGAGTTCTGTTCATGGCACACCTGATTGCTATGCTCTGCTCTTCATCTCTCTCCCAGTCATCTTTCCTGTTGCTGTCTGCTTGTCATCTCTTTAGCTATCTTTGGAAAGTGAAATGATGAAAAAGAGAAGGATATTGTTAAAGAGTTGGTGAATTACAGGAAGGACCATTAGGTGTCAGCAGAGTCACTGCCTGGAATGTGCCAAAAATATTGAGAAAGTGGAGGTTCTAAAAAGTGAGAAAAGATCCGTGCATATGTTTGTGAAAGTAAATGTGTTTGTGTGTGCCTTCTCAGTGTTATGTCTGAGCTCTGAATTCCTGATGCATACTTTGTGGTATCCATGCAACCTGCAGGGGAGACAGGAACTGTAGATTCCGTGAGATATTTCCTAAAATACACCACTTATTTGTCGTAACATCCATTTGCGACACAGTAAAGGCAGCTTGGTACTCCACCCAGTTACAGAATCAAATGGGAAGGAAAATTTTAAAGAAACTCAGTCCCAGAGGATGCAAATTCAGAAACTTCTTTGATATGAAGAACAAGTGATGGAAATGTACAATGTCTGCATATGAGCAAACACATAAGGTACAGGGCTGCAGCCCACAGGTGTGGTTTTATAGAAGGGAGGAAGCGGAACCCTGAAGAGGAGCCTCCAGAATCCTACTGTGCCTACTTCAAGGTGATCTACATCCCTCATCACACACCTTTGGCTGAGCTGACTAGCTCTCCTCTAGAATGCAAGTTAAACTGAACAACACACATTTAGATCACCCCAGCCATGGGTACTGAAATGTTTGTCTACAGTTCGTGCTAGCATTGGTGTTTTGAAGTGGGAACTCCACTGAAACGACTTCCGTGAAAGGGAATCCTGTTCTGGGTCATGTAGTGCCAATAGCATAACTGGATTTCTGGTGTCTGGGAGGTGTTGGTGATGCCCTTCATCATCTGTCCTTGCTCTTCTCCAGAAGCTGCCACACGAGGGCGCGGGTCTCACTGAGTACTCACTCAGATTTGCCAAGCCCATAAGGAAGTCTCCAGTAACCAAGGGCCTCCTGAAAGATGCCAGACCCCCATGGTAGAGATATGAACTTCACCACTGCAGGTGAGGTAGTGGGTCTGCTTGCTCAAGCGTGTAAAACTCTGCACATTGTCCCAGGAAGGGCACCCTGTGCAACATGTTCTCTTCATGCCTGTGCCACTATGAACTCTGAGTGAAGGACCCTCAGCCCTAACGGTGGATCTTTAAGTCCCAGGCCCAGAGACATAAGTCCTCCTCTTGCAGGGCAATAAATGCCCGAAGTTACCATACTAGGAAAGAGCACCACAGATATAAGATACTTCCCATCTCAATACTTCTGAAAGCAACAGAAATTGCCACAAACAGCTGAGAAAAAGACCTGAAAGAAACTTTATGGAAACATGGTTTCAAGCTCAGTATTCCTCCTTCAGCAACCAGAGCACCCAACCTGAGCAAGTGAAACTTTTCTACTAGTTGAATTGGCACTTGGAGAGAGAAGTCCCTTGTGAGAAATGGAGCAAAGAATTGTTCCCCTCATCAATTTTGCAGACAAGACTTGTCATATCTTACTTTTTTCGCATGGCTATACAACTAACGATAGCAACTGTGTGTACTTCTGGTTGTCTTTATTTTCACCCCAGAACAATACATTTCTCAAAGCTGAACTTCAAAAAGTCCTGAAGTCCTATTTTTTGAAATATGCATATATATATATATAATTACATTGTATATATATATATATATTATATATATATATATAATTACATGTATATATATTATATATACATATATAATATATACATACATATATATTACTTATTAAATATACCATGCTTTTTATGGTTAACAAAACCTCTATTCCTTTAAGCTACTTATTCATTTGTTTATTTTCCCATAGAAATAATGAAGGTAACCTAGAACACCCTACATTTTCACAGATTTCTTCCTGACAAGAATACAATAGAGTGATACATTCTTAAAGAATAACTGTGGATATATACAAAAATGCAGTAACTCACCTCATCTGTGTCTCTCCTGAGCTAACTGGCTTTCACTTGCTGTATGATGGCACAGATATGCACATCCTTCAGTGTCGTTGGACTTTATACTGTTACAGGGAAAAGGGCTCTAAAAAATGTTGAGACCTTCACACTAGACTTTTAACTGACTGGCAGAAGAGGTTTTATCACCCTTGGAAATCTCACCCTTGGATAAGATTTAGTGATTCTGTGATTCTTTAAGGAAGGCCTACAGGTAATCTGAGGAAGAAAGGTTTCAGGACATGATGTATGCATGATGTTGCATGATGTATGTGCTTGGAGTTATCTTTAATATGCCTCTGGTACAGATAATATATGAATGGCTGCTACACAGTGAAGGTTGGTCACTAAAAGACAGCTGTACTTTCAGGAATGGGTTACCCCACTGGTTTCACAGTAAGAGACAATTTACTTTCTTGAAAAGGAAGCCTTTTCTTGTGCATTGTTAGGGATGCTTCTGGTGTCCAGATCGAGCCATATCTGCCTTTTCCTATTGTTTCCTCTACAGAACATTGTAGGACATTCAGTGGTGAAAAGGACCTTTTAGATTCATAATAATTTGTGAATCAGGTTTATGAAGTTTTGTCTTACCTATGAAAGTAGTGATTTCCAGTAGTAGCTTGTCAGCAGACGTCTTCTAGATGTCTACTCTATATAACAGAATCAAAGAATCGTGGATTCATTAAGGCTGAAAGTGACTTCCAAGATCTTCTGGTCCAACCACCCCCCTATCACCAATGTCATCCACTAAACCACATCCCTAAGCATCGTGTCCAATCTTTCCTTAAATACCCCCAAGGACAGTGACTCCAGCATGTCTCTAGGCAACCTGTTCCAATGCCTAGCTATTCTTTCTGAGAAGTGTCTCCTAATTTCTAACCTGAAACTCTTCTGGTACTACTTGAGGCCATTCCCTCTTGTCCTATCACTAAGACTCCAAGAAGACTGTCCTCCTCTGAAAAGGACAAGAGTTCCTACTTGTAAGATTTTTATAGCCCTATATGAAACTTATTTTATTGCCATGTCATACCTCCTCTTGATAAGCGACTTAAAGTACAAAAGTCATTTGTAAATCATTCTTGGATTATTTTTTATGAACTTTTGATGTGAACTTTATGAAATATTAACTTGTGTTGTGGTTTAACCTTGCAGAGAGCTAAGTACCACACAGCTGTTTGCTCACCCCCCCCCCCCCGGTGTCACAGGGGAGAGAATCTGGAAAAAGAAATGTAAAACTCATAAGCCAAGAAAAAGTTTAGTAGGAAACAATAAGGAGGAAAAAAAATGAGAGAAAATAATACAGAAAACAAACTTTCAACCAATCCCCAAGCATCACCAACCCCCTTGGAAAGCTCCCCTAAGATTTCATTGTTCACCATAATGTCATGGAAAATTCTTTTGGTTAGTTTGGATCAGCTGTCTTGATTCTGCCCCCTTTCATCTTCTTGTGCACCCCCAGCCTCCTCATGAGCAGGGCAGTATGAAAAGCAAAGAATTCCTTGATTTAGTCTAAGCACTGCTCAGCAACAACTAAAATATCGGTGTTTTATCACTCTTATTCTCATCCTAAATCCAAAACAGAACCATACCAACTACTAGGAAGAAAATTATCTAGGCAGATTTGCTTTCATGAGTTCTACTTAGTGTCTCATTACTTCTGCATTCCTGTACCCTATGGGAGCACTTCCTTCACTAGACCACTCTGCATGAGGTAAATAGCAGAATAATAGTAAGGGGATTCTGATTATGTGCTGCTTCATAGAACAGGATTTACAGGCAACTACATAGAACTGCTACATAGAACAGGATTTACAGGCCCTTCACAGGCTGAAGGGACAGAGGAACATAGATGCCTGGTGAGGGAAAAGTCCTTCTGGGTGTGTATACTTTTATGAGGGTTAGAGTGCTAGTACCAAAAGGAAATTTATCTAAATGCACCTGAAGAATTGTACTCAGGCTACTCAGGGAACCGGTTAATAACTTTCCCTGTGAAACTGGTTTTGAAGACATCCAGGTCCAACAGTGCTGGTCACTTCTGAAGAACCACTTCTTAAGAGCACAGAAACAGGCAATTCCAAAATCTCAAAAGTCAGTCAGGAAGGGCAGAAAGTCATCTTGGCAGGACGAGTATCTTCGTCTAGAGCTTAGGCAGAAAAAGAAAATGCATGCCCACTGGAAGCGTGGACAAGTGACATGGAAGGACTACAGAGATGTTGTTTTCTGTTCTAAGGAGAAAATTAATGCAGCCAAGGCTCAGTTAGAGTTGAAGCTGGCAAGTACTGTGGGGGATAAGAAAAGGCTTTTAAAAGTATATATATTAACAGCAAAAGGAGGACCAGAGAAAACATTTGTCCATTACCTATGAGAATGTCTGTCTTCAACATTGATGATGAAGGTACCCCAGGTGCCTTGAAAATGGAGGACCATGACTGTGAAAATGATAAACTTCCAGCCAACACTAAACTTCTGTGGGATTTTCTGCTCCAGATGAATGTGCATAAGTCTATGGGTCCTGATGGGATTCATCCTAGGGTGTTCAAACAGCTTATTGATGTCATTACAAAACCTCTCTGAATTATTTTTCAATGGTCTTACGAATCTGGAGAGGTCCCAGCTGACTAGCAACAGGAAAACATTGTTCAAATTTTCAAGGACAAGATAGAAGACCCTGGTAATTACAGGCCTGTCAGTCTCACTTCAGTGCCTATTAAAATTATAGGGAATATTATTCTAGGAGTTAGTGAAAAAAACTTGAATGACAAAATAATCATTGGTCACAGCCAACACAGATTCATGAGGGGAAAGAATTGTTTAGTAAATTTAATTTCCTTTTATAACAAGGTTGCTTATCTAGTTGGCCAAGTGATGCCAGTTCATGTAATTTTTTTTGGATTTCTGCAAAGCTGTAGATATTATCTCTCAAAGTATCCTTCTGGACAAAAGGATACTTTTGTCCAGGTGGATGTCCAGGTGGATGAAAAATTGGCTGATGGGTTGGGCTCAAAGCATTATAGTAAATAGGGTTAACATCAAACTGGTGGACAGCTACTAGTGGGGTTCCGCAGGGCTCCATTTTAGGGCTAGTTGTTTTAAATTATTTCATAAATGATCTAGATATCTGCACCCTTCAGTGTGGATATCTGTTCCAGAGTGGTCATCCACAGGCTGCAGGGACACCTGCTCCACCATGGTCCTCTCCACAAGCTGCAGTGTGGATACCTGCTCCTCTGTAGTCCTCCCCACGGGCTGCAGTGGAAATCTCTGCTCTGGGACATGGAACACCTCCTCCCCCTCCTTCTTTGATGACCTTGCTGTCTACAGAGCTGTTTCTCTCATTTATTTTTTTTTTCATTCCTACCTGCCATACAGCATTTTGTCCTTTCTTAAGTATGTTTTCCCAGAGGTGCCACCAGCTTGACTGATTGATTCATCTTTGTCCAGCAGTGGATTCATTTTGAAGACTGCTGTATCCAGCTGTGCTCAACATGGGGGCAGCCCTTCACCTTTTCCCAAAAAGGTCACCCCTGCAGTCCCCAGCTACCAAATCCTTTCACAGACACCCAATACAGAAAGGAAGGAAGGGTATTTTTGTTTGTTTCTTTGGTTTTTTTTTTTTCTATAGTTATCTGTCATGTTATACAGTATACAGTACAGTGAACATGCAGTTATATTCACTGCACCGAGCCTGACTGAATTTAAGAAGAGATTGGACTGTGCACTTAGTCACATGGTTTGAACTTTTGGATGGACCTTTGCGGTGTCAAGAGTTGGACTTGATGATCCTTAAGGGTCCCTTCCAACTCAGGATATTCTATGATTCTATGATTCTACTAGTCTTCTCAACTTTATTTTCTAGCAGCGAGAGCCATTTATTGTCCTTTTCCTGTTAGTGCAGAATTGCTCCTCCTACTTCAACCTTGAACATAAGTCATCTTTTTTCTTCCAGCCTTTTTTAGTAAAGGACGGTCACGAGGTTTCTGCTGATAGGTAAGAGTACAAGACTTTTAAAGGCTAAAAAGGAAGCACAATGAAAACAGCAAAATAATATATTCTAGATGCTGTTTTGTCCAATTATATTCTCTTTACTATTTCACAAGATATACTTTGGGATTGCTATAATGATAAGAAATATAGTAGAAGATATGTTAGTGGTATTAAGGAAAGAGTGTTTTGGTAACTAAACCTCTGAGTATTAATATAAGTTTTTGAGATTTATATTGTAGTTTAAATTATTTTATTTCATTGAACTACTACTTTGCAAACATATGTAATGTTCTGATACGAATGATTGAAAATGTAAAATTATCTGCTTTAGACTGGTAAAAATCTGTTAAAATGATCATAATATTTATCATAGCAAGGAATTAAGGATTGCAGGAGAAATGTGCAAAGATACAGAATGACAAACACATATTTTGCTGTTTTCATACTTTTTATTCTTGAATGGTTTAGATCTAAATGTTAATATTCTGCTCTTCAAATGGGGTATTGTGGAAAGAGCTTGTAAGTGCAAATTTGCAATCAGAATGTGGATTAATGTGCATTTAAATGTGCAGTTGATCTTTTGTAACATGCAGCTTGTCACAACTTTTTTGCTTGGAAAAGAAGAGGGAGGTGACATACATGGCGACTCGTTATTCTCTAACCTGACTTCTGAGCGATTAGAACAGTATCTTGTGTTTTCCTGCACTATGGTTGAATTGCCTCCCTCTTATACTCTGCGTATTCAGAGTAAAAGCCAGACTCCTGAAGCCATGATATATTCCCCAGGTGCTTCCTTACAACTCCCAGTTTCATTGCCCTACAGAACAACTCTTTTACTCACTTCTGTGGTTCACAGTGATCAAGGACAAGAGTACAAGCCTGTTGCAACTAAGATTGCTTGCAGGTGCAAGGTAATACACCCACAGAGATAAGGAATGGGGCATGCTGAGAGACAGGCTGATTGATTTTAAAAGGCTGTGAGAGGACTAGGACTGTATGCACAGATGAGGTCCTATGTTGCAACTCTGTGGAATGCATTTTTTGTCCGAAGTCTTCTGAGATGGGACCCTGGAGAAGTTTCTAAGGACATTATTGGAGAACCAGACCAGGCAGTCATTCCCTCTCTCTCAGTTATGCATAGACTACACCTGCTACTCTGTTACAAAGTGAAAGCAGGATTTTCTATGTCACGTCCACTTCCAGTATGTGTTCTTACATTGTGCCTCTTGCACCAGGATGTGACACACCACTGTACAAACAAAGTGGGTAGGGAAGTATTGAAGTACAGCCCAGTTTCCTAAAAGAACCCCACAAAAGCAGGTGCTCTTGCATACATTGCATGAGAGCTCAGCAACATAAGTAGAGGGCTGACAGAGGGCATCCTCCACTCCCGGCCTGACATCAAAATCAGTTTTAAATTGAAAGTTCCTATGCCCCATAAGAGGGATGGTTAGGAAACAACAAGGGAAAGCAGTTCCCTCAGATACAGTGAGCTATGAGCTGTGGAAGCACAGTTTCCCCTTCAGCCAAATGTCCCAGAAATGCCACAGGGTGTGAAGACAGCAGGCAGAGCCAGGTGCTGCTGATGGAGCCTATCAGCAGCCCTACACAAGACAAAGTGATGAATCAGTTGTAAGATCCATTTAAGGGATCCACTCAGGAGAAAAATGGAGACGGGGCTAGAGTCAAGTTCCAACATGAGTCCAAAATCTGTTCAGGACACAAGGTCCAAAGTCTGTCAAGGAGGGAGAGGTGGGCACAGGCCTGTGGTCCATGACACAAACCTAAATGAATTTCCAAGAGCAATAAACCAAGAATGTGATTGGAAGTGAGGGTGGTCAGGGTTATTAAAACTCCTTAGTGCACTTAAGGCACTGAGAATGACAAAACTGAGAATGCCATGTGATCAGCTCAATTCTTCTTGCCAAGGGAGCAGGCAAGAAGGACCCCAGTGATTACACATTATGATGCTGGCTGGAGAGAAATGAGGGTCTGTCTGTGCTCCCCCTGTTGCTCATGAATTTTACCCTAGGCTAGTACAGATCTGAAAGAATCAATACAACAGAGACAAGATATATCTGCATTTTATACCAAAATAAAATAATACTCAGCTACAATGAGGGCAAAACTAGATCAGTTCTAAGAGCCGTATATTTTATTTGCTCTGTTTAGAAGTAAAGAAATATTTCCTAAACATTTCCTTAGAAATTGCTAAACCTTCACCTCAGAGAATGTAGTTGTTCGGTAGAGCAGTTCTATGGTTGTCAAATCCATCCTTGACAAAGCAAAAAATGCTTCCAGGCGGTGGCCTAAATGCTATTCTCAGTTCAAGAGGGAAAATATCACAGTGTTTCAACGCAATTTAAATCTATTCAAATCTTTCATGAGGTCCATGTTGTGGTTTAAGACAAAGCCAGAACTATGTCAGGCAGTAATAATCAACATGGCTAGAAATATGATCACAAAGAGCTTAGCTAGGAGAGAAAGATTTTTCCAACCTGCATGTGATTCTTTGACTGCCATTTCTTTATTGTCTGTTGGAAAATGCTTGAATAGATGAGGGGGTGTTGTGGTTTAACCCAGCTGGCAGCTAACAGCCGTTCACTCACCACACAGCCGTTCACTCACCCTCCCCCCTCCCTCTCTGGGATGGGGGAGAGAAATGGGAAAGTGAAGCCTGTGGGTTGAGATAAAGACAGTTTATTAAGATAGAAAATAATAATAATAATAATATGTACAAACAAGTGATGCACAATGCAATTGCTCACCACCTGCTGACCGATGCCCAGCCCAAACCCGAGCAGCCGGCCCCCCAGCTCCAGCTAGCCACCCCTATATATTGTTCAGCATGATGTCAGATGGCATGGAATACCCCTTTGGCCAGTCTGGGTCAGCTGTCCTTGGTCTGTCCCCTCCCAGCTCTTGCTGCACCCCCATCCTGCTCACTGGCAGGACAGAGCGAGGAGCTGAAATGTCCTTGGATTAGTGTAAGCATTGCTCATCCAAACATCAGCATGTTACCAGCACTCTTCTAATCCTAATCCAAAACATAGCACCCTACCAGCTACTAGGAGGAAAAATAACTCTGTCCTAATTGAAACCAGGACGGGGGGAAAGGCCCATATTAGAGCCTTAAGGAGTTTTCTTTATGTGGCCTCTGTTCAAGCCACAGATTTTTCACTTAGGATAAATATCATCAGGAACTGTGCTGTATATTTCCCACTTATGATATACACAGCATCCTCTGGGTTGCCACCTCCACTTATCATCCTACCCCCTCTAATGGTGACCTGCTAAATAATTTCTACCAAGGATGCCAAACACCTGTGCTAACTGGTCCATCTCTTCTTCCCAGGACTCACCTCCCCAGAAGTTACCCCGTCAGGTAGAGCCTTTACATGCTAAAGAAAAGTGAAGATTTCTATGCCTTGCTTTAGAAAGTGTTTCTGTTTTAGTGAGATTATGTTTCATTGTTTTTTATTCCTTTCAGGAATTCTTTCTCATGGTACATCAGTCATTACCAGGATTATTAGCAACTTGATCGACATTATATTTTTGGAAGTTTTTCAGAACGTGTGCTCAGAAATGAATCTCAGAGCAGTCCTGTTCTTAGCTCTTCCAAAATGTTTTTTAATTTCAAAGTGGTTTACAGGTAAGAAACTCCTTAATATATCTAGAAATTCACTTTAGCTACAGAATAGAAATAAATATGATGAATTATATGAAAGATCAGTGCATGTAATGAAATGAAGAAAGCAGAATCCATGGAGGAAGCTGGAACAGAGAAGAAAAAAACTTCCCTTTCCCCTTTTTCCTGTATTGGTAGAAAAAAGAAAGTACCACCAAGTTAAACATATCTTTTGTGGACTATTTTAGTTGCTGATCACCAAGGGGTTTTTGTTCAGGGTGAGAAGTCCCTCAGAGAGAAACAATTATTCAAACCTAACTTTGGTGTAGACAGACAGTCCCAAATTAGATTACTCTGGTCTGAGATGCCAGTCCCTGCCTGAGTCACCTTTAGGATACTTATTTTAACCCTATGCCTAACACTTCATGGTCAGGAGTTGGCTCCAAATTGTTCTGCTCATGTCTCAAGTATGACTTAGTATTCAGTTCAGATAGCCAATTTCCTAAGATATCACACTTGCACTTCTGTTCATATTCCCATTCCCTGAAGGAATAAATGTACTGTAGGTCCTGTGTAATGTCTGGCAACTCCCAAGTGTGGAATAACATTGGCCGTCTCAGATGAGGTGAGACACGATAGTCCTGATCTGGAGTGTTGGCTGTCTCAGGGACTAAACATAGGTGTATTATCTTACCACACAGATGAAAGAGGCCTGGTCAGTCTCTCACAGGTAGTACAGCCAGTGGAGAGCAAGAACCCACACAGATTGCTTTCAGGCTGCTCAGATTGTCAACTCCTTGCAGCTCATTTATGGTAACTTGCTCCTACCTCAGTGAGCTTTTGTTTACAGTCCTCCCACCAGTGTACCTCTACGGTCTTCTTGAATAAATTGCTGCCCCCAATACCCCTCTTCTCCATGAACATATAACATGACTGCCATATATATAAAAACCTGGAAATGTGGAAATCCTAAAGCATGTATGTGCCTGGAGGAGGTGGTAGTGGTAGCAGTGACTAAAGATCCTGTCCTCATTTTTTGCAGAGGACTATACAACTCTAGCCTAAACCTACTTTTTGGATTAAAGTAACACATAACTTTTTGCCTAATTGCTTCCTCAGTAGAAAGAGTATATTGCAGAAAAAAAAAAAAAAAAAAAAAAGGCAACAACAACAACATTGCATTTGGTCCTACCTTTTCCTTGCAGATGAAGTTCCTATCACCATCAGTGTTGATCCTTCAGTTGTCTGTGTTGGTGAGCAAGTGACTCTGTCATGCCGGTTGACACACAGCGTCCCCTCCAACACAGGCTTGCTTTGGTACAAAAAAGAAAAGGAAAGGGATACTCCACTGTGCTCTTCCTCCAGCCTGGGTGGTGTGGTGGAGCAGTGCCAGGATGAAGAATGGTGCAGGATTAAGGGGTGCTGGAAAAGAAGATCACTTCTGCTGATTATCCAGCATGTGCAAGTAGCTGATGAGGGGGAATACGTTTGTGCTGTGAGTGGCAGTGCTGGCTCACTGGAGGCTGTTACTCACCTTGATGTTACAGGTAAGCAGGGAGACTGTCACAGTGAAATGTAACCTGCTACAACCATGCTGAGTTCCATTCCCATCAGGGCTCTCAGGCTCTGCCTATTCCTTGCTCAACAGTTGAGACCTTCTCCTGGGGAAATATGCAGAGACCCAGGAAATAGCTGGGAAGTCTTGCTTCAGTTCTTAGTATCTGAAGACAGGGTACTGAAGGGCATGGGGCCTGTGGCTTGTCATGTGGGAAAATAGTGCAATGGGGAATGGCTGATTATCCTTGTATGAGTGCATTTAGTGTTTTTCTACTATGGAATTATCAATATTCAGCTTCTTCAGTTAGCTTTGTAAACTTAAACTTTGCCTTTGTAAAATGAAAAAAAAAAAAAAAAAAAAGGACTCTACTAGGGATTTACCTATATATTTACCTATGTGTAGATGTGTAGTGAGCACAATGATATGCTAAGGACCCCTTTTCTCTCTTCATTTGAAATTTCCCATCATGGAAGACCTGTCCTAAATGTAAACCTGGAAATGCTGCCAGCAGTCACTTTATCAAGTCTGACCTTCTGTTGGACAAGTCTGATTTGATGTCTCGTATTTTGGTATTGGGTAAGATGGAAGAATTCCATGCCCTTTGTTGTCTCCAAAACATTCATTTTTATGGCCCTGTATCATATTCCCCCTCAGTCATTTGGAGACTGCTCATTCTGGTTTTGCAAGCTCCAAGATAGTTTTTCTTGACTTAATCATCATCCAGGCTCACTGGGGTTTGCTGTCTCTGTGTGATAAGATGACCTAGTATTTTTTCTTGTGGTAGTCAAATTAAATGGCCCTTTTGCTCTGAGTATGACGAATTTCTATGTGCTATGAATATTAACAAATAAACTAAAACAAGCCAAAACAGAAAAAATCTGAAAGCATCATCTTTCTGTAGTTATTTTTTTAATTTACATGTATGTTTGTCTTTATTTTTATATAACTCTCATATTTCATTCTTACTGCAATAACTCCATTACAGCACTCGGAAATAAGACAACTTTGGAAAGGGATCAGCAGGAGGAGGGCACGTGTCGCTACACATGTAAGTCAAAATGATGGAAACCAAAACCTGAAGTCCTTTGGATAAACTATGGAGGAGGCAATAAAAATGTGGAGGCCAAGACCTATGTAACCTGGAATAAGAGAGACCTTTTTGCATTGCAAAGCATCACGACAGTGCCTTGTGATGATGTAGATGTGAAATGTGTAGTTACACTTGTCAAAGAAAAGATAAGACGAACTGGTAGGTAACATTTTAACACTTGCATCTGCATTGCTGAGGGAATCAGACCCCTTCCAGGCAGGAAGTTACACATTTGTGAGTGGGAAAAAAAGAGAAGTATTTCTGCTGTTTCTGAAATTTTAAAAATGAAATGCTTAAAAGCCAGATGGTTTTAACTGTTAATGGAATAGCAACAAAAGTGCAGGTGTTTTGTGAGATCTCTCCTATGGCATAGTTGGCATTTCTTTGTTGTGCCCAATGCAGCGGTGGTAAGTTGCCTCTATTGCAGGTTCCCTGAATGGAATGATTCTGCAAAAGCCAAACATTTGTATGTACAAGAGCCAAATAAGAGGTTCCTTTGTAAAGTCCAAAGCCACATGGGTCAATCCCCAAGGAGAAGATCTATCTTCACTGGCCCAGACAAGCATTCTACAGGAGAAGGACAGGATTTTTGCAACAGAACATTCCATTGAGATACCCTGTGGAGAACCATCTCCTTCTTTCTTGACCACTAATGTGGAATCCAATCTAAACTTTGCTCAACAGTCAGGTATGCAGCAATTAATTTACCCATTTTTTGCATTTCAACATTCTCTGAGGAAGCGAATGTATCCTCTTTTCACATCACTCTGCACTAATAAACAGGATGGGCCTAATGCTGTGAATTGTTTCACTCAGTTTCAAAAAATGCTCCATAGTTAATTTTGTTCAGGAGTATGTTGCTCAAAACTCTGATGAATTGTTTCACTCAGTTTCCAAAAATGCTCCATAGTTAATTTTGTTCAGGAGTATGTTGCTCAAAACTCTGATGAAGTCAATGTCTGCAGTCATGGCATCTCATCCCCCAGGTTGTGGCTGAAAACTGGATGCAGGGGGGAATATGACTGCTGAAGATAAGGAAAAGGCTGAGGTTCTTAATGCGTTCTTTACATCAGACTAGACATCTTTACTAGCCATCGCTTATCCTTGGGGTACTCAGCCTCCCAACCTGGAAGTCGGGGAGAGGGAGCAGTTCAGGTGGAAACAGTTAGAGACCTGCAGCTCCACCTGAATTGTCACAAGTCCATGAGGCCAAATGGGATTCACCCGAGGGTGCTGAGGGAGTTGGCAGGTGTGATTGCTGGGCTGCTCTCCATCATCTATCAGCAGTCATGGTCATCTGTAGAGGTCCCGGATGACTTTAAACTTGCTAATGTGATGCCCATCTATAAAAGGGTCATAAAGAGGAGCAGGGGAACTACAGGCCTGTCATCCTGACATCAGTGCCAGGAAAGGAGATGGAACAGGTCATCCTGAATGTAATCACGCAGCGTATGTGGGACAACCAGGGGATGAGGCCCAGTCAACATGGGTTCATGAAAGGCAAGTCCTGTCTGACCAACCTTATCTCCTTCTATGACTGGGTGACCCTCCTGGTGGATGAGGGAATGGCTATTGACATAGTCTACCTAGACTTCAGCAAGGCCTTTGACACAGTATTCTCCTGGAAAAGCTGGAAGCCCATGGCTTGGACAGGTACAATTTTAGCTTGGTTAAAACTTGGCTGGATGACTGAGCAAAGAGAGTAGTGGTGAGCAGAGTGAAATCCAGCTGACGACTGGTCACAAGTGGTGTTCCCCAGGGGTCACTGTTGGGACCCATCCTCTTTAATATCTTTATTGATGATTTGGATGGTGGAATTGAGTGCACCCTCAGTAACTTTGAGGAAAACACCAAGTTGGGAGGAAGTGTAGGTCTGCAGGAGGGTCCCTGCAGAGAGACTTGGACAGGATGGGTCGATGGGCAGAGGACAATGGGGTGAGGTTCAACATGGCTAAGTGCCAGGTCCTGCACTTTGGTTGCAACTCGATGCAGCTCTACAGGCTTGGGGCAGTGTGGCTGGAAAAGTGCAGAGGAAAAGGATCTGGGGGTGTTGGTAAATGCTCACTGAACATGAGCCAGCAGTTTGGCCAGGAATAGTGTAGCCAGAAGGACCAGGGAGGTGATCATCCCCTTGTACTATGCACTGGTGAGGCTGCACCTCAAGTACTGTGTTCAGTTTTGGGTCCCTCACTACAGCAAGGACATTGAGGCCCTGGAATGTGTCCAGAGAAGGTCTATGAAGCTGGTGAAGTGTCTGGAACACAAGTCCTATTAGGAGCAGCTGAGGGAACTGGGGTTGTTTAGTCTGGAGCAGAGGAGGCTCAGGGTAGACCTTATTGCTCTCTACCACTACCTGAAAGGAAGTTGTGAGTAGCTGGAGGTTGGCCTCTTCTCACAGGTTACTAGTGATAGGACTAGAGGGAATGGCCTCAAGATGTGCCAGGGGAGGCTCAGACTGGAAATTAGGAGACATTTCTTCTCAGAATTAGTTAGAGTTTGCCCAGGGAGGTGGTGGAGTCACTGTCCCTGTGGATGTTTAAGGAAAAGTTGAACATGGCGTTTAGGGACATGGTTTAATGGGTGACATTGGTATTAGGGTGATGGTTGGACCAGATGATCTTGAAGGTCTTTTCCAACCGTAATGATTCTATGATTCTATGAAAAGGGAAGAACATCTGGTGATGCTAGAAAAGGCAGGAAGACAGTAGGCTCCGGACATCAGTGCTTCTAGCCTATTTACTAGCATGGACCTCTGTGTTTTGATGTTGACAGAGAGGTTTATCTCCCAGATCTTTAGACTGTCAGATGCTGAGATTTGTCCCCAGCAATGAAATACTTTGTTAGGCTCTTAAAGAATTATTCTGGTTGAAAGGTGTTTTCAAGCAACAAGACTAAGGCTAAGCTTTCTTCTGTAATTCTTACTCATCTAAAGCATTGAAAATCAACTTAACTTACGCTAAAGTATTTTTATGGAATCACTTAGAGCAATATCACTCCATTCAGAGGTCGTGTAGGAAATAGATATGCTCTTGAATAAAAATAAAGACATAATATCAAGATCAAGTATAATTTAAAAATTCCCCAGGGGAAAAAAAATCACTTCCCAGTTTATTCCAGTTTGTCTGAGCAGTAAGATAAAATACAAACATAAAGGTTGTGCCTAAACTTTCTTTAAAACTTCTAGTGTTCCTCACCACTCTTCCATATGAATAATTATTTTTAAAAATATTCTTCTGCTAACCATGTCCAAATGGGACAGACTGTATGACCCCACTGCCACTCTATGTCTGTGCTGTATTGCAAGGAATTTGATGTCATTTTTAAAAATTGGTTTTTCTCCATTTTTCAGAAAACCGTGACCGGTTTGGGAGTTTTTACCTCTTTTGCCTCCTCTTCCTTATTTTAATAGGTAAGCTATTCCTCTATGCTACAGTCCCCATTTTCCAGTTCTTTGTGGTGAACTTCCAAAAACATTGTAACCCACATTTTCCAATCATCTATTGTCCCTCCAAAGTGATATAGACATCCCATGACATAGATAACTCATTCTTCCCAAGAAACTAGCAGCTCTGGATGCCTTCAGAAGAATCCTTTTGTAGGTAAATTCACTCAAGAACTACTCTAGCCTTCCAAATGTACCCCAAAGCTCTTCTACTCCACAAATCAACTTATTCTGTCATAGCCCCATAAAAATATCCTTCTTTGCCTTTCCAGATCCTCTGTGTTTCTAGCACCCAGACTTACTGAAGTTGGTTTTCTTCCATACAAACACTTTTTTTTTTTTTTTATCACCTCATTATTCTTGTTCATATTACCTTTTTATTTATCTAGTTAGTTAGTTAGCTTGTGTGTGTGTATGTGTGGCTTAGTATATGAACTATAACAAATGTTCTTTATTAATTGGACATCAGTCAGTAAAGATGTTAGGAATCTGGTGTTCACATTTTTGTTTTCCTTCCCAATGTGTAGAATTCACCAAACCAACCTGCATTTGCTAGTACTTTGATGCAGTTGAGATTATATATTCTGAAAAATTTAATATTACTTGGGGAAAAAATAAAAATTAGCTCTTGTGAGCATATTAAACATGTCAATGACTCAAAGCCTCCGAGGCATTTCTGTATGAAACAAAATCCTCAGCATTTGTAGAAAACAAATGTGAATACCTCAGATTGTGAAAAAAAAAATGAATACCAATCTGTCCTCTCTGGGTTGATGGCATTCCAAATTTAACTGTTCATGCTTTACGTTCTGTTGTGATGATAATAATGTTGTCCTGTTTTTAGCATTTGTACTGCAGATTTTCAAGTATATCTGGCATCCATCCATTGATACAAGTGAATTTTCTTGATTTTTTATTTATTTCTTCTAAGTACGAATAAATAATTCACATTTAGGTGTTATGTCTTCTGGCTGGGAGCAAGGTTTCTGCTACTTTGCTACCGTCATTATTGTTTCAGTGGAAAACAATTAGCAAATTGTAGGATTGATAAATTCCAAAATTACAAGGAATATGCTTTCTTGGGAGATGATCCTTTCTATGGAAAGGAGATGTGGGTTTGTAATGCAAACAGGTCTGTGTTTGAGAAAACCTCTCACAGCTTTCCCTCATCTTTCTTCCAAACACTGTCCAAAAAGACTGACTTGAGGGAGGGAGCTCCATGGTACTATAAGAAAGACAAGTTTGCAGTTGCCAACAGACCTTCTCCCCTTACAGAAGAGGTCTGTTCCTTTGCTAGGAATGCTTCTAGAGGAAGTAGCCACAGGGAAAGGGAACGCCATGTGCTGGGATGTAGGGTAGTGCCAGGCTGAAATCCTGGTGGGAGGCAGCAGGAAAGGTCTAGTGGTGCTGTGGTAGGGGTACTGCTGATTCTGGTGTGGAAGGGTGTGGCCAAGGAGAGGTGCTGTGTCCCTCAGCCTCTCAACTGCCAGCCCAGGCACGTGGCTGTCATGGGCATGGAGGCATACACATAGCAAGCAGTGTATGCCTGGTAGGGCTATTTCCCCAAAATGCGTGGAGACATGTGAGGGCGGTAGAGGTATCCCAGTGGCAGCTTGATGGCGAATGACCTAGAGCCCTTGTGCCCCCTGCTGGCAGCAGCTCCTGCCTGGTATGTCCCTCATTTCTCTTCCTTCTCCCCATCTCTTTTGCAGAGGAGCTGCAGGCACAAGGCAGGGCGCAGGGGGATGCAGAAAAGGGTGATTATGTGCAGAGACCTGCCCCCATGCCTCTGTGCATGGGGAAGTTGTGGCTGGGTGCGGGTGCTGGTGGAGGACGAGTGTGCCTTGCTGAAGGCTTCCCGTGCTCTTCTGCCAGTCCTTTGGTGGGATGGGGTGCTAAGCAATGTGTCCTCCCTTCCCACTCTCTCCTGACAGATTCTCTGAAGAAGGAGAATGGTGAGTGGGGCCATGAATCCAAATACACTAGCTAATGCCGAGTTTTTTGGGTCACGGTATAGTGTTGCTGGTGGTGTCATATTTGGGGTGAGGTTGTGGAGCAGGAGTGAGTGTGAGGGAAGGGGATTTGGAGGGAATTCTGAGAAGTGGTGGCTGGAGGTGGAGAGCCTGGTCCACTGAGCAGCCCTGTTTCCTTTGGGTGGTGTGTGTGGATTGGGCTGGTGACAATGATCCCTGCCAGAGTCAGAGGGGTGCTAGGGGTGGTTGGAAGGGCATGAGCCAAGGCCTCCACCAGAGACATTCTCTGTGCCATGTAGAGGTAGACAGACAAGAAGGCACTGCCTTGTAACTCGTGTGTCTTGACCTGACTTGTCTTCTTCTCTGGAGGCCATGGTGACTGTGCAGAGGAACTCCATGCAATATATGGTGAGCTATGTGCCCACAAGCTTTTCCTGTGGGGACAGAGGCCTTGGAGGTGGTGAGTCAGACAGCCACTCCAGCAATGGCAACTACACCTGAAGCATCACTATGATGGAGCCTGCCAGTGTGCCATGGTCTGGGTTCTAACTGGTGCTCCCTAGATTGGGCTTTGTCAAAGAAACGCCCATTGGCCACCAAAGTAGTTGCTTTTACTCCATCATTTTAAGCAGGGGCAAAAGGGGTGGGGGGCAGACCTGCATTCTGCAGAATCCTCTGCAGAGTAGCTGCAGCCACAAAGGAGAGTGGAGGGGGATGCAAAAAATGGCAAGTGTGTAAAGAGATAAAGAAAAGATTTGAGCCTCCTAAGTATGCTAGACCCCACTTCTCTTGCCTGTGATCATCTTTGGGAACATCTCGGGTGGGATGGATCACTGCAGGGAGAAGTAAGCCCCTGAGGGGTCTACTCCTCTGAACAAGTTACTCACAGAAGCCCTTCCAGTCCACAGCAGAAGTCTTAGCCTTTGGGAAGGGATGGATTTCATGCTAGGGGTACACCTCACTGATGTCAGGAGAGTCCTACTCCAGCAGAGTGTATTGTTGTGACCATCTGACTGGAAGCTGGCAAATGTGGTCCCAGTTTTCAAGAAGGGGAAGAAAGAAGACCCTGGCAATTACAGGCCTGTTAGTCTCACTTCAGTCCCCACTAAATATATGGAGAAGATCATTCTGGTAGTTATTGAAAAACACCTGAAGGACAACACAGTCATTGGTAAGAGCCAACATGGGTTCAGTAGGGGAAGGCCATGTCTAACGAACTTAATTTTCTTCTACAAGATCACCCAGTTAGTCGATCAAAGGAAGCCTGTTGAAGAAGTCTTTCTGGAGGTGATCCTCCACCTCTACTCTGCCCTGCTCAGGCCTCACCTGGAGTACTGTGTCCAGTTCTGGGCTCCCCACCACAAAAAAGACAGGGATCTCCTGGAAAGAGTCCAGCAGAGGGCAACAAAGATTATACGGGGCTTGGAGCATCTCCCCTATGAGGAAAGGTTGAGAGACCTGGGTCTGTTCAGCCTTGAGAAAAGATTGAGAGGAGATCTTATCAATGTTTATAAATACCTTAAGTGTGAGAGACAGAAGGATTTGGCCAACCTCTTTTTAGTGGTTTGTGGGGACAGGGCAAGGGGTAATGGCCACAAGATGGAGCACAGGAAGTTCTGCACCAACATGCAAATAAACTTCTTCACAGTGAGGGTGACGGTGCACTGGAAGGGGCTCCCCAGGGAGGTTGTTGCGTCTCCTCTGGAGATATTCAAGGCCTGTCTGGATTCCTACCTGGGCAGCCTTCTCTAAGGAACCTGCTTTGGCTGGGGGGTTGGACCCGATGATCTTTCGAGGTCCCTTCCAACCCCTACAATTCTGTTATTCTGTGATTTCAGTAAAGCTTTTGATACTGTCTCTCACAGTATCCTTCTGGACAAAATGACCAGAATACAGTTAGATAAAAGCATAATAAGATGGGTGAAGAATACGCTGACAGGTCATACTCAAAGGGTTCTTGTAAATGGGGTTAATTCAGACTGGCAACCTGCCTCTTGTGGGGTTCCCCAGGGCTCAGTTTTAGGACCAGTCCTCTTCAATGTTTTCATAAATTATTTGGATGTTGTGCTTGAAGGTTTTTTGAGCAAGTTCACAGATGATACCAAATTGAGTGGTGCTATTGACTCCTTCGAGGGCAGTGCAGCCTTGAAGAGAGATCTGGACAAATTAGAGAGCTTGGCAATCACCAACAAGATGAATTTTAACAAGAGCAAGTGTTGGATTCTTCCAGTGGGAAGGGACAATCTTATATATGTATGTATAACTAGGTTATACATACAGACTGGGTGACAATATTCTGGAGAGCAGTCCCACAGAAAGGGATCTGGGGGTTTTGATTGACCGCAAGCTGAACATGTGCCAGAAGTGTGCCTTCATGGCCAGGAAGGCCAGCCATATCCTGGTGTGCATCAATCGTAGCATTGCTAGTTGGTCAAGGGATGTGATTGTCCTGCTCTGCTCTGCACTAGTGTTTCAAGTATTGTGTGCAGTTTTGGGTGCCACAGTAAAGAAGAAAGACATAAAGCTGTCTAAGAGTGTCCAAAGGAGGGCAACAAATATGGTAAAGAGTCTGGAGGGGAAGAAATATGAGGTTCCTCACAAGAGAGAGCAGAGAGGCAGATGCTGATTTCTTCTCTCTGGTGACCATAACAGGACCCGCCTTGAGGCTTCGAGTGGGGAGGTTGAGACTTTGTATCAGGAAAAGGTTCTTCACCAAGAGGGTGGTTGGACAGTGAAATAAGCTAATAATATGGGACTGAGCCTTCTGGAGTTCAAGAAGCATTTGGACCATGTTCTCAGATACATAGTCTGATAATTTGGGTGGTCCTCTGGGGACCCAAGAGTTGGACTTGAGGATCCTTGTGCATCCTTTCCAATTCAAGATATCCTTTGATTTTATTATACTAGGGTAATTTCTATGCTCTGGTCAGCCCAGAAGACTTTGACAAGCCTTCAGACAGGATCATGGGACCTGAGTTCTTTCCCCATCAAAACCAGTGTAAGGGAGGTGGAAGGACCTTCTCTCTCTTCTGTACACTTCTATCCAGAGCCAATGTAGACATCACTGCATGGAGGGAGCTTGGGCTCACAGTTCTGGAAAGCTCTACTACCCATCCATTGGATAAGGAGTCCTTGTGTGGATTTCCTTCTCCCATCACTATCTTACCCTCAGAAGTACCCCTCCACTGGAAAAAAACAAGATAAACATCATTGGTCTTGTGAAGGAATTATGCAGGGATGGGTCTGCCTTGGAACATAAGTAGAGAATTTTTCTTTGTCTTTTCTAAGAGTAACCCCCTTTCTCCATTAGAAAGACAAGGAGCCACTTCCCAAGAAGAGATGTCAGTTTCCCAATGGTTCCTCTCTTTCTTTGCAGGAAATACTGTGGAGGTCAACACCATGAGGGCCCTAGAATCCATGCAGGTAGAGGTGGAAAGGGTCCTGAGTGAGAAGCTGGCTGTGTTGCAGAACCAATTGGAAGTCTTACTGCATGCAACCCAATGTCTGGAGGAACTGGCCAACACTCAGACTTCTGTCCAGGCAGTCTCTGAAAAAATGCAGTCTCTTGTGACTTCTTTGCAGAACATGGAGGCATCTAGAAAGCAAGACTTCGAGATCCTCAGAGCAGAGATGGAGGGACAAATAAGCAAATATTTGGAGGCAGCAAAGAGGTGGCAGACTGAGGAGAAACAGCTAGAAATGGACAACAATCAAGGTGAGCACAGCAATCCCCAAACAAGTCTTCATTGTGTAGTTTAACTCCAGTGGGTAGCTAAACACTGTTTTGATATGTTCCTCTAAGAGAGTGGGGGAAAGGGGAGAGAATTGGAAAGTAAATGGTGATAAAGCACATGAGTTGAGATATAGACAGCTTAATAGACAAGGCAAGACACATTCTGCAAGCACAAACAAAGCAAAATTCAGAAGTCATTCACTGCTTCTTGTCACTGGACAGATGTTCAGCCATTGCAAGGACAGCAGGGCTCCATCACAGGTGATATTTCCTGGGGAAGACTAATGCTGTAACTTTGAATGTCTCCTCTTCCCCCTTCTTTACCCCGGCTTTCATTGCTGAACATGGTCTCATATGGTATCCCTTTGGGCATCTGGGGTCTGCTGTCCTGGCTGTGCTCCCTCCCAGCATCTTGGGCATCCCCAGCCTCCTCCCAGGCAGAGCATGATGACAAGCAGAGGGGCCCTTGACTGTGTGGAAGCACTGCCCAGAACTAAAATGTCCACCTGTTATCAACATTACTTTCAGCACAAATCCAAAAGACAGCATTTTACCAGTTCTAATAAAGACAATTAACCTATCCCAGCCAAAGTAGGACAGCTACCTGAAGGCAAATGGTGTCATTCAGTGAAACCATTGTATGAACTAGTCTTCATCATTTTCTCCATGGTAGTGAGAAGGACAGTCCCTTCTTAGGGAGAGGTCTTGTGTCCCACTCCACTGACACAGCCCCATGACAGGGTAGTGTTTGCTGGTGGTAACAGTGTTTCTTCTCTCCCTCCCCTTTGAAGGGATTTGGCTTGATAGTCTATCTCTGATGCCTGCAAGTGGTGAAGATTGCACATGGGGCTCTAGGAACATCCACATCCAGCTCCCGACACCTTCTGTCTTTTTGTTACTCACATTGCTCATAAACAAAAAGTCATCTTTCCCACGGACCACAAATCCATGCAGTAGAGCAATTCCTACCCTCCATCCCACCCAACAGGACTTGACCAGCCTTCAGGCACCATCATGGAGCCTCTTCTCCTTGTCCATCCCTCTGGAATTCAAACTATGCAAACCAAGGCTTGGGAGGTGGAAGGATCATCTCCTTTCAGTCCTCCTCCATCCAGAGCCCACTTACCATGGACTAT